>OZ025297.1:217112461-217169585 GCA_964019185.1 Maratus speculifer | reverse complement strand
ATATTATTTTATTATACTTATACAGTTTTATAAATTTACTAATATTTTATTATGTTTTATATTTAATTTTTTATATTGATGTATTATAATATATATAATATACAGTATAACACATAATAATTAATTTACTAACGTAACAAAAATATATAATTATATATAAATATAAAAATATTAATTAATTATTATTTAAATATTAATAATTACTAAATTCTATAATTTTTTATTAATTTCTTATTCTTCTTCTAATTATCATTATTAATTGACTCTTTTTTTTTGTTTTTTTTCCACCCTTTTAAAATATATGTATTTGGGGTTTTTTTCCACGTTTGCCCTTTTTTTCTCACTCTAAAGAATGTTCTTGGTCAATGTTTACATAAAGATATGAAAATTGCTGTCTTTATACATTCACCGATCGAGTTGAAATAACGGATACACGTATTTAGCACATGTAAGCTTATTTGAAACATAGAATCGGTCTATAACTTAACATATATCCCTATTATTTACCGTTGCCATTTTTACCTGTTGCCTTTTTTCCGTTGCCTTTTTTTCGTTGACTTTTTTTCGTTGTCCTTTTTTCTGCTGCCCTTTTTTCCCGCTGACGTTTTTTCTGTTGTCTTTTTTTCCGCGCACCATTCCTATCTGAGCTAAATTTTTGTATGCATGTAGCTATTAGCTACAAATCTGAACAGAGATGCCCAAAGAATTCGGATAATTTTCCAATTGTAGATGAGAACAGCTGTAGTTGTTTTTTTTTTTTTTTTTTTTTTTAATGTATTATGCGTTTCCATATTATTGAATTATATTAACTTATTAAACGGTGCAATTTTATTACATTATTGTGAATGTGTTGGAAAGTGTTTCATATTATATTCTTGACGCATGATTTTTTTCTTTCTTGTTCTCTATTAACATGACGACATCCTAATCTGATGACATTAACATCAATTCCCCATCGTTAATCTTTAACAAACTCTTTTCTTTAAAGCATGGGTTCACAAACTAATTCTAAGTGAATTTTCTCTATTCCAGATATGAGTTAATTGATCCTAGAAACATAGAGCGTACAAGGCAAGAAATAGAACAGTGTACAGATTTCCCAGTATCATGTTATTACGCAGAATACAGCAAATATAGGACTATTGATGGCAGCTGCAATAACCTGAAACATCCGACGTGGGGAAAAGCTGAAATATGCTTAAAGAGAATATTACCTTTCGACTATGCAGACAGTAAGTTTTTATTTTTATATCAATTTTATCGAAATATATTTCAAACTTACTGAGACACTTTATCGAAAATGAAAGAATAAAGAATAAATTAAAAAAAAGAAGTGCAATACTTTGATTTTTTCTTGCAAAACTAAAAAAATATACTTATTTTTTCCATAAAATTATACACATCTTTACTAAAAGTCACTTTCGAATTCAGACCTTTTTATTCTATATTTAAACGAGTTGAACAGCTTTGGCCTTGGGAATAAAGTGTTTTTATTCTAACTAAAGGATCCAACCATGGCTTCTCTTTTTACAGTGCATTGATTTTTTTTTTTTTTTTTTTTTTTTTTTTAAACAACTGAAAAGTCTAATAGATTTATTTATTTAATATGTAATTTTTAGAATGCTAATAACGCCCAAAGCGTGCACTTATATATGCAAATAAAATTTTGGAATTTATTAAAATATAGCATTAAAAGCGAAATTTAATCGTCTGCTTCCCAGTTTCAAAATGACGACAGCGTTAAACACAGACGCATTTTCCTTTATAATAGATTCTTCAGTTAAAATTCCTTCGCGAGTGCATTTAAAAGGCCAATAGCAAATTGAATAATTTAAAGTATATTTATAATCATCATGTATCATAAAAAATTGGAAATGATCTGTAACTTCTTTAATCACTTCCGGTTCGCGATGTATATATACACTTTAGTAACAAAGTATGTATTCATGAAGATATATGGTTAGCCTAAACCTAAATGAAAAGAAGACATTTTCTGTAATGGCCTTAGTCTCTATAGTCTCCTTTTCATTTGGATAACATATACAAAAATGTATATTTTTGTATTGCAGGAAGATAAGGAATTTTTCAAAAATGCAAGTATAAAACATATAAATTATTTTAATTTATGAATTATCGTTTATTTCGTTTATTATTGTTATTATTTATTATCGTATTTTAATGGAAATTATTTGACATATTTTACAGTCATAAATACAGTCGTTTTAGGGATATCAGCTGATCATTGTCTTCAAAAAGTAAAAATATTATTTTTCCATAGACACCGCAATAGAGTAAAATGCTTAAGTATCAGGATCTAAGGAAATTCCGTAATTTTGGAAATCAATGTAGATCTAAAAATATCGAAAAAATCAATTTAATCAACTTTGCTTCTTACCCACAAAAGTTAGAATTGCCAACTAAATAGAACTAATTGTTTCATCTCGGTTAATAACAAAAATATTGTTCTTTAAAAAGCTTTACACTGTAAAGCATTTATGTAACGTTACACTATAAAATGTGTGGCAGCCTTGCTGCCTCCAATTTTGTGGAGTGATTTTTTCTCATCTATATAATGGTGTAATGTAGACATATATTACTGGTGAAACATTACAATGTTACACCGGTTATATCGGTTAAAATACTCCTTAAAATTGGAGGAAGCAAGGCTACACCATAAAACTGGAGGCAGCAGAGCTGCCATTCATTTTATGATGTAACGTTACTGAAATGTTTTACAGTGTATAAAAGCAAATCTCATTTCAATTCAATCTCAAACGTTTCAAAATAATTTTTAGGCAAAATTATAAAAGATGCGTAATTGTTAACTTTTGAGAAAATTTATTGTTTTTATCGGTACATTATTCAAAATAAAGAAACAAAAATTTCTCTGACTTCATAGATTTCGCTAATTTCAATTTCAAGCAAGATGGCTGTCTAGATAACCATCTTTCATAATATTCATTTGTAAATCTGGAAATGGCGCCAACTTGCAATGTGACTGGAAACATTAAATTTACATTTATCACCATAGATAATATCTCTAGCTTGAAGAAAATATCGCAGATCACTAAACTTTTTTATTGAAATGCGTATGGTGCAACATCTTACCGCTGGTCAAACTGTAAATCCTGAAGCGATACTGTAAATTCTGAAGCGATAAAGCTCTATGTCTGATTCTCCTTAAATCAGTATGGCAAATGGTCAGGAAAAAACCCCTTTAAAGAAAGAGAGAACAACCAGTATTTTCTTACAGAAAATAATTCAAACAATATAAGGGAATTAAAGAAGACAAATTTCTCTTTAACAAAATATTGGTATTTAACACCTTTTATGACTGTGTTTTTCCCTGACCACTCGCCACCGTGTAAATGGGTGGATCCGATTATCATCGGATATATCGGAAAGATCTCGGAAAATATAAGAATATATAAGTTATCGGAAATCTAGATATACACACTTCTATCCGGCAAATCTATACTACCCAGCTGACCACAGAAATTAGATTATACTGCGCAATATGGCAGTAACAATCAGATTCAGGGAGATTCAACCATACTTTGCAAAAATAAAAGAAATGACGCAATAGATACCTGTTTTAAGCACAAGTGTTCAGTATATTCACACACAAAACTCAATAGCCTTTTTAATCATACGCTATCTTCATTAGAGTGTAGCTAAACACTACGATGCACAATAATTATAGAAATTTGTGTTTCCTTAATACCAACGGTTTAGGTCAATAAAAGATTTATTATTCATTTTTGGCTTTAATTACCCATTATTGAACTTTATCAATCATAATGAAAGCAAATAAGTAAATTAATACGAAATAATCAATTTATTAATCTGCAATAGAGGATTAAAAAAGACTTATAACATTCTTCTCAGATTTCACTCAGCATTTTATGAATTTCATCATACGTAATTAATAAGAATAAATAATATTTTTAATAAGCTTAATCCACATTGATCTAAAAGTATCAGTAATGTATTATCCGTATAAATGTTAATTTGAAGAAAAAGCTTGCTATGTCCTCTAAGAACAGAGGACGGTACATTATTAAACTTATACACATGCATAAACTTCCATTTTATTAATAAAATCACGTGGCCCAAAAATGAACCACCACCCTTGAAGGAGTAAACCTCTTTGGAAGAGGTGCCTTTTACACAAATTTTGTTCGATATATACCACATTTTATTAAAAGTTTCCTTCAACTGCATAATTTCGAAAAGGCTCTAATTAAAGAAAGCAACTATTGATTTTCTTTATGACTGGTACTAAAAAACAAATTTTGCACTTTTTAAAAGTGCTTATAAGCACGCATGGTCCTGAATGGTTAAACTTCATAAACAACGATAAAAATCATAAAAAGCAGATGAGGTTGGAGGTGGGGGGTTAGCATACGGTGACCCTTGTTTAAATACTGTTTTTAAAAACATATATAAAACGTACTTTTCTCGAAAAAATAATTAAATATATTAATTAAAATTTTCAATTGTGGATTAAATATATTAATTAACGATTAGCCATTGTTACAAAAATAGAATTAGAGTAGAATTATAGCTGTCTTATGTTAATGATTGTTTCAGGCGAATCATCAATTACGTTCACATTCCAAGTGAGGAGCAACGATCTATAAAGTTCCTTAATAAATATCTATGTATTTTAGTGCAGTACGTATTTACCAGCATTCTTCATGATCCTTGGACTTTGTAGAGTTCCAAAAAGTATGTGAAATTTTTGAAGAGGGTTCAGAAGGTTCCTCCTCCCCGTTTAAAATTGATAAATTTCGTTAAATTTTACAAAAATACAAACTTAATTGGCAAAACTATTAAACTTTTCCTTTCCAAAAAATGTACAATAAAATTTGAAAAAACAGAATCGTTAGGACCTGAAAATAATCCAGTTTTAGACAGGTTTCCTTATTCGCCAAAATTTGTATGATACTCCATCAATTTGTAAACTGTGAAAATTCTCCGTTATAAGCAGGCTCCATTTTTGACACGCAGATTTTTTGTCATAAGCATTGTGGTTAAATTGACACAGCTGAAAAATATTTATAGTTGACTACCGTTTAAAGCATCTCTTCTTTCCTTCCCTCTCCAATAATAAGCCTTAAGCGTTGGGATTTGATCCACAGACGTTCGAGCTACTTACAAACTAATATAAATACGCTTAATCCGCGCAGTCACGATTTTTTTATTGTTGCTGTTGTGTTTTTTTACTGCGTTTTCCTTTGTGCTTCTTTTCTTAATGTTTTAGTGATCGTTTTATTTATATTATTTTAGTGTTTGTTTTTACAGACTCGTTACTTACGTATCGGTTTTTATTGAGAAAATAATAGACCAAGAGCTAATATAGAAATTTATTGGTTGAGGAATAAATCATGATGGTTGCCTTTATTTTAATTTAAAAAGGCACCCATAGACAAAATGTTTTACATTATTTGCAAGAACATTTTTTGTTGTATAAATAAGTTTATTTTTTATTTTTGTGCATTTTTAGATCATTAAAATAGAATGTCAAGTGAACAAAAACTAAACTATTTCGGCACTATTTGCTGTTTGCATTCTCCATACTCTCCAGATGTATCCCTGTCAGATTTTCTGTCTTGTTTGTTGTCGAGCATTTTCCGCGGTGTATCGTTCCAACGCAACGGTTTAAATGTGAATTTAGTAATATGGCATAGTCCGCCACAAAGCGAAATGAATGGTATCCCGATTACGGTTAACAGGTATCGTAGTTGGCTAATATTTGTAACTGAGAAATATCATACATTTCGTTTTGACATGGACGGTCAGAAAACTTTGTTAAAATTACGTTTAAACCGATGGTAACTTTCCATGTCATTCATACCTATTTCGCATAAGCAAGAAAAAGTTTTGTTAAATGATTCGACATTCAGCAAATGCATAAGTAAATTTATTTACCAGCAATATTGCCGCATCTGGTGATTTTTTTTTTTTTTTTTAGAGATATTAAATTCACACTAGAAAATTTTTTAAATCAATTTTCGTTTGTTATATTTAAGGATTATCTATCATCTTATAAAATAAAAATATCTGTTAAAATTTACTGAAGATAATTTTGAAATAATTTTCGAGATCTAACAATATGTCATCTTGATGAGAATATTTTCTTTCTATTTCCAGAAATTTCATGGCCGAGAGTTTCTTGCACTGGTAAGCCTTTGCCAAATCCCCGTCACGTGTCAAATGTTTTTCACAAAGAAATTAAGCCTAAACCAGACAAACTGACAACGCATTTCATGGAGTGGGGACAAATGCTGGTTCATGATCTGACACTCAATGACATTTTCCGAACGCCAGGTAATAATATTTTTCGTTATTTTTTTTATCAGTTCTTTTTAATTAAATTGTGTTTATTTATCACAACTGTTTTCAACTTATAATTAAAATGTTAAGTTGTATTCGAAATTAATTAATTAAATACGTAAGAAAAAGATTGCATCGCGCATAAATTATGAAACATGTCCAGAATATCTTCCGCAAGATACAAAATTCGTATGTTCGTACCTTTAAAATTTTAATTTTACAGGTACTATAAATAACAGAATCTCTTATGTTTTCTAAATTATCTTATGTTTTTCTTATATTTTTCTTATGTTTTCTTATGTTATCTTATATCTAAAAAAAACCTCTGTGCAATCTGTGATCACACTTACTCACTTGTTTCTTTGCAATTTTGTAAATCATAAAATATATTTTGTAGTTCAAATATTCTCAACTGTAATGTCATATGTCTTTTACAAAATTAATAGGTCATGTATAATTATGTATTTGATAACATTCTTTTTCATTCGTATAATATATTGATAGTCAGTTTAGTTTAGCATTAAAAATGATATTTACTCGAAATGTTGATAGTAAAATTACAAATTATTTAAGTATACGAAATGGTGCATTAAGCATATTAATGGCACATTAAGGCTTTATTTAAGCAACATGTTCTTTTTGAATGAAACTACACAACATAATCTATGAATTTCAAAAACAGTTTGTTTTAAGCATTAGAGAATTAAGGAATCACTGCTGGTTACAGGAATAACTGTTTTGAATTAAATGTCCTTTAAAGGAATATGTCTTATGTAGTATTACGATAGTTGAAATTGTTTGTGACGTAACTTTTACTCGAATGAGAAATTTCGAATCATTCTATCTAGGGAACGTTCCCAGGTGTAAGTTGTGGATTTGGACGAGTGTGCTATCAAAAGAAAGATCTCGTCAAGTAAGTTGAAAAGCGCAATAGAACTACCCGTCCAAATCCAACCGTTTTTGAGATATCCGCATTTAATGTGTGAATGAATAAAATAAATTGACAGGCAGTGTAGGGGCGATTCAATCCGCATCGGTGTTGAAAGCACAGGTTCGAGAAAAGAGAAAAAAAGATAAGGTAAGTTATTCTTGACACAAAATCCTTTTACTAAAGAACATCCGGCATGTAACAGGCTCTGGTCGACGGTAAGTCCCGTCGACTGCAGGAACGTAGAAGTATCTCGTATTACATTACCCTACTAAGGATGAGAGCCGAATGATAAAAATACAATTTTTGAAGCCACAGTTTTGGCGAATTACATTGGTATTTATCGCCAATAACGAAAACCAGATGTACATTTTCGATGATAGGAGACATGCATTTTATTTCCGTTACATAGACTACAGTGAGAATGGTCAAAGTGTAAAATTTGAAATTATTAATGCCAAACGATAAAAGGGTGTTTGTGGCACGAAAAACCGCGAGAACAAATTCCTTACATAGGGTTACTTAAACTCCCACGGAATCAGAAGGGGAATGAAATCTAATGCAATAAAATAAGAGACAAACGTAATACATCTGTTTCTTAAGCGAATAGCGTTTAACTATGAACAAATTCTGCCTAGCAACAGGGCCTTATCAGAGATTGTTGCAAAGGGGGAAAAATACATACAGTTACATGAAAGAACGGATATACGTTGTGGTTTTAACGAAAGAATTAGAGCTAACTGAACTCAAATTTTAAAGGAAAAAGCCGTTAGCAACTGAATAGAATTAAAGGGACTAAAAATCTAGCTTATTAAATAAAGTTACAAATTTAGAGAATATTGTAATTTTAACTAAGGGGGAAACCCATTATTAACTGATATGTAAAAGAAAACGCCTTTACAGGCAGATATATAAAGTGTTCGCAAGTTAAAAGTTTCTTTGCATTGGTTTTAATCCCCCTGTCTATGCCTTTTCCCGAGCTAGGAGCAAAATCCTTTACACCCAAGTATTGCAGGTTATTTCCCCACTTTTAGACAGACACTTCGCATTCCATGAAGTTTTCGAGTACGGCTGCATTCAGAGAGTTTTCCATATGTTTTTGTTATTGTCTTGTTTTATGCAAATTTTTCGGCAAATGTGTAACGTGACGTAATAAATTATAAGCAAATATAGTTTTTAAAATAGAATGCTTTTCTTAGGCTAGTGGTTATGTTAGATGCATAATAGCTCTGTTGTTCCTATTGAAATGGGTGGTTTTTCACACTTCAAGTGCTGATATCTCGGAAGAAGTTGGTTTCGGACGGGTAATTCCATTGCACTTTTGGTATTACTTTGTTATCCCGTCTACCAATTTCGCCAAATTATACAAATCGCCAAACTAATAGCCAAATTATACATATTGACATAATTTTTATTTTAAAAACGAAAAAACAAATAATTAGTAGAGTATAATAAAAATAGTAATAAAAAGTTGAAATAAAAATCACTTAATGACATTTTAAACACGC
Organism: Maratus speculifer; assembly: GCA_964019185.1. NCBI lineage: Eukaryota > Metazoa > Arthropoda > Arachnida > Araneae > Salticidae > Maratus > Maratus speculifer. The sequence goes on along the minus strand of OZ025297.1, from coordinate 217,160,810 downwards.
GAATCATATTTAATGTCATTGAATATGACATTCACGATCATCTATTGTTGGCATTTAATCTTATAGTTTGGCAATAAATTTTTGGTCGACGGGATAACCTAGAAGTACCGCACTTTTTATAGTACATCACGAGATCTTTTATTTGATACCACACTCGTCCAAATTCAGAACTAGGTGCACAACCTTTCCACAAAGATACCACTATTTTCATATAGAATAATTTTCCTGATAATAATGACAGAAATTTTGCTATTAAATAAAACAAACGTCACTTTTCAAATATTCTGGTGGCAAAAAGGTTGTTCATCACTAGTTTAGAATATTGCAAGAAATATTCCATTTACAAATTAAAACTGTTTGTGATTATGTTAGGACAAATGCTTTGAAAATAACCTCTATTATTAATCCTTTCGAGTTTGGTGAAATATTAACAGCACATATTTTTTATATCAGTGTTATTTTGTTTGACAAATACTTTTGTTACTGTTTACAAGTAGTAATGTTAGTATGAGTCTATGCATTAACTATATGACTTCATTAACTTTTAGGCATTTAGTAATTAGTATTAATAATAAGTATTTGCTTAATTTGAACCATTTGCGATTCTTTCACTTTAAATTCTTTAAATTTAAAATAAAAGTTGCTTTCTTGGAAAAATAATGTGTAATAGAGCACAAAAAGTATTAGAAAGTTGTAATATTATGTATATCTTGATGTAATATAATATTTTCTAAACATCTCCAAAACCTTCCTTTTGTCATAAGAATATGAATTGAATAGTATGTATGTAGTATAATTAATCTATTTGGATAGTTAGTGTTATAATTTTATTAACGTCGTAAAAGTACATTTTTCTATAAATTTGAAAAAAATATCGGACCCGAAAAGGTTAAATAAGTACAAGAAAAAGATAAGACAGCGTACATTAAAATTCGATATGGTGAAATTAAAAGTTCTTCACTCCCTTTCCTTTCGAAAACATTCCATTCAGGTACTTCTGAATAAAAGTTTTACGCTCTATTGAATGAAAGTAGTATTGACAGAAGTTACGAAAGCGGAATAATTCATTAAAACCGAAAACAAAACCCCATTAATCAAGTTTTAGAGCGCAACTAATTAATGTGATTAACAAGTCGGGATTTCACAGTACACTCTAATATTAGAGATTCTTTTGTCCTAAATTTTATTGATTGAAATTTTTAACATATAAATAGTGATTTAAAATTGTTTTTCGAAACATCTAAAAACACTTAGCATTTACATATATACATATTTCATAAGTATACAAATGCAAATACAATTGTAAATTTCAGGAAAAGAGTTAATATCCATGTATTTAACAATAAACTATGAAAATATTCTTTTTAAAAAATAAAAATGCAGGCAAAAAAAGACAGTCTGATCTTCATAGGAGGGAGGACATACAAGTCTAACTCCGCCCCCCCCCCTTTTTTTTTAAATGTTTAAATTGTTGCAAGTTTCTGAATACCTCTCCATCCCGCATTCAAAAATAATATCTTCAAAACATAATTGCCAAATAAATGTTTTTTCCTTGAATTTACAATTGTATTTGCATTTGTATACTTAGTAAATATAATTTGTGGCATGTATTTTGAGTTGCTTATAGCTCCAGTAGTGCTACAATTTTCGTAATGAGTTTTGATGTATATATATATATATATATATATATATATGTTTGTGTGTGTGTGTGTTGTGTGTGCGTGTGTATGTGTAAACTATAGAGTTTTATATTTTGGAAAAATTCGTCTATTCCATAATCTCACTAACATAAAATGTTTTGGGGTGCTAATTATATAATAAAAAAAAACTTTAAAAAGGCAAAAAAAGTGAAAAATATGTCGCAAACGTAAATTTGCATTATTAAAATTAGTTTTGTAACCCCATTCTTTGCATATGTTGTATACCATGTAGTATATATTGGGTTGGGGAAAAAGTAATTTCGTTTTTTGCCAATAGATAGTTTTAAAGTCGTATATCTCGAGTACTACTTACTCAATTAAGCCATATACTATACAGCATTTGAAAAGTAACAGTCTCTAGCACATTTTAAATGTAAAGTTATCATCATCTGTTTAATCAGTCAAAAGTTATTACGTTTTAAAAAGAGAGATTCCAGAAGATCATTTTCGTTACATTTTAGTTTTTTATTTCTAAAAAGAGAAAAATGCGGCTCAGGTTCATCGAAAATTGCGTGGCGTTTATGGTGATCGATGCTTAAGTAAACGCCAAAGTCAGAATTTGGTGGGCTCGTTTTCGTTCCGAAAATTTCGATGTTAAAGATGAACATTTCCCTGGCCAACCTATCGTTGAAAAAGTCGATTCAATTAAAAAAAAAAATCGAAGTAGACTGACCTATTTTTTCCTGCGACATTGCTACGGAACTAAACATCGACCATAAAACACTTTTGAACCATTTACAAAAAATTTAATACCAAAAGAAACTCGATACTTGAGTTCCCCATGAGTTTGCAGTGAAAAAGTTTAATGGACAGAGTTTCCATTGGGAATTGCTACTGATACGGAACAAAATCAAGCCATTTTTGAAACAAATGATTATGAGTGATGAAAAGTGAATCACGTACGACAACAATGTGCGAAAAAGATCGTGGTCGAAGCTTCACAAACGATGGTAAAGCCCGGATTGACGCCAAGGAAGGTGATGCTGATTGTTTGGTGCGAATGAAAAGGAATTGTCCATCATGAGCTGCTCTAACCTGACAAAACCATTAATTCAACTATCTACTGTGAACAAATAATGCAACTGAAGCAGGTGATTAAAAAAACCTGTCCGAAATTGATCAATAGGAAAATCGTTGTCTTCCATCACGACATCGCTAAACGACACACATGTTTAGTCTCTCGGCAAAAACTGGGAGAGCTTGGTTGGGAGGTTTTGATGCACCCACTGTATAGTCTGGACCTAGATCCAACCAATTACCATTTGTTCCACCCTCTGCGGAACTCTCTTAATGGTGTTAAGCTAGCTTCAAAAAAGGCTTGTGAAAATCACCTTGTTCAGTTTTTTGCCCAGAACTCGCAGAAATTCTACAATGACGGAATTAAGTTTTACCAGAAAAAGGACAAAAGGTCATCGAACAAAACACCACATATATTACTGATCAGCTTTTTTAATTTATATAAATAAATTCAGTTTGAAAGATACGAAAAAAAGCGAAATTACTTTTTCCCCAACCCAATATATAAATCTACAGAACAAATACAGGGCTTTCAACAGAATTGGAATACATATTTGGCTATGGAAGGTAATTTCTAAAATCAGATTTTCAAGTCTGTTATCTGCTTTCAAAATGTTTATTTAGTTATTTTATTTATCTCATTTCCCTAAATAACGAAATTTTTGTGTTTTTCTATTTTGCTTGCTTCCAAGGGTTAGATGTGTACATGCATTTATTTTTGTAATCAAGGCATTGCTGAATTTCGTATACTTGTAAAATTTCTACACAACAAAGTTGCTACATCTACTGATTCATTGTATTTATGCTCAAGATTTGGTTGTCATCCAGTTTTAGTGTTGTATCCAGTGATTTTTTTTTCTATGGACACGCAGTATTCCATTTATTTTTGAGTTTACAACACGCCTAAAAAAATCCACCTATATGTACATATAATTCCATTCCATCAGGAAAATATTGAAAATCTATAAAAAAAAAAAAAAATACATCTCCACATACAGAAACCAAGATAAGCAAAGAAAAAGCCTTTAGAAAAATTTAACATATTAGCCTATCCTTCTTTATTACGAAATATAGTAAGGTTATATATGATTTATTATCTATTCATAAAAAATACTTTTATATTTCAGAAATATATGTATCAGGCGCGGATCCACGGGGGGGGCGATCGCCCCGATCGCCCCCCCCCAAACCAGTATTGAATTCAGACAATTTTCCGGAAGGGATTTCTGCGACTCCGTCGGAGACATTCTATTGTTCCGGAAAAAACGCGAATTTCATTAAAATGTCGCTAAAAAGCGCTAATTTTGTCAAAGTGTCGCGGAAAAAGAGCGAATTTCACCAAAGATCGCGGAAAAAGCATGAATTTTGTCGAAGGTTGCGCAAAAAAAAAGAATTTTGACAAAGGATCGCTAAAAAACGCGAATTTTGACACAAAATCGCTGAAAGCGCGAGTTTTGTCAAAATGTCGACAAAAAAGCTCGAATTTCGTCAAAAGGTCGAGGAAAAGCACGAATTTTGTCACATGTTTGCAAAAAAAAAGTTAATTCAAAGTATCGCGAAAAAAGAGCAAATTTCGTCAAAAGGTCGTGGAAAAGCGCTAATTTTGTCAAAGGGTTGGAAAAAAGGAAGGCAAAGTATAGCGGAAAAAGTACTAATTTTGACATAGGATCGCTGGAAAAGCGCGAACTTTGACATAGGATCGCTGAAAAAGCACTAATTTTGTCAAAGCATCGTGAAAAAGCGCGAATTTCGTTAAATGATCACTGAAGAAGCGCGAATTTCATCGTAGGGTCGCGTAAAAAACGCGAACTTCGACATAGGATCGCTGAAAAGGCGCGATTTTTGTCAAAGTGTCGTGTAAAAAGCTCGAATTTCGTCATAAGTTCGCGGAAAGAGAGCTACTTTTTTCAAAAGGTTGCGAAAAGGGAAGGCAAAGGAACTCGGAAAAAGTGCGAATTTCGACATAGGATCGCTGAAAAACCGTGAACTTCGACATAAGATTGCTGAAAAAGCGCTAATTTTGTTAAAGTATCGCGAAAAAGCACGAATTTCGTCAAATGATCACGGAAAAAGCGCGAATTACGTCAAAGGGTCGAGAAAAAAAACGCGAATTTTGACGGATCGCTGAAAAGCACGTATTTCGACATAGGATCGCTGAAAAAGCGCGATTTTTGTCAAAGGGCTTCAAAAGAAGCGCTAATTTTGTCAAAGTATCCCGAAAAAAGAGCGAATTTCGTCAAACGATAGCGAAAGAAGCATGGATTTCGTCAAACGAAAATCTCGGAATCGCCCCTCCCAAAACGATTCTCTGGATCCGCCCCTGATATGTATATATATGTACATATATACACACATATATAAATGAATTGTATAATTTATAACCAATATAATAATAGCTTTATTCAAGATTCTCACTGTCACTCGCCATTGCGCCAATTTACAACTAAATTCTTCATTTGGCGAGTAAACAAACGATTAGATTCGCCAAATTGCTTGTGCTCAATTTTTGCTTTTTCTTTCTTTTCTTTTTCGTTTTTCATGCATATATACATGTAATAACACATAATAAAATTATAAAAACTTAGGTTACTTTAGGTTACTTTATATATATATACATATATATATATATATATTGTGCTACACGGCGAATTTATTTTGCTAATACTTTTCTCATTTGCGAATGTTTTTATTTTTAATTATCCAAATCACTAACGTTGGTCAAAGTCATCGAGAACACTGGCTTTATTACACTTTGTTGTTAAAATATCTATTTTTTATTGCAGAATCCCACTATAATCTTGCCATAAACTGCTGCAAAAAAGGACCACATTACGATGACCGTTGTATGTCACTGCCAGTACCACCTGGGGATCCTTTTTACCCCAAGTATGGAGTACATTGTATCAACTTTGCAAGAACTGTTCCCTGTCCTCACTGCAAAATAGGTATAATTTAGAAACATTTATGTAGCTAAGAAAAAAAAAAAAAAAAAAAAGAGTAAAATAAATAATCTTGATTTTTCCGTAGTCATATGGGCTTTGTTTGTAAAATCTATTTCATTTGAAATTTGTCATTTTTAGCTCACAGGCTATTAATAATTAATACCTATTAATGTAGAACTATTTAAATAATTAAAAAGTATAATCCTATCAATATATATTCAATATGGAATGTAACAAAACTTATAATACTTGTATTTAATATTTATCCGGGTGCATTTTATCTACATCTGGATAAAATAATGTCTTTTTGAAACTATTACCTTTTCCTTTTTTTTTCTTATTTAGCTTTTAAACTGTGATTAGAATAAATTTAAATCCATTTGTTTTATTTAGGTCAAAGAGTTCATTGGAATCAAAATACAGCATATCACGACTTATCATTAGTGTACGGAAGTTTAGAAGAACAAGCTGAAGAACTTAGAAGCCATCATAAAGGTATGTCAATTCAATAATAGACAAGAAATGAACAAAAGTAAAATTCTACCAAAAGAAACAACTACATACTGTTGTGTTTCTATAAATAAAAAATAGATGGCAGCACCAAAAGTTTCCTTCAGATTACATTATACAAAAGTCATCATAAGGGTGTTCTTAACTGATCCGCTCAACAAGCGAAAAACGTTTTGACACATTTACAATTTCATTTTTTAACGGAAATATATAAAATTGGAATGCCTGACTATGGAAGCGATTTCGAATTGAACTTATTTTTCCATTTTATGATAATTGAATTACCTATCGAGTTATAAGCTATTTCGACCAATCGATCACCCGCTTTTCCCCTGCTTTTCGACCGGTTTTTCTGCTTTCGTCGGGAAAGATGCTCAAAAGTGTCAACTTTGAAAGCTTATCATTTAAAATCTATTGTGTTTTTCAAAAAACAGAAGAATGAGTGCAATTAGACAGTTTCTGAACAACAAGACCTGGTATTTTCATGCATTTACGAACAAAAATAAATTAATGCATGTGTCACAAAGTTGCCCTTTTTGATTTAAGAATACCAAGGTATGTCAATTCAATAATAGACAAGAAATGAACAAAAGTAAAATAAATCTTAGTATCGTAAAATTTTACCAAAGAAAACAACTATATACTATTGTGTTTCCATAAATAAAAAATAGATGGCAGCACCAAAAGTTTCCTTTAGATTACATCATAAGGAGAAAATAATACTCCAAATTTATATTTTAAAATTACATAAACAAATCAAATAATTTCGGTATTACTCAAGATTTCGATTCTATTAATCATGATTAATAGATCATGATAATAATCATGATAATTGTATTGCGATTGCAAGCTATCTATCAGTTTTAGGTAAGTAATTTTATTCTGATGAGTAACAACTAGATGGCAACACTATAAATTCCATATAGATCTTTTTTTTTTTTTTCCCAAACGTCTATATCTCCCTGCGTATATGATATGGTTGGAAAATATTCAAATTACATCTTATTAAAAATACCAAAAAATTTTAGAAAAATTAGCATGATTAGATAATTTAGTTTAAATTTTAATTATAAAATTTTAATTGTGATAACAAATTTTACCAATTTTACGTAAATAGGTTCATTTCTAGAAACTTCAATACCATAAATGTCATCTACATTATTTGTTAAATGTTTCTGATGTAGAAAAATAAATTCAAAATATTGATTACAAATATATAATAATAAGATTTTAATAATTTTTTTAACTATTTCACATAAATAGAGTTTTGTTTATCTCTAAAAAAAAAAGAAATCAAAAAAAAAAAAAAAAAAAAAAAAATACGATACTACTCTGATATCCCGTCGACCGATTTCGCCAAATTATACATACTGACAATTTTTATTTTAAATAATAAAAAACAAATAATTAGCAGAATATTAATAAAAAAAAAAAGTCGGAATAAAAAGCACCTAATGAGTGTATCGTATTCAATGTCATTGAATTGACATTCACGATCATCCATTATTGGCATTTAATCTTATAATTTGGCGATAATATTTTGGTCGACGGGATAACAGAGTAGTACCATAAATACTATATACTTATATAATTTTTTTTAATTTTATGTTTTTTATATATTTATTATAGATGTTAAATTTAAAAAATAGCTATAAACTTTACCAAAAAAAAAATATATATACACTAAATAAAAAAAAATACACAAGTTGAATGTATATTCTGCCATTGCAGAATTCAGTTTCGCCTCCGATTAGAAATAAAAATCGATAGAGGTTTTTTAGAAGGGCAACCCCGTTTAGAAAGCAATGAAGTGACTTAATTTTTCTTGTGTTTATCAATATAATAGCAAACAGAACGGCGTGAAATACCCAATTGATTAGCAATTTCTCTGAGACATTGGAATTGCGGAATAATAAAGAGATACAATTTGACGTGCTACTTCTTCATTGACTAGATTCATCAAAAACGGATTTTTTCTTTAGTTTAAACGCTTTTTTTATAGACTCTGAGAAAAAGGAAATACATTTTAACAATAAAACGAGTGGGATCCCGTCGAATTCGACGAATGAATTGTTTAAAAGACCAGATCGATTTGGTTTAAAAAAAAAAAAAAAAAAAAAAAAAAAAAAAAAGTAATTACATTTTTGAATCAATATATAATAAATAGAGTTCCAAAGTTAATGTCAAGTTTGCCAGTTACAATTTTGCATGCAAATATTCGCACATCTTCAGTTAAAATTGTAATCTGAGTGCCGGCGAAATCCAGAAATTTTATTTTATATGCACTCACAGAAAAATAGTTTTATTAAAAAAAACTAATTTCAAATTTTACTGTGACATTATTTTCACTAACTGAAGTCATTTGAGAGTAAAATCTCAATCTCAGTGTCCATAATGAAAAGAAATATTGAAATGTAATATCGTTATGCGTAAAAATGCGATGTTTTAAATAGTGACGACATTTTCTCTTCAAATGTTTTTTAAAAGTTACTGTTATTAGTAATATGAAAAATGCATCCGTAATAATATTGTAATTCCCATTTATCTGGTCGCTGAATGACATCATTTTCCTCAATTGAAATTTTTCTTATTTTGCTTTAGACATTAATTTTTATCATAAATTATTTTCTGTTATTTTATTTACATTATTAATATTATTTCTCAGTAAATATATATATTTTTTTTACCTCAATTAGTGCATAATTATACGCAATCATTTTATTGTGGTTAAATTTTACGAAAACAATTAACTTTTTTCTTTTAAATGTTAACTATGTTCACTGATGAAATAAAGCTTCTGCCTGGTGGAAATTGATAATGGAAAATAAATTTTTTATATCAAGAGAAAAGCTAAACTGGGTTGCCACCATTTTGAAGAAATGTCGTAAAAAGTATATAAAATTAAAAATAAAATATAAAAATAGAAATAAATTAAAAAAATAGCTAAAATGGGCACAGCTACAAATAAATAGCTTTCATTTAAAATAATAATTATCAAAATCGGTTGAGTAGAAAATTCAGGGCTGATGACTAAAAAAACAGCCAGGTCTTTTAAATATATAGATTGTATTAATGTCTCGTTTTAACGGCCAGATTATGAAAAAGTGGGCCACAATTTTTGCCACTACACTTTTTAGCTTGTCTGAAAGAAATAGCATCGGAGGCTAAAAAGAAAAAAAAAATCCATCAACAGTGAACAGAAATTGAAAGGGAAAAAATTGATTCATTATAAGTAAAAATGATCATTGCTAATTTAAAAAAAAAAATAAATAAATAAATAGATGAAAAATTGAAAAATTAAAAGTAACTTTAGTTTTTTAAGTCGAAATACACATTTCTCAAACAGTGAAAATATAAAATGTTGTATTTATTGGTATAAATTTTGCTTGAAATACTTTTTTTCTTTCTTAAGGGACAATTTTACTCTTAATTTATTAATAAATAATTATTCTCGTTGCATGAAGAATACGAAATAAATAGAATTTAACAAAAGAGATTTAATTATAATTTAATAGCGTATAATTTATGAAGCAAGTCTCGCACATCGGAATTGGAATGCACGGAACAGAATTTGGGGAGTTACGTTATACGTAAAGCCAGAACAGAGTACGCTTACGTACTAAAATTTTGACTGAACCTAAATTTTCCCTACGTAAAACCAGATTTATTTCTTTTTTTCTTTTCGGTTGTCTCAAATGACAGATCAGATATTATAATCAAAGGACTGGACTGACCGGATATTTTTTTTTCTTTTTAAAGAAGAAAAATCAAAACTTGAAAAAAAAAATATTTTGTTCCGAACCATGTGAATAATAAATTTTGAATATTTGAATATTTCAGGTATGCTGAAGGTAACATACAACAGAAAATCTGGCCCAATGCTTCCTACAAGACACATAGAGGAAGAATGCATATCGCCGCCACACGAAAAGAGATGCTATCATGCTGGTAAGTGAGTGATGCACTATATGGCCAAAGATGAACGGCCACTTGCGATTTTAGACATTTTGTTAAATATCTAGATAAATACATGGGGAATTATCCCGAAACTCTAAGTGTGTAAACATAATAGTACAGGTGACACATTTCTGTGAAGATTTTTTTCCCGAAACTCAATAGGGGATCGTCAACAAATTGAAAAAGAACGAATATCTTTTGGATTAACCCTGTCAAACCTAATATAGCAAAAGCGCTCAATCTGTAGATTATGATTAAACGGCTTATTGTAACTTATAAGCAAAAATCCTTTTTTGCTTATAATTTACAGAATTCTTACTATAAAATAACGTTCTTTTCTGAAAATATGACAAACAACATTCTACACCAGAGGTTCCCAAAGTGTGCTCCGCGGAGCCCTTGGGGCTCCGCCTATACTTTTCAAGGGCTCCGCGGTGTTCCAGGAAAATAAACAAAACATGAAATAAATAAGCATATTGTATGGGGGAAAAAGTGGGGGGAATATCCATGGGACGAAAGTACGTAGGAATTTATGTGCGTGTGTGTATGTCAAAAATAAATGCATCAATCACTGGGTTGAAAAATAGTATATGTTTTTAAATTGTATAAAAACTTGCATTATACATGTATCCATGTACATAATATTGTATATAATACTATCTATAATACTTTTAATTTTAACTACTTTATTTTACGCCTCTGCGTTTAATGTGATTTTACTTTTTTATAGCTTTAATTTCTTTAATCTTTTTAGGTTATTTGTATATTTAAATTCTCTATACTTTTTTTCATAGTAAACCAATGTTTGTCGATTAAAACGCCTCTTTGTTTTCGTAACACCTTGTCATTTAATAAACCCTCATTATAATAATTTAACATTTGTATACGTTCTATATATAGTTTTTTCCTCATTGTATCTTTAATTTCTTTAATCTGTTTGTTTTATTTTTTATTAATTCTTAGTTGTTTAAATTTTCTATCTTGTTTTGCATAGTTGAACTTTATTTTTAAAACTATGTATGTTTCTGAAAACGTAATTTTTTAACATCTTGTATCACTTAACAAAACCTCTTTAAAATTTTCTTTTAATTGGTCTTATGATTGGATATACATATTCCGGTCAGAAATAAAGCTGTAACAATTAAAAAAATAAATATTAGTTCTTTCCATTTGTCATTATACTAACAATCTAAACTTTTTCTCAGCGCCACTCATTGCTTAGAATTTTCATGGATGAATAGTCGCCCTGATATAAAATTAATTCCACCCGTACATCCCGTTTTGTCAGTGAAGTGTTTGAACTAGTTGCAGTTCTTTTAACGCGTGGATTTCTTAACACTATAGCTATTTTGGGCCAAAAATAATGGTGAGAGAAAAAAAAATTCGAAACTAAAATTAATTGCTAAATATTTCAAATAAAACATCTCCCAAAAATGAACAATGGTGCACCTCTTAAACACTAAAACGGTGATCAGCTTCTTAATGTATTTTTAATAAATGGTTCAAAAGAAGAAGCTCAGGGGCGTTTTATTTTCCTTGCATGTTTAGAAGTACTAGAAACGTAAAGAAGAACTAAAAAAGAATCCGTAATCGCATTGTTCTTAAACGGGTGGGTGGGAATAGTGAAAACATGTTACATAATTATTCATAGTCGACTGGGCCAACGCATTTTACTCCTAGCCTATTTGGGATTATACAGAAATCTCTCTTTGTAAACGAAATCTGTACAACTTACAATTTTTTCTATGGTGTGTGATTGTCGCCATAAATAATAAGTTTCACGTGCTCCAATGCAAAGCATGACCCAGACAGAGTTACAATTTATTTTTAATTCTGGGTTCATACAGGAAATCCCAAAAGAATATTTTTTGTTTTTAAAATGGATCTTATTAACTCTTTAACAGTAGTGCTCAAACATCGCTCGGGTAAGAATAATTTGTTTTTTTCGTTGCTAAAAGCTTTCAGAAATACAAATTTTTTAATTATAATTTTAGTTGTTTTTAGTGGACATATCTCGATTGTAGAAGGAAGATATTTTAATATAAAAAAAGTGGTTTTAGTCCTTATTTTTAATTTTTTTTTTTTTTTTTTTTTTTTTTTTTTTTTTTTTTTGTCCAATAGTAGTAATTTTAAATAAAGCTGTTAAGACTGTTCTTAACTGCTCTGCTCAACAATTGTAAAACGTTTTGTCACATTTACAAACTCATTTTTTTAACTAAAAGATAGAAAATTAGAAGGCCTGACTATGGAAGTGATTTTAAATCGAATTTTGTTTTTGATTTTATGCTAATTAAATTAAATATCGAATTATAAGCGATTTCAATTACTTGATCATGCATATTTTTCCCATTGTAAGACTGTTTTTTCTGCTTTGGTTGATAAAAGCAATTCAAAACGCCAACTTTGACGACTTTTTTAAAAGATCTATTACGTTTGCATAAAAACAAAAAAGTAAGTGCAATTAGATTGTTTCTGAACAACACCACCTACTAGTCTCCCACGCATTTTTGAATAAAAATAAAATAAAACCTATGTCACAAAATTGTTCACAAACCCATGTTCACATATCCAGCAAATCTTACTTTACTCCACAGGCATAAAAAATACCAATTTGTAAACTATAGAGTACCGTAAGATTGATGGGCTCCGCCTTAGAAATTTTTCTGAAAAAGGGCTCCGAGGGCCAAAAAGTTTGGGAACCACTGTTCTACACGATATCCTGCCATCAGAATTAAAAAATAATAAAAATTGCGCAAAAAATAAGCAGGTTTAGTAAATAATTTTTCATTGCGCATGCGTCAACGATATCAAAATTTCATTTGCATATTGTGTTAGCTAAATGTATAGAGCAACTTCTGTAAAAGTTTCAAAAACATAGCTTAAAAATTCGGAAAGTGATCGTCTATAGAATCAACTCAAAATCCGTTATTCCCAAAATGAAGCAAAAAAGTTAGGGGTTTTATATCCAAATATAGTAGTACGTGCCATATTATGTATTCTATATTGCCATTAATCAATGGATATATGGATACAACCCTTCATCTTTTTGCCAAACTTTAAAAATAACGTTGCATAAAGTTGTGGCATTGGCATTGTTGAATAATTTTACTTTCTTCTAGCTTTACAAGAAAAAAGTATTGGATTCATGAAAATTTTCGAAATCCGGTTTCCGACGGATTTGCACGTTTTAGGAGTCAGAAAACATAAAAAAACATGTTTTTACAAACTATCTGTCTGTCTTACTGTCTATGTGTGACAAAAAATTTATGGCCGCTCTATCTCAAGAACTAATCCTCGGAATTTCACGAAACTTTAAATTCTTTTAGAGCTTGATGTAAACTAGATCTTATTAGCTGTGTATATCGCTCAGCAGGTTGCGCTGCTATGCTGCGTTATTTACAATTTCCACAATAGTATATCTCAAGAAGTAGTGCATGGATTTTTATAAAATTTTAGATTTAGTTAGTACTTGATATGAAATTGTGCTGATTACGTTTTGGTGCAAATCGCTCAACAGGTGGTGCTGCCATGGTGCATTATTTGTGAATATCGCAGTAGCTCTATCTCAACTACTTATGCACGAGTTTTTCTGAAACTTTAGATTCAGTTAGTGTCTGATTTAGATTAATGTTGTTTAATTTTTGATGTAAATCGCCCTAGAGATGGCGCTGCTGTGCTACATTTTTCACGATCTCGCAATAGCTCTATCTCAAGGACTAATACATGGATTTTCATTAAACTTCAGATTCAGTTAGTACCTGATAAAAAATGATCCGGATTACATTTAGTATGTACACCACTCAACATGTGGCCCTGTTATGCAAGTTTTTTAAAAGATTTGGCAATAGTTCTATCTCAAAAACTAATGCACAGATTTTCATTAAACTTCAGATTCAGTTTTGAGTTGACATAAGTTGTTACTGACTAGATTTTGGTTTAAACCACTTAACCATGTCACTGCTGTGAAGGAAGTTCTGCGATTGCCACATCCGATTAGTTTCGTTCGTCTTACCCGGAAGCTGGATTTAAAACTATATATCTATTTTGTTAACGGAAAGGAAAACTAAGAAGGAAATATTACTCTCAATTTAATTTATTGCTGTTAGGTATTTTAATTACTTTTTTAATTATATATATGAAAAAAAGACTTTTTTTTAATAATTTATTTGTAGGCATGAATATATTAATATTTTGGAAATTGTTTAACCCTTTGGCGTTAAGAACAAAAACAGTGCAGAATTCACCTTGTTTACTAATTTAAAACGTAAAAATACATGTAACTGTAAATAAATTACTTAAAAGGTGCATAATGAAACATACAAAAACTTAAAAATACATTTAAAGTACAGGGTGGTCATAAAAAAACTTTGCCGATATACGGAGCTCTAGCGGCCATTCCGCTCAACCGTTCGAAATGAAATTTCAGATATAGCTATTCAGAGGTATGAGCTCGAGATCCTGTGAGCGACAACAAAATGGCGCTCACGGTTACGGTTATAGTTACAGAAACTCGAAAATTTCCAATGGCAACACCCATTTTTTTTCATCGCAAAATGCTCAGCGCATACGAAAACCTTAAAGAGCGTTGGAACCGTACGTGTATCGCAAGAAACGGACATGTTATGCACGCACAAAAAACCATTCTGGGAATCCTTCCCCCCATAGAAAAAACTCGATTGGGGCTCAAGGAGGAAATTTGCATATGACACAGAGTCAGTACACTAATCTCTGATTACAATACAGATCGGAGAAACTAAAACTTTTATTTTGATTACACATTTTCCATATGGGTGCCGTAATTGCCTGTGATGGTGACGGCACCCATGTGAAAAATGTGTAATCAAAATAAAAGTTTTAGTTTCTCCGATCTGTATGGTAATCAGAGATTAGTGTACTGACTCTGTGTCATATGCAAATTTCCTCCTTGCGCCCCAATCGAGTTTTTTCTATGGGGGGAAGGATTCCCAGAATGGTTTTTGTGCGTGCATAACATGTCCGTTTCTTGTGATACACGTACGGTTCCAACGCTCTTAAGGGTTTTCGCATGCGCTGAGCATTTTGCGATGAAAAAAAATGGGTGTTGCCATTGGAAATTTTCGAGTTTCTGTAACTATAACTGTAACCGTGAGCGCCATTTTGTTGTCGCTCACAGAATCTCGAGCTCATACCTCTGAATAGCTATATCTGAAATTTCATTTCGATCGGTTGAGCGGACTGGCCGCTAGAGCTCCGTATATCGGCAAAGTTTTTTTATGACCACCCTGTACTTTTAAAAAGTTCAGAACGTTTTCAACCGTCTCATACTCGATCTTCGTCAGTGAGAAAAACTCTAAATGACAGTTATTACTGTTTGGCGTTCTCGGGGTCATCCGGAACAGTCCATTTCATACCGAGGGGGGGGGGGGGAGGGTGAGGAAACAGAGTATAAGGGGAATAGAATAAAAACTATTGAAAATATTTCAAAAAACACAGGCTTAACTATTATAAATAAAATATCTCCATATTGCGTGAATATCGTAGGAAAGTGCATCATTACATACTATTTCTTTATTGGGTATTATTTCGATGGATTCTCTAATGATAGTTTCAAGGTTACTAGTAGTAGGAAAGATTATTTTCGAATTATTGAAATCTATTTCTATAGGCTGAGTTTGACCAAATTTTGCAAGTGCGCTGTGGGGTCAACCCAATCTTAAATCTGCGTCATGTTCTTTCAATCTCTTTTGAAGTTTCCTTAATGTCATACCTATGTATGTACATAAATTCTTTATTATCTTTCTTGAAAGGGATACTGTATACTCCTGATCAATTTATGTCTTGAATAAGGTCAATCTTTATGTTCAACACAACTCTTAATTTGGGGAAAGAGAGCTATTAATGCAATATCAAACTTAGCTAGTGCATGTCTTATGCTTTCAAAAAACTTCGGAATATATTAACTTTACAAAATTTTACACTTTTTATGAAATCTTTAACTTGCATATCTTGATCTTCCGTTTTAAACCTGTTTATGATTCTCTCAATAAAACGGAGGGTGGTGGAATTCTCGGCGGATATCTTCCTAATAAAATCTAGTTCTTCATTCAGAAATTGAATTGAGCAAATCTGAAAAGCTCTTTTTATGTAAAAATTAAAAGGTGCTAGCTTGTAATTAATAGGAAAACTGCAAGTAAAAGGGATTGTAGAATTAGACCTGTTTATTTTCTTAAAATTTTTACTATTCAGGCTCTTATTAGTCATATTTCTGATAAGTAAAACATCTAAATGCAAGTTTTTGATTCTGTTCACTTTCTAGGGTGAATTTTATTCTGTTGTCAAGGCTATTGATTTTATCAAGAAAAGAATGCAATTCATCCTCTTCATGGTTCGATATAATATAAATGAGGACCCCTGAAGCCAAGGGGTATAAGTGACAAAATTGAAAAAAATAAACTAAATACACAGACGACCTAAAAATATGCTTTTTTCATTTCAGGTAAAGAAATATAAGTGATTTTCTTATTATTTGCTGAGTTATAGAGGCAAACCCCTTTTTTCGAAAAACAAACAATATTGATTAATTATACATTTAAAGAAAATTGTACTTTATTTTTTAACAGTTATTTAAATAAGAGTTCAAAGACCAGAATGCAACAAGCAGAAATGTCCTATTCCAATCCACTCAATTGTTATTGATGTTCCAATTTAACATCAATTATCTTTAAACTCAATTTACTCCAAATCGAAATTGTGTCACTTGTACCCCTTGGCTTCTGGGGTCCTCAAATATCATCAACGTACCTGTATCAGTAAACTGGAGTAAGATAGAGTAAACTGTAAGTCTTATTGAAACCGTAAGACCAGCTCCAGTTTACTTACAAGTTTCTTTTTAATATCAAGTGATTTATATGAGTTTAGTTAATACAAATTAAAAAAAAGATACTCTTTTTTTTTCAGGTGATCCAAGATCAAATCAAAATCCATGGTTACTAACAGTGCATACCTACCTGCATCGTTTTCATAATTTTCTGTGCCAAGAATTAAGTGAAATAAATCCACACTGGGACGATGAAAAGCTATACCAAGAAGCAAGGTATTTTATTATTTAAAACTAAATCAAAATTGAATTTTTCAGCTTTACTGGATAATTAATAACATATTGTAACGAATTTTGTAAATAGTTAGTGTTTGTACTGTAAAATAATGTAAATAATCTTATTAAGTTCCATTCCTTTACTAATATTAGTTTTTGTTACATTGTCTCTGTTATCAAGCAAACTTGTCTATTATT
The DNA here is from genome assembly GCA_964019185.1 of Maratus speculifer. Classification (NCBI taxonomy): domain Eukaryota; kingdom Metazoa; phylum Arthropoda; class Arachnida; order Araneae; family Salticidae; genus Maratus; species Maratus speculifer. The sequence continues at coordinate 217,143,414 of OZ025297.1, read as the reverse complement.
TTTCAGTGAATGTCTGCGGCAGATTGGCGAAATATTAGAGATATCGCCAAGTTGGCGTCACTTTTGACGACTAATTTTGGTCGCCAAATTTGGCGATATATCGCCAAGTTGGTGACAAACTTGGCGATTGTTGGCGATGGTAACCCTTTCCTCTCTATGGTAACCCCCTTTAGATATGCTGATACATTGAATGTTATTCCGTGGTTTTCTGGAATATTCGAGAAGCCTGTGGAAATTTCCAGCGCATGCTGCGAGCCTATATAAGGAGAGCAATACGAGCTGTTGTTGTTATTTTTTTATCAGTCAGTCATTGAGTGAACAACTAGGCGATTGTTAAGCAAGTTTGCTTGAGTTTTATCTACGTTGTTTTGAATGTTATTAAGTGCTGAGACGTTGTATAAAGAGTCTCTGGGACCTATATCTGTACTTGTACGATAGATTTGAGCAGTTATTTTTGAATATCTAGCAATATTTGTGAGTTTCGAAGACTTAGTTGTTCTGAAGATCTGTAAATAAATTATTTTCTACTTTTCTAAGAGACAAGAGTTGGAAGTTGTCTAACCATAAGGTCAAAAGAACCCTATATACGCTGCAGCAATATGTATATATGTTTGTGCATTTAATCCTCTCAGGAACAAATAATTGTGTTTCTGCAATGCTGAATTGATACCAGAATTGTTTTAAATAAATTATTATAAAATAAAGAAATACATTTTTATAGCTTTATTCTCAGTAAAGTTATAAGAGAAATTTTTTGTTCAAATTTTCTGCTACGAATCTCGATTAAAAACTTTCGGAAGTGATTTTTTGAAATTTTCTCTTGTTATCCATTTTTTATAATGACATTTACCTTAAAATTTTGTGAAAAATATAAAATGTTTAGCAATTACCCAGAAATAATTTTTTAAAGAGAAAAATAGTTGAAATTACATCAAAAATTGACATTCCCGCAAAGCGTGATAACTCAAAAATAAAACAATGTATTGACATTTTGTAAATTGCATAATAAACCGAATTACTTTCTCTAGGACTAAGACTATACATTATAATCGAATCTCTATCCCAGATAATGTAGAAGTTGAAGTACTATTGTAATGAAAAATTCACAAAATGTGCCTCAAGTTTGTGATTTATACGAGTGTGAATACAAAACTATTTAATGTACAGGGTTATTACAAATGAATCATCGGGTTTCGATACGTTACTACGCTCAAAATAGGAAATGTATACGTTTGCATGACAACTCAATTGAGAGGGCACTAACTACAATTTTGCGCTGCGTATGTGTCATGTGTGTCTCGTTGCCTTGGTTGCTACGCGAACGTCATATTCAAAATGGCGTCTGGACAGCAGAAAGCGTTTTATGTACTGGAATTTTCAAAGTGTGGATTACTTATAACCGTTCTGGGAGCATTTCGAAAGGCATACCAATGCTACCAGACAAAGCATTCTGCGCTGGTATTGACAGTTTAAAGAAACCGGTTGTTTATGTAAAGTAGAGTTTCTAAAACTATATAATATAGCAGCCTTAACCCTTTCCGGTGCACTACTCTTTAAAATTGGAATTTAAAGGGGAAAAAATTAGGCAATCTATATAAGCCTAGAGGAGTACACAGGTATTGTTTAGTAAAGATTGCACTAACCATTTTAATTATACAGCTGTTGCCGAAGTGGTAACCTCCCATAAGTAAAGCATTGATAAGCGCAGTGAGAAGAGCGTTGCTGTGAACCGCGTATTACAGTAAAACATTTTACCTAATATTTAAAAACAGTAGAGTTTGATCTCTGTGGTGCTGTCATCTAGAACTCATAAGGAAGATTTAAAGTAGCCATTAGAGTAGTTTTTGAAATATTCACGGAGTTTTTGTGTCTCTAAATAGGGAAAACTTTAGGTGTTGCCGACCCGGCAACACTGCGCGTTAAGGGGTTAATGTAAAGACAAAAGCTCCAGAAGACCAAGCGTTACTGAAGAAACAGTGAACCGAGTTAGAATTTCAGCTGTAGTTCCAAGAAATTGAACTGACGACGAATTGAAATTGAAAGACTGCATTCGCGACCATGGACGTCAATCTTGTATACTTTTGGTTTATTTCATGCATAACAAATTGTTGTAACCCAATTATAATCCGAAATAAACGCTTCGGAAACCCGATGATTCTTTTGTAATAACCCTGTATTATCATGCATGTAGTCTATTCCCTCAAAAACATTTGTGAAAGCATTACAGAAAATTCCGTGCCGTTTCATGCATAATTCATTGTTTAACCTTCCTACCCTGAATGGGTCTAATCGACCCATAACTATAATTTGTTTTATACGATTCGAACCAGAACTTTTTTGATAAAGAAAGTTAAATAATAGATTCAGAGAAATAAGTCAATTAAATATATTAAAATGTTTTAAATGACAATTCTGGTGTGAAATGTTTTTATAAAGATTGAGCAAAATTTGAACAGGGTAGGAAGGTTAAGGATATTTTACGTATTGTAAAAATCTGAAAAACTTCATTTTGGAAAAAAATAATAATAATAACTTTTAAACACAATTCAAAAGGTGTAATACCTGTAACTTTAAACGGTTGTAACTTTCATTGTTATTAAGATACAGACACAACTTAAGGTTGTATTCGGACAAAAAAAATTTACCTTCAACAGCTCAAAATTTTCCGATACATTTTTAGACTCATTTTTTAAGGTAAAGATATGAAACTTGCTGGGGTGCTTTTTGAAGAGAAGTATAAAATGCCGTGTGATTTCATCCTCGGCTCATTCCACTAGAATTTGATTTATAAGCAATTATTTTCTCAGCGTGCCCTCTTTTTCGTTCGCAGATCTCCCGCTTCGGAAATTTTGGCCCAAAACGCCGTTTTTGACAGCCTTTTTTGCAACATATTCTGCATTTATCGAAAAGTCGACAATCACGGCACCTTGCGCAGTTTCCAAATAAGAGAATTTGAAAATTTGGTGCATTTGAGTGCAAAAATGTGTCTAAAAATAAATCAGAAAAAAGGCAGTTTGGATTGGAATACACCCTTAAGCAGAATTCGCAGACAAAAGAGTCAATTTTAATATTATTACATAAATCAAAAACGATGTTTTGATCGAAAATTACGTTTTATAGGTGTTCAGATATCTTAAGTGGTATCAAAAATATCTTCCCACCTTTTAAGAGGTTAAACGTTTTGGATAAAGACAGTGTTTTCAAAATTATGACAGGATCTTATATTACTTTTTGCTCTAAAAGAAGCACAGAGGCTTTTTTCATGTTCACCAATTTACATTTGTTCCTTTACAAGATAATTACATGCTTTACACTATAATAACATAATTATTCATATAATCGATATAAAGATTGTAGTCCAACTGCGGCCGTGGAGTTCCATTAATTTCATTACATTAATATAAAATTACTTTCACTTCCAAAACCGGTTCTGAAAGTGAAAGTAACTTTATAAAAAATATCTACAACCAAAATCGAAAAAGCAACCAAGGAGCGATCTTGAGAGGGACCTCAGCTATCCAATGCAAAAAAAAATATTTAAAAATGTCAAAATGCGAAAGAGTTGTGAGAGTCAAAATGCAAAAATGCCTCCCCATAGGAATAGCATTAGCTAGCGAGTGTCTTCGCGGGCAAGGACAAGGCCCTTTCGACATTTATACATGCACAGTAGTTTAATATAAAAAAAACGTTCCTTACATTTAATCTGGAAAATGTCACATAAAAGATTAAAAATAACAAGTCGACTAGAATTTATGTCTTCTTTAAACTTGTTACAAAAAATAAGCTTAGGGATCGTCTTCATACTGAAACTATACTGGTATCAAGTTGCGTTTCGATAGTAATTAAACGTATTTTTCATTCTATGTCATTTGAATTATTTTTCACCTTACACATATTCGGATTACCAATATTTGTTTTTGTTGATAGTGCATGCGAAAATTTTCCTTTTTCATGGGATTGGATAACTGAAAGCAGAGGTCATACAAAATTCCCATATTAGACAGTTCCTCATATTAGGTGGATCGTAATTTTTTTCTCTACTTAAAGGTGGGTCGCGTACTAATAAAGTTTGAGAATCGCTGTTTTATGAATCAGCTAAATGTTTAACAGCTAGTGTTAATGCTATTGTTTCTTGTTCTACTGAGCATCTCTTTCCAAAATTTAGATAACTCCATTGCAGCTCAATCATTGCATATATTCTTACGACATAAAAATATCTTCATTGTTTATCGGATAGTGGATGGGAAATAAATTGCAATGAAGGAATTATTCAGCTATTTTTAAAATCAATCTGTAAAGGTTTCTTTAGCATGTTGTAGCTTAGTTTTGATTATTTTAACACTTTGACTGGCATGGCTATCATATGTGATAGCCAGTGATGTTTCCGTTGGGACATTGGCTATCAAATATGATAGCCATGGTGTTTCAACATTTCTGGCCTTGACTATCAAAAACAGTGCGAGTTACATGAAAACGGTATTGAAGTTTGATTGTTGGGTTCCTTACGATGTGTTTAATATACATGTTTTGTGCAAATTGATATACAAATGGAGGACAAAATAATACGAACACCTGTGAAATTATGGAAAATCTTTAATAATAGGGGGTTGACCACCCTTTGACTGAAGTACAGATTTAATGCGACGTGGGATAGATGCATAAAGGTCATGGACAATATTTAAAGGGCTATTAAGCCATTCCTCCTGCAGAACAATCTCTAATTCCGAAAGGGTGGATGGAGGAGGAAATCGAGAACGAAGTTTGGACTCCAAATATTCTCATAAATTTTCCATAATATTCAAATCTGGAGACTGAGGGGTCTAGGAAAGATGTTCAACATCATCGTCATGCTCTTCGAACCAAGCTTGAACACACCTAGCAGTGTGGATAGGGGCGTTGTCGTCTTGAAAAAGTGGTCGCTCTCCAGGGAATACAATCTGTACAAAAGAGAGAACATGACCTTCTAGAATGCTTAAATAGTGATTGGATTTGATTCTCCCATGCAAAATAACAAGTGGCCCAAGACCGCGCCATCAAACCCCATACCATAATGGAGCCATCCCCCATGCTTCATAGTCGGCATGAGGCATTCAGGATTAATCGCTTCTTTGGGCGTTCTCCAGACATAAAAACGCTTCCGGTCGTCTGAAATAGGGTGAATGACGATTCATCTGACCATATTACCTGTTGCCATCGCTGTGGGGACCATCCATTGTGATCTCTGCACCACTGGTGTCGCTTGAAAGCATTAGTTGCTGTCACCAAGGGTTTTCGAATCACCACTCTGCCATAAATGTTCACAGCATAAAGTTTCTTTTTCACAGTTTTTGTTGAAACGGGGTCCTGGAGATAACTGTTCATTTTGGATGTTATCTCGGATAAAGACTGCTTGTGCTTTCGGGCTACTATGCGCTTCAAGACTCGTCTATCCCTATCAGCAAGCTTGGACTTTCAGCCATTGTTGCGCTTTGAAGACGTCGTCTTACCTTCTTTCATGTACGCTGTCATAACGGCTGATACTGTACTCCTTCCAAACCCCAAAAGGTTTGCTGTTTCCGTAACCGATGCTCCACTTAAACGCGCTCCGACAATCATTCATTCCTCTTTGGATCTCTGACAGGTCTGACATTTCAGCTTATCACAGACAGTTCGATTGACGCATGCAACACAAGTGACTGTTGTTGAGAGACTGATACCTTTTCTATTCACGCTCACTAGGTGGCAGACTTTTGTTACAGGTGGCGCGGCTATACTGCACATGTGAAATATGTCATACTTTTTCACAGGTGTTCGTATTATTTTGTTCCCCATCTGTATGTGCCGATTGTATGAACTAAATTTCAGTAACTCAGCAGCTTCAATTTCTTCCAAAGTTAATTTTCTCTTGTTCCTCTTGCTCATTGTAATAAAAAATTAAAAAATTCTAAACTAAAATAATAGAAAAAGTAAAAATATAGAAAATAAAATAATAGAAAAATATTTGAAAAGAAAATCTAAACCAATAATCCCCCAAGCTCATCCTTTCATATATTTAATTTTTTTCCAATTTAAGAGGTTACACTGCAGAAACAACTAAATCTTAATAAGTGGTTTTAGTGATAAAGGATAAATTTAGCTGGCTATCAGATAAGATAGCCATGACCACCCATGGAAGAATTCACATTAACTTTCGTGGGCTGCTTTGGTTATCATTTTTGATTAGCCAGGATAATAATCTCCCTATGTGTTGCAAAATGAGTGAGATTGAAAAATATTGAATTTATATATAGTTTTATGTTACAAAAATTCAAATTACATACACACACAAATTTGGCACTCTGGTGAGAACATTAGCAGTTTTCGCTTGGCAATCAACGTGTTAAGCGATTTTTCATACTTTTTTTTTTTTTTTTTTTTTTTTTTTTTTGCTAAGTTTTAGTTATTATCTTTACCATTACTGGTTCATGAAACTACAACCATGCATCCTTTTTAGGCGAATCAACATTGCTATAGCACAATGGATCACGTATGGAAAATATTTGCCGCCTGTCCTTGGCGAAATTATGAAAAAAGAAGGAATTCAAATTCTGCCTGGAGCTAAATACACGAAGTACAATCCGGAATTGGACGCTAGTATCGCAGATGAGTATTCTGCGTGGGCTGCTCGTTACGGTCATACTCTGGTACCTGGTCGCATTTCTGAGATCGAGCCCAAGACGGAACGTAAGGACGCTATTTGGTTACGTGATTACTATTACACACCATTCGGATTCATGTATGGACAATACGATTTAGTTGCTAAAGGAATGACTGTAGACAAGAAGATGAAACATGATGTATTTTTATGTAAGTTTCTTTCTTTGATTCAAAACAAAAATATGTTGACTTAAAGCAGTGGCATAGCTAGGATGGTGACACCCGGGGCGGATGTAAATGGTGTCAACCCCAGTCATCATGGTGACACCCCCCCCCCTTCCGTCCGTCATATTTTTTTCAATCACAATTCTATGTTATTGTAAAAAAAATGACCATACCATTCTTTATTTACCCTTTGTCCTCCTGCATAAAAAAACAGGATCGACATTCAACCCATAGCCCGCGTAAGTCAATGTAGTGTCTATCGAAGAAAAAAATTTCTTTAAAAATTTTTTTTTTGCTATCCACTCATTGAATAGGTAGATTTTTGTTTCCTGGTGCATGTCTTATTCAGATACATCTTTCTGTATAAAATTTCACATTCTCAAAGAAAATAAAATTAACTATATTGCGTCATGCGCTAAAAATTTCATTTTATTTCAAAATTCCTTTTCAAAATTTTATAAGATTATATATATATATATATAGCGTGTCCCAAAAGGTCGTTTACAAACTTAACATGCTGGTCTGTCATATCATGATGAACAATATTAAATAGGAAACTAAGGGTCCCAAACGTCTTCCAAAGGAAATATGCGCCATTAAAGTTTAGGGTCCAAAAATTCAAATGATTATAAAAAACAGAAAAATTGGTCGATACGTTTGCGGTTTTCACTAAAACTATTCTTTACGTCAGTATTTTCTTGAAAATAAATTATAAAGATAAATTTCAAAAAATGTCGATAGAGGGCGCTTTAGACTTTGGAGTAACGATAAACTAGTTTTTACCAGTATTTTTTGCATCTAATTAAATTTTTTTAGAAGCTTAAACATAAACTTAAATTTTGAGCTCACAATCTAAATCGTTGGAAGTGGTTAAGTAGCGCAAACTGAATTGCGGGGGGAGGTTCAAATTTCAAATGATTATAAAAAACGGAAAAATTGGTCAATTGATTTGCGATTTTCACTAAAATTATTCTTTATGTCAGTATTATCTTGAAAATAATTTATAAAGATAAAATTCAAAAAATGCCGATAGAGGGCGCTTTAGACTTTGGAGTAACGTACAACTATTTTTTTCCGTTATTTTTTGCATCTCATAATTTTTTTTAGAAGCTTAGACATAAACTTAAATTTTGAGATGAAAATCTGAATCGTTGGGAGTGGTAAAGTAGCGCAAACTGAACTGTTTTCAATGGGGGGGGGAGGTTCAAATTTCAAATGATTATAAAAAACGGAAAACTTGGTCGGTTTTCGCTAAAATTATTCTTTATATCAATATTTTCTTGAAAATAAATTTTACAGATATCTTTCAAAAAATTCCGTCATAGGGCGTCTTAAACTTTATAGTAACCAACAACTATTTTTAACCGTTATTTTTTGTATCTAATAAAATGCTTGTAAAAGTTCAAACTTAAATTTTGTACTCAAAATCTGCATCGTTGTGAGTAATTAAGCGGCCAAAAATTGAACTGCGTTCGAGGGGTGGGGAAGGTAACATTTCAACTCCTGAACACAGTTCAGTTTTCGCTACTTAACCCCTCCTATCGATTTAGATTTTGAGCACAAAATTTAAGTCTAAAATTTTGCAAACATTTAATTAAATTAAAAAAAAAAACGGTTAAAAATAATTATTGGTTATTCTAAAGTTTAAGGCGCCCTCTAACGGATTTTTTTTAATTTATCTTTAAAATTTATTTTCAAGGAAATATTGACATAAAGAATAATTTTAGCGAAAACCGACCAATTTTTCCGTTTTTTATAATCATTTGAAATTTGAACCTCCCCACCCCCATTGAACACAGTTCAGTTTGCGCTACTTTACCACTCCCAACGATTCAGATTTTCATCTCAAAATTTAAGTTTATGTCTAAGCTTCTAAAAAATATATATGAGATGCAAAAAATAACGGAAAAAATAGTTGTACGTTACTCCAAAGTCTAAAGCGCCCTCTATCGGCATTTTTTAAATTTTATCTTTAGACATAAAGAATAATTTTAGTGAAAATCCCAAATCAATTGACCAATTTGTCCGTTTTTTATAATCATTTGAAATTTGAACCTCCCCTCGCAATTCAGTTTGCGCTACTTAACCACTTCCAACGATTTAGATTTTGAGCTCAAAATTTAAGTTTATGTCTAAGCTTCGAAAAAAATTTAATGAGATGCAAAAAATAATGGTAAAAACTAGTTTATCGTTACTCCAAAGTCTAAAGCGCCCTCTATCGACATTTTTTGAAATTTATCTTTATAATTTATTTTCAAGAATATACTGACATAAAGAATAGTTTTAGTGAAAACCGCAAACGAATCGACCAATTTTTGTGTTTTTTATAATCATTTGAATTTTTGGACCCTAAACTTTAATGGCGCATATCTCGTTTGGAAGACGTTTGGGACCCTTAGTTTCCTATTTAATATTGTTCATAATGATATGACAGACCAGCATGTTAAGTTTGCAAACGACCTTTTGGGACACCCTGTATATATATATGTAGGCAAGTAAATATGGGGGTAATAAGCCCTAAGGGGTGACAGAGCCACCCCTTTGAGGGTGACACCCAATATAACCAAGCTGGGCGGACTCCGTCCCCCGCTAGCTACGCCACTGACTTAAAGGATATAACATAGGGGGAACTGGGGTACATTGATACATGGGGCACATTGATACACCCCCTCTACCGCTCACAGGGTCATTACAGGAAGTTTCACAACAGCTCCAAAAGATGATGCTAGTGTATTCAACTACATACAGAAAATCTTGGAATGATTCAGTAGTTTGATGAAATGGGACGGGTGATTTAATGTTTTTGTTATTCAAAAGTAAATATGAGTTGTACAATTGAAATGCTATTATATAACTGTTCCAGTATTTTCAACCAAAATGAATACTCTCCCTGGTAAGTACAGCTACTCTTTATCAGTTCTTCATTATTTATTGTTAGATATATTGTGAAGTGTTGGATTTGAGACTCATTTTATTCAAAATCGCTGTATGGGGCACATTGATACAGTCTATGACGGGGCACATTGATACAGCCTAAATCCTTTAATAGTTCATATTTTCATTATCTTTTATTATTTTTTTTACCATACACTCCTTAATCCAACCTTTTTTTCACGAAAAATTTCTAATATTAGTTTTTATTGAAGTGAAATAGCTCTAATTTGTTTATATTAGAACATTTTATAGTATTTTTGAAAACAGAAGACGTAGGAACTTACCCAGCATCTAGTGCTAGTAGAACTAATAAAAGAAAAGGACACCATTCTGGCAAATCTCGAATTTATATCGATTCTCCAGAGAAAAAAGTATTTTCGACATGCGAAATGTTAAGTAAGAGAAACAAACTGCAGAACAGAAAATGATACTTATATTATAAACAGAATTTTTAATATAATTATCCTTTATTTTCGGTTTATGAACCTATTTATAAACAGAAAAACTGGTAATTTTTTCATCTTTCATAAGAAAGAAGATAATGCTGGGGTTGAAGTGCTAGATATGACAAAGTTACCACAGCCAACAATCAGACAAGAAACAGCCAGAACATCAGGTCATAATATATTTAATTTTGATTGCTTTAATATTGCTTAAAAATAAATTGTGGGTGATTTGAATTTTTATAAATAAATATAAAATGGTTTTCTAATTCATTTTCTATGAAAAATATGCATTGGTATTATTTTGTCGTCATTTTTCTCAAACGTATCAATCTGCCCCGGGGATGGGGCACATTGATACAAATGACTTTTTTTGATTTTTTTAAAATTACATGCAAAAATACTATATAAAACAATGATTGCACATTTTTATAACATACTACACAAGTTTTGCTGTCACCTCATGGAAAAAAAACTTGAATTTTCTACTTTCTTGACACCAAAAAAAATCTTAGAAAAAAACTGTATCAATGTACCCCAGTTCCCCCTATATATTATATCATTTATTCTGATTAACATTTTATTGTTTCATTTTTAATACATAAATTTCCCTTATGTTCAGGATCCAAGACTGGGTTTTTGCCGGCAGAAAGTGGTTGTAACTGGTTTCAACAGGCAGAAACTGCCAACAACAACCATAAACTCATTTCATGACATAATCTGAATTTTTTTAGTAATAACAAATAAAGTATTGTGTACAGTTTTAATTAAAAAATAAATTTGTATTAGAATTTGATAGTTTTGTATCTTTCACAAAGAAGTTAAATGTATAGTACAAATGTTAAAAGCTACTGTTGTTGCTTTAGTTAAAAGTAAAAAAAAAACATGACTGTTCTATTGCAGATGCTCATAAAATTTGCTTAACTTTATTTAATGATGGAAATATGGAAATTTACAAATGCAAGATTCAAATCTTATTTAATGCAGTGCATAAATTTTTCCACAAAAATAAATTTGTTCTTTCAATATGGTAAAATAATTGTACAAAATATTTTATTTTATTGCAGTGTATTATTTTTTTTTAAATATTCTGAAAAGTGATTATAAACTGTCTTTTTTTTTTCTTTTAATGGAAATCCAACCGTAAACAATAATACCAATAGTTAAACTTGTACAGCAATCAGTTTACCGTTATGAAATTTTTTATTTTTCAAGTGACGAAAATATTATATGAACAAAGTATATTTATATGATCCTTTTGAAACGTTTTGCTACTTTGAATAATAATCATAATCTTTATTTTAATTTTTTAATTAAATTCTTTACACATTAAATACATGTATGAATTATGAATCATTGCAGATTAAAGTTCTTATTAGTATTACTTCTTAGTTTCTACCAGTTTTCGCCACTTACTAGCAGAAACTAGTTTCTGCTATACAGAGCCGTCCTTATGGAGGACACACTGTAAAAAAAAAAGGGTCGATCTACTAAAAAAACTTTAGTGATCCTTGTAATTACTAAAAAATTTTTAGTAATCTTAGTCGGTTACAAAAAAATCTGTAAGAATTACTAGAAAAAAGTTAGCAACGAATAGAGTTAATAGTTTTATATTTTTAATAGCTCTTACTAAAACTCAGTTGGTGTGGCCTTGATAGCATAGTGGTTATAGTAACGGACTCCAGGCTAAAAGGTCCCGGGTTCGAAACTTGCCACCGCCAAATACGCCCAGAATGTATGTAGTGTCTCGTTAATAAAGTGATTATGAAAATCCTGTCGGAGCGGGTAGGAGTGTTTGGTGCTGCCATCTATTGCGGTTTTGCCGAAAATCTTCCGCTTCAGAAGTCTGGATGCAGCTCGAAGGAAGCTCCTGCCTTTCGGGCGCACGTAATGGTTATTAAAAATAATTTTGGAGCTATTACTAAAATTTGCTTGGTGGCTCATACTAAAAATTTTTAAGTTAGTTATACAAAAAATTCTTTTGTTCAGTTTATAAAAGAAATGCTTGTTTCACTTGCAAAAAAAAAGTTTGTAATGGTTACTAAAAAATTCTGTGGAATACAAATTTACTAAGAAATTTTTAGTAACCTCTTGAATTTTTTTTTACAGTGCAGTTTAAAGCGAGGCCCGGTGCAAGAATTTTGCGAGGCCCTTTCCTTTAACACTCTTAACTTGAGCCGATCTATACTAACAATTAAAAAAGAATGTTTTTTACCTATGTACTGTGACCCGGGGAGCCAAGTTTCTATCTCCAAGCTATTATAACGGAGTAGCCTTTGCTTGTGTGTTTGTAGGGGTAATTTCTCGAAATACTGAACTAATTTTAAAAGTAATTGTGGCAAATTGATGATCAAGTCCTTCTTCCAATATAGGCTATATTTTATGTCAAGACCACGATATTTTCTTAACTAAAATCATACATTTATATTATAAATTTTCTATTATACCTTCTTCTTTTCATTAAAAAAATATTTTGTGTCCAGCGTGAGGCTCTGTGCGGTCGTACCTGTCAAACATCCCTAAAGACGGCTCTGCTGAGATGTCGGTTTTAACCGGTTATAACCGCTGGTTTTTACCACCCTAGTTATTATGATAAGTAAAAGCCCAATCTTTATCACCTGTATTTAAAAAAAAAATCTCAAATTACTTTGAGTCTCAAGCTATTTACTATAGCATACTGTCTGCTCTTTTACTGGCTAATGAAAATTTGACATATTTGATATATCTTCGATCAGAGTGCAATGCGTCACAAAAAACACTTAATATAAAAAGCTCTGCTTCAATATACCCCACATACTCTGACGAGTGATTTGTTTACACTTTAGAAAATTTAAATAAATTTAAAACTTTTTTCAGTGTGAATAGTATAGGTGTCCAGTCACCACGTGGCGCATAAACTTTTTGCTGTGGCAACTAATTTTGGGGTCTAAGTCACCACCCTTTTATAAAATTAACAGAGTTATTATTATTTTTTTTTTTTTAATGTTTCGGTAAAAGTCGCATTTTTTTTTCAGGTTTTGCGGGGTTTTTTTTCTTTTTGACGGTGTTTAGTTTATTCTAGTAGATATATATATATATATATTTAACCTCTATCTTATTGAACTTATTCTTCTTACTTTACAAAGCTTTAGATTTATATTATACTTACATTATACCTAAATTAAAAGAATTGTATGATTAAATGAAACATACCCTTTTAATGTTATTATTTGGGTTTTTTTCTTTCTTTTTTGTATATGTTTAGATTAAATTTTATTTTGAGTTCCTGAATTTCCCCCCCCCATATAAACACTATTGTTTTTATGCATTTCTTTCACAATAAAACGATTAGATTTTCCGGCTTTAGGAGACATTGGCTCCTTAAAAGTTTTGGGAATCTGCACTTGTTTCTATAATATAAATTATCAGGTAACCAAGAAAGTTCGCGCGGTTTTCATCAGATATAAAAAACGATCCCCAAAAATCTTATTTTATTCTTTGAAATAATCACCATTGGCTTCAATTATCTGTTTCCAATGAGACAAGTTTATAAATATCCTTTCTGAAAAAATCTTTTTGTTTAGAGTCCAAAAACTGGGTTATAGTTTTTGTGACATCATCTTGGGTTTGGAACTGCTGTTCCCGCATGTGATTATCCATGGCCAAAAACAAGTAATAGTCCGATGGATCGATGTCCGGGGAGTAAGTTGGGTGAGACAAAACTTCCCAGCCCAATGTTTTTATCACGTCCCTGGTCGCTTTGGCCGTATGAAGTCTGGCGTTATCGTGGAGGAGAAAAACTCCACTCCTGTTGACCAGCGCGGGCTGCTTTTCGAGCAAAGCAGCTGAAACCCTTTTCAACTGCGGCGAGTAGGCTTCGGCTGTGATTGTTTTCCCGTTTTTTAAGAATTAATAGTGAACTATACCAGCACTAGTCCACCAAATACACAGCATTATCTTTTTTTGATGGATGTCCGGTTTAGCAACCAATGAGATGGAACCAGAAGTCGACCAATGATGTTTTCTCTTTCGGTTACCATACATTACCCATTTCTCGTCGCATGTCAATATCTGATCCAGGAAAGAGGCTTTGTTGTGGCGCGACAGCAATGACAAGCAGATGTTCAATCGTTAGAGCTTGTTTTCTTCGGACAGGACATGAAGAAACCAATTATCAAGTTTCCACGACATCCCAAGGCTATGAAGATGCGATCGGATGGTTTCGTCAGATACTCCAAAACTTTGCGCAAGCTCCTGGCATGTTAGATCAGGATTCTGTTTGATTTCCTCTTCCAGCTGGACTTGGCCTAAGATGGATGGACAACCAACACGGGGCTTGTCTTCGAGGCTCTCGTCTCCGGACGAAAATCTGCTGAACCACTTTTGAGTGGTCCGTTCACTCACTGAAATCTCTCCAAACACGGAGCATATTCTTCTAGCGGCCTCTGCAGCTTTGTTTCCTAATTTGAACTCGTAGAGCAAAATATGTTTCAAAATCTCCTTTGTCAACGATTGTACTTCCGACAAAACTTATAGCGAAACGTCAAATATGTTAAACAACTCTCTACTGATTGTAATTTAAAGGCAATGTACAGAAATGACGTCATCAGAATCAGTATGACCACGCCTACGCAACAAATGTAGCTGTTCTCAAAACCTGCACGAACTTTCTTGCTTACCTGATATTTTGATTTTCGTTATTTATAATATAGAAAGTAGCTTTCATTTAGTATACAGTGAGCACAAAAAGTATTTGTTCACCAGGTAAATTTGTTGTAGCATATGTATAAATAAATAAAAAGCGACTAAGAATTAAAAATACCAACACTTTTACAAAACAAATAAACATATTTAATATCTGACTTAATAATTACATTTAAAATATGAAAACATAAAAAAGTAGCATTTATACTGCCAAAAAAATATTTGCACACTAGCAATAAAAATAGAACTAGAGGAATTATTTATAAGTTAAAAACAGTGCTAATATTTAGTATGCATGCCCTTTGCTTCAATTACAGCTTGTAACCGTCTGGGCATTGATTCTATTAATTTGTGACATGTTTCGCTGCTGATTCGTAGCCATTCTTCCCTAAAAGCTTGCTTAAGCTCTGATTCGTTAGAAATTTTCTTTTTCGTTATTTTTATATCCAAAATATGCCATAAATTTTAAATCGGATTGAGGTCTGGTGATTGTGGTGGCATTTTCAATTGATTTTTTACATTATAAAGCAACCATAATTTCGTAATATATGCAGTGTGTTTCGGATCGTTATCCTGTAAAAAATAATATTAATTAGGAGTTTCTAATTTCAGAGCACTATTAGATAAATGATCTCGAAATATATTAATATATTGTTTAGCATTCATATTGCCTTCAATAAAGGTCATTTTGCCAACTCCGTTAAAAGACATGCATCCCCAAATCATTACATGGCCACCTTCATGTTTTACAGTTGGTTTCAAGATTTTAATCTGAAGAGAAGTATTTGGCTTTCGCCATACTCTTTTCTTACCATCTGAGCCAAAAATATTGAACTTGCTTTCAAAACTTGCTACAGTTTTCCAAAACTCTAGTGGTTTGCTGACATTAGCTTTTGCAAATTCAAATCTTTTCACCCTATTTGTTTCACTAATAAATGGTTTTTTTTTCGAGGGGCTTTTCCTCGAATATTTGCATCATGAAGAATATTTCTGATTGATTGTTTTGTAACTATTGTTAACGACGTTGAAGCAACATCAACAGCCAATTCTCGAGAACTTAGAAAAGGATTTTTTGAAGATTCTTTTACGGTGGCTCTCCTTTGCCTGGTATTTAGCTTTCTTGGACGCCCAGTTCGCGGCTTATTTATTGCCGAACCAGTTTCTTTTTTCTTCTTAATTACATAATGAACACTAGAAAGTTTAGATTTAATTTTTTACTTATTTCTCGGTAAACTTAATCCAGAATTGTTAAGAAATATAATCTTCTCACGGGTAGCAACAGACAGTTCACATGTTTTCGGAAACATAAGAACAAAAACTCCCCAGAAATCCTGCTCCAGTTAACATATTACGTGACTTACGTAAAGTGCGGGGCTAATGTACTGCGGGACTGATAAGCTAAACCTTTACATAATGTTCACATTTAATGGCTTTTTTAACAGTCAATGCTTCGTGTGCAAATACTTTTTAGGTATGAGAAAATATTAATTTATTTTTTTAAATGTGTAATATTACTGTTTAAGAAAAATTGATAGTTATTTTTATTTTCTTCTTATTTAAATAAATGAATAATTAAGAGAATAGTATCAAATTTGCTTTCTATGGTTTGTTATGCAAAATATCATCTGCGTGCAAATACTACTTTTGCTCACTGTATACTGAAGCTATTTTCAGAGCCAAATACTTCATAAATAAAATACATACACTCATATGTGAAATAAATATATACGGAGTATTTTCGTATGTTGCTTATTAGATAAGAATTAGATATAATTATTCAACACTACTACTTACTTACTTACACTACTACTTACTAAGTTTAACATTTACAAGTTAAACCTAGAGAGTGAGATCTAAGTCAATGTTTATTTAAGTTCAAATGTGAGATTTACTCATATTTTATAAATATCATATTTTATTAATCACATTTTTTAAGAACTAGCTTTTAAATTTAAATTGAAATATGAATCAACTTCTTATCACAATATCATAAGAAACTTGAAATATTTATTTACAAAAACTTTTGTTGTTGGTGTTGTTTATGTATAATAAGCATACCCTGCAATGTGCTAATGTAAATATTTAAATTGCAGCTGATGATGTCAGGAACTACTTGTACCGTCGCCTGTATCTCAACGAAACAACAGGTTTGGATTTAGCTTCAGCCAGTATTGTCAGAGGAAGAGACCACGCCTTCCCAGCATACACCTATTACCTAGCTTATTTGTTCAATATCACAGTCCACAGCTTCGATGATTTGAGGAAAATGTTACCAGATAAATCTGTAGATTTATTAGAAGAACTTTATGAGTAAGCTTTTAACGATATTTTCTTCATATTTTACCTACATTAAAATTACTAATAAACATACATTTTTTAACTCTTCTGCCATCTTTATAAAAGTAATAAAAGTTGCATATCTTCAAAGCCGTCCTAATAAAGGACGGCTTAAAGCGAGACCCGGTGCAAAAATTTTGCAAGGCCCTTTCCTTTCAGACGCTTAACATAATCTTATCTACTACACTATTAATAAACAAGTTGGAAATTGCGCGTGAAGCGTAGCAAATGAGGTGCGTTCGTACAATAACGAAATTTTAAAAATATTACTCTCATATATCAATCTCATAAAATTTTAAATAGTGAATTACAATTAAAACGCTCATCAAACAATGTTCTCCCTACACCATTATGTAATGGAATACTTTTGTGTGGCCTTGTAAATCAAAAACAAATTTTTTTTTGCACCACAAATTATGTAAAATGTACATTATAATATGTTATTTGTTGTTGCATATAAATTTTATTAAGTTCGAATGAGTGTAACACCATTAAAATGCATTTGAAACATTTTTCCCCATTGACCGTAATGTAACGGAATACTTTTGATTGTCCCTGTAATTGATCTATGCATCCGATTTTCATAAAATTTGAAATAACTCGACAAAATTATGTAAGAATTATGTACTTTAAATTTCAAACGTATAAAATACATTTGAAACTTTCCCCCCATTGACCGTAACGTAACGGAATACTTTTGATTGTCCCTGTAATTGATCTATACATCCGATTTTCATAAAATTTGAAATGACTCGACAAAATTATGTAATAATTATGTATTTCAAATTTCAACCGATTCGGTTGGGTAGTTTTTGCGCTGTTATATGCGGACAGACGGACGGACTGAACGACCACTATAGGTGCTACGTATTTACATAATTACGAACGCACCTAAAAAGAACGGTTTTCACCTATATATTGTGACCCGGGAAATCAGGATTCAGTCACCTAGTTATTATAAAGGAGTTGCATTTGTTTGTGTGTTTGTAGGGGTAATTTCTGGACCTACTGAACCAGTTTCAATAGTAATGGGGGCAAATTGGTGGTGAAAGTCCCTCTTCCAACATAGGCTATATTTTATGTCAAGACCACTATCTTTTATTAACTAAAATCAGCAATTTATATAAATATTTTCTGTTGTACCTTTTTCTTTTTATTAAAGAAAAAAATATTTTGTATCCAGATGCGAGGCCTTGTGCGGCCGCACCTGTCACACACCCCTAAGGACGGCTCTGCCATTATCCGTATAACTTGCGTCTAAAATGCGTTGCTTATTGTCGTCATAGTCGTTACATAACTGAACGATGAGTTGTATGAAAATCCTTATAAATACAATATGTCACATGCATATCGATATTCAAAATGTGTATGTGATTAAATATTATCATCACAGAAGTGCAACTGACTAAAAAAATAAATCACGGCGCGACAACTTTGCGTTGGAGTCGCCATTCACACCAATCATAGGACGTACTCAAAAATTTGCAAAACCCATACATTTCACGTCTAAATAAAAAAAAAAAAAAAAAAAAAAAAAAAAAAAAAAAAAAAAAAAGATTGAATAAAATAAATTAAGGCAGACTTGAATACATTTTAAAAATTAAAATTTATATACACAAAAATTAAAAGTACTAAAAAACATTTAAAAATACTAAA
The DNA here is from genome assembly GCA_964019185.1 of Maratus speculifer. Classification (NCBI taxonomy): domain Eukaryota; kingdom Metazoa; phylum Arthropoda; class Arachnida; order Araneae; family Salticidae; genus Maratus; species Maratus speculifer. The sequence goes on along the minus strand of OZ025297.1, from coordinate 217,124,521 downwards.
AATAAACGTTTCGCCAAGCTAATCGCAAGATATCATCAGTACAAATAAATACAGTAAAACCTCCATAACGGACACTCCCAAATAGCGGACACCTCTATTTAACGGACAGTTTACCGATCCCCACTCCCAAAATCTAAATTTTTGTATATTTAACCTCTGAATAACGGACATTCCGAATAGCGGACAGTAATTTTTGTGATAAAGTATGAGAAATTGTTTTTTAATGAAGAAAAAAAGTAAAAAATCTCTTAAATTTTGTGATCACAGATAAATGTAGAGAATGGGCCGGATCCCACCCAGGCCTTTCATGCTACTTACAGTATTAAATTCAGGGGATGGTCCGAAAGACATTACTTGCCAGAGCATCACAATGCCCTCCCCAATCCCCTCCGGAAGATTTGAGATTTTATGTTTTTAAGAAATGGCAAAATACAGTCAGCAGTAACACATTTTTTTTAAAGATGATTCAGAAAAATTAAAACTATTGCCATGGTTAAAACTTCACATAGAAAAAAAAATACATTCTAATCTTTAAATGCTAAATGAAACTTTATAAATACATTTTTTCGTATGAATGTAACAAACAGTGTATTAAGCAATGCATCATTTTATTTCAATTTTATTGCTTAAAAAATAATTTTAATTTTTGATTAATCATATATTATAATTTTAGGACATATAAAAGTCAATTAATGAAACTTTAAGCATTTCTTACCAATTTTTGAATCTCCGAGGTTTTTCCCAATAGCGGACACCCCCGAATAGCGGACAGTTTCCTCGCTCCCGAGGTGTCCGTTATTTGGAGGTTTTACTGTATCCATCGCATAACAAGCAGGGGAACAAACTAAGAGCAGTTACGGTTAGTTATCTTTTAGGAGTGCATAATATTCACCAGGGATAGAACGAGCATCATTCAGAGTCTGCGACTGTAAATATAGTTATTTTTTAGAAGCAGATATTTATTTACGATCGCCGATCCTGAATGATGCTAGTTCTATCTCTAGTGAATATTATCTACTTCTAAGAAATAATTAAGTGTAACTGTTTTTGATGTGTACCACTGTTTGTTGTTATTATGCAGTGAATATTTATTTGTACTGGTGATACCTTTCGAGTAGCTTGACAAAACGTTTACTTTTTGTATTTTTAAATGTTTTTTAGTATTTTTATTTTTTGTACGTAAATTTTAATTTTTTAAATGTATTCAAGTTTTAGTTTATTTCATTCAATCTTTTAATAAGTTACATGTCGTTCACCTTTGTGGCTGTAACGTTTCTGACCGTCTATGATATCACAGCGGTATCACATCAATAAGCTGTGTTATTGCGTGTATTTGCTAAATCTTTAAAAATATATAAGACTCTATAAAGGAAAAATAAATTTAAATGATGTAAAAATACATCATAATTGTCTTAAATATAATCTAAGATATTATGAAGTATATTTAATGATTTTACGTCTTTTATTGCAGTTTGACTCAATTTTGTCTTTTCATTAAGAGCCCACGCTACTGACTGAAAAACACCCGATCTACAACCGGGCTCGTTTTTAGCTCACAGGCTATCATAGCCTAAGAGCTTATGTGCCCGTCCGTTCTGTATGTACGTTCGTACGTTCGTGCGTAACGCGATAACTCCCGATAAAAATATCGGATCCACTTGAAATTTTGTATATAGGTATACCCTGATAAGGCGCTTCCCTGATTAGTTTTTGGAATTCATTCGATATGTATAAGAGGGAGAACGGGGGGCTCAAGCCCCTCCCCTTAATTGATATAAACGGGATTTTCATGCAGAATTAACAGTTTTCGTTCAAAATTTAGATATAGGATCATTCTGATGAGGCGAGTCCGTGGCTGTTATTAGGTGTTCATTGAATAAGTATAAACAGGGGGAACGGGGGGCTCATGCCCCTCCCCTTAATTGATATAAACGGGATTTTCATGCAGAATTAACAGTTTTCGTTCAAAAATTAGACATAGGATCATTCTTATGAGACGATTCCGTGACTGTTATTAGGTGTTCACTAAATAAGTATAAACAGGTAGAACGGGGGGCTCATGCCCCTCCCCTTAATTGATATAAACGGGATTTTCATGCAGAATTAACAGTTTTCGTTCAAAAATTAGACATAGGATCATTCTTATGAGACGATTCCGTGACTGTTATTAGGTGTTCACTAAATAAGTATAAACAGGGGGAACGGGGGGCTCATGCCCCTCCCCTTAATTGATATAAACGGGATTTTCATGCAGAATTAACAGTTTTCGTTCAAAATTTAGATATAGGATCATTCTGATGAGGCGAGTCCGTGGCTGTTATTAGGTGTTCATTGAATAAGTATAAACAGGGGGAACGGGGGTTCTAATGCCCCTCCCCTTAACTTGTATAAATGGATTTTTCAAGCAGAATTCTCAGATTCCGTTCAAATCTCTGAATAGTTTTGGAAGTTTAATGGTTAAGTATAAAAGAGGGGAATAACTCCTCTTAAATTATATAAATGCTAAATGGGTTTTTATTAAGAATTATCCAATTTGCTCTGAATTTTGGATATAGATTTTTTATATGATAAATCATGTCATATAAAAAATTATATGTCATAAAAAAAATAAAAGCCTCCTAAACTATCATGATAAATCATGATAGTTTAGGAGGTTAAATGATTAAGTATAAAAAGGGAGAAAGGGGAGTCTGTTTCCCCTTCTTAATTTTTTTTCGAACGGAATTAACGAAAATACAAGGCTGTAATGTACAATTAGTATGCGTAGCCTGTGAGCTCAATGCCATCAGTTTAACTGGGCAATATTCTTTTTATTAATTTTTTCATTTGAATTTCAGATTTTTTTTTTAATTACTTTAACTTTCGAAACCGGTTAGAACCGTTTCTGAAATTGGAACTATCATATTATAAAAAAATATAACTAAAATCGTAAAAGTAAAAACTAGCCCGGTTGTAGATCGTCCTCAGCTATCCTATGCAAAAAAGTCATGTCTAAATTTCAGCGATATATTTGAAAAGAACGCCCCATAGACTTAACGTTATCATCGGGGTCTTTTTCAGTCAATAGTGCGGGCTCTTAAAAGGGTTTTTTTTTTTTTTTTTTTTTTTTTTTTTGTGCCGACAAGAGTTAGAACTAGCTGAGAGCCAAATCGCGGTTGCAGTGTGCATGGACAAATCATTCTCAACAGAGAATGGCAACGATTCCTAGATATACAGTTTTACGGTTCGATTAAATTGATTTTAATGTTCGAAATCTTAAAAGACTATTCTTTTAAAATAGTCCGGGGGTCAACTTTTTTTTATTTTATTTATAAGTATTTATTTTTTTTTTTTTCCTGAAACCTATTTTTCTGTAAAAAATTTCTTTTCATGAAAAAAAAATTTTAAAAACTTTGAATTTTTTACTTTAATTTTAAATTTTAAACTTATTTAATTTTTGGTATAACTCACGAACCGCTTGACTGATTTTATTACTTTTCTGACTATTTTGTGTTCAGAAAAGGTTTACAGTTCAGGATTTGTAAACATATTACTCAAAAAATTATTTAAAAAAAATTAAATTATAAAAAAAAGTAGTTTTGAGAGTAGTTTTTATTTCGAGGAATATATTTTGAAAACTTTTACAGAAAATTATAAATCCTGAAACAATTTATTAGAAACACAACATAAAAACTGTGTGTAAAATCGACATACAGATAATGTAGTCCAAGAGCCGACCGCACAAAACCTTAAGTCATTGAACACAAGAAAAATTGCTTTATTTTATGGAAGAGTAGCAATAGGGAAATCTAGTCATCCGTGTCTGCAGGAAGCGAAGTGGTGCATAAGCCTAAAATTGATTCCACTAGTGGTTCACTCGTACATTTAAGGGAGACCCGTACCCCATTTTCGGCTACAAATCATCAAAAGTTCAAAAAAAAAAATTGATCTCAGAAAACGATAAAATACATATTTGCGAATATCCATGCAAAATTTCAGAACTCGGGGACACTTGGAACAGGTAGAAAATGAGCTTTTTAAATTGTACTCACTATAGAGTTTAAAGGACTAGAGGCCATTTAAAGCGTGTTTTCCTGAAGATGACTTTTTTTCATATTTTGCCTAAGTTCAAAATACTAAGGCTCAGTGGTAAAATGATTTAGAAACAAAGTGTTTATGTTTTTAGAATCTTAAAAAAATTTGCAACAAAAGTAAGGAGAGATATATTTTTTAACTATTTCTGAAAATTTTACATAAATTGGTAAACATGAAAATTATAGCGAATTTAAGGAAATTTACAATGCGTATTTTTATTTTTTATTTTTTAGCCGTTTAAAATAGAAAATTAAAAATATCTCTCCTTAGTTCTTTCCTATATACTATAACACTATTTAAGAAATTTTAGTAATACCAAAATATTGAAAATTGAATGAGGAGTAGTAATTTTAAAAAGTGTATTTTTCGACAAAAGAAATCATAAAAATCCCCATAAAAAATATACTTTTTAATAAAAAGTGAATTTTTTTGCTAATTATTCCTTACAAGAAGATTCTTAAATAGTACACCAAAATTCATTACTTTAAAATCAATAATAAAAATTTTGGGTTTTTTCTTACGGGTCTCCCTTAATATTGTGTTTGCCGTATAATTAATAGTACGAAAACGTGGAAAATTGGATGTAGGAAAACATAACGCTAAATCTACCGAGTGAACCATTAGTGGTAGTCGTTTTTGGCTTATGCGCACTTCGCTTCCGGCAGACATGGATCATTAGATTCCCCTGATTACTACTCTTCCATAAAATAAAGAATTTTTTCATGTGCTCGATGACTTAGGGTTCTGTGCGGTCGGCTTTCGGACTATTGGAAGAAAACCCAGATATTTCGTTTTAAAGAGAACAAATTATGAGAAAATATACTATAAAATAAATGGATATAAATGTTTATTTAAAGGCAGAGAAAGTCTGGTAACGTCTACGTAAAAAATTCTCATAGCTACTCATGTAATCATCACAGATTAGATTTCATCTTGGAATTTTTACATCATTCATATTTTGGAATTTGTCATGTTATGTCTCCCTAAATACAAATTTTGATCTTCTGTCTAAAACTTTACATATAAACTGAAATATGCAGAGTTGCAGATTCGAAAATAAAAACTTTTTATTGAAGAATGAATTGCAGCACTGTAATTTTTAAGTATCAAGCATATTCTTATACAGTAGAAGCCCTATATAACGCGGTTGTTGGGAGACATGTTTCACATCCGCGTTATAACTTAACTATAGTACATTGGAATGGTGTCAAAGAAAAGGTACAGAATGATGAAACACTTAATCGCTTTGTAAAATGTAATTAACTTCATCATACATTGAATGCAAACTTAATCTTACGCTGTTTTAAAAAAGTCCATTACTGCTGTTTGGCGAACTGATGCGGTTCATTTCTTATCGGTACATTATTTCACGCAAGCAAGATGGATATAGATAAACACAATCTGAATAGTCTTGCCTCTCCATCCACGAAATTACCTTAGTTAAGTATGAAATGACATCACTAACATGTGGAATATCGTCTTTCATTACCACATCATTTTCAATTTCATCATCATCATCTTGCTTATTGCATTTTTTTATGCGTTACAGCTTCAGTGGTATCCTGATCTGTTATGACCCCTTAAATTATTTTTCTGTTGTCAATTTCTACCCAGTCATTTAAATCGTCTACAGAGATATCAAGATGCATAGAAATAACTGCAGACTGCAAGTCCCTCATTGTGTTTCAATGAAATTTTAAACGCAAAATTTATTCTAAAACTGATCTTTTTTTTTTTTCGGAGGACATACTTTTTTCCGCGTTAAATTTGAATTCCCGGTATATCGGACCGTTTTATTTCGGGCTTCTACTGTATTTTAAAAAAATGTTAATCTAATTATTGCATACATTACATACTTTTAGCAAACTGGCAGTATTTGGTAAAACTCTTTAAATCATTCATTTATATTCTAATCTTGAGTAGATTTAAAATTCAACGTTTTTATTTTATTTTAGATCAGTCCACGATATTGATGTCTACTCAGCTGGCTTAGCCGAATATTATGTTCCGGGAGGCTTCGTGGGTCCGACATTCGGAGCTGTATTAGGTCAACAATACAAAAGGCTTAAGTTTGGTGACAGATATTGGTTTGAACATGGAAACGTACCAGGCGCCTTCACACCAGGTATGAATCCTTTCATTTTTAGGAGAATTAATATTTTCACGGAAAAATATATCACTTTGAAAAAATAGGGTTTCGTTCATCTGACGAAAAGTTATTCGTCTCTGTCCTCTGTCTGTCTGTCACAGACTCCGTACACAAAAACTATATAAGTCAGAGAGTTCAAATTTTGTGTATTTACATCTCTTGTCACACAACAAATCATAAAATTTTGAACAAGACTATTATTTTAATTAAAATATTTATCACCAGTTCATTTTTTGTTGTCGCTTTTTTTCATCTAATTGTTGCATGCAAATTTAAATAGCTGTAAAAATTATTACTTTCTTCTATCTTTACAAGAAGAAAGTATTGGATTCATGAAAATTTCCGACTTCCCGTTTTCAACGGATTTATACGTTTTAGAAGGTCCTGAACACGTTTTGACTATTTTTAGAAAATGTCTGTCTGTGAGTCTGTGTGTCTGTCTGTGAGTCTGTCTGTCTGTATGTGACAAAAAATTTGTGGGCGCTCTATCTCAAGAACTAATGCTCGAAATTTAATAAAATTTTATATTCTGTTAGACCTTGATATGAATTAGTGCCTATTGGTTTTTGGTGAAAATTGGCCTGCAGGTGGCGCTGCTATACTATGTTTTTCATGATTTTCATGATTGCTATATCTCAAGAACTAATGCACATAATTTCACCAAACTTCAGATTCTGTGATCCCTTGATGTACATAGACGTTGATTAAGTTTTGGTGTAAATTGGCCAGCAGGTGGCGCTGCTATGCCACATTTTTCATGATTTTCATGATAGCTATATCTCAAGAACTAATGCACAGAATTTCACCAAACTTCAGATTCCGCAATACCTTGAGATACATAGCCGCTGATAAGGTTTTGGAGTGAACTGCCCTATAGGCGGTGCTGCTATGCTACATTTTGCACGATTTTTGCGATAGCTATATCTCAAGAACTAATGCAGAGAAGTTCATCAAATTTTAGTTTCTTTTACACTAGAATATATAACATAATTAGACGCTGATTACATTTTGGTATTAACCTTGCAACAGGTGGTGCAGCTATGCTGCATTTTGCACGATTTTTCCTATAGCTATATCTCAACAACCAACGCACAGAAGTTCATCAAACTTCAGATTTTGTTACAAAATGACATAACATAATGACACGATGATACGTTTTGTTATAAATTCTTCAACTGATGGTGCTGCTGTGCTATATTTTACACGGTTTTTTTTAACTAGCTATATCTCAAGAACTAATGCACAGAATTTCATCAAACTTCAGATTCTTTTACACCATGACATAATTGGACGCTTTTTTACGTTTTGGCATAAATTGTCCAAGATATGGTGTTGCTGTGCTACGTTTTGCGATTTTTTTGTTATAACTATATCTCAAGAACTAATGGACGAAATTCCATCAAATTTCAGATTTCGTTAGGTCTTGACATCAATAGATGCTTATTAGGTTTTAGTATAAATTACCCAACATGAGGCACTACTAAGCTCATTTTCTCACAATATTAATTAAATTTTGCGTTTTAGGCTTTTCGGATAACAGACTCTTTAGGATATGTCAAATTTTCGAGGAAATTCGGTAGTGGGTAACTTTGGGGTCACCACGTTTTTTTTTTTTTTTTTTTTTTTTTTTTTAAATATTAAAATGCATTTATTAGATAGAAGAAAGTTTCGGGATTGACACATCCAACTAGTTATGTATGTAACATAAATTAATGGATTAAATAAATGACATTAAACACGCGCTTATTTCTTTTTATTTTATCATATTACATCATATGTATCCTCTATTTTGACACGCGAAGTTAAATGTATTTTTTATTTAATAAATTCCTATTCATTTAGATTACAAGCCGCCTCTGGTGACCAGTTTGATCTACCTTAAATGTATGCTAAGATTTGCAATATTTTACTTTTATTCATAATTTTATTATGCGTACCTTCAAAAAATCAGCAGATTTTGATAGAAAAATCAAAAAATTTATGCGATCAAGGCAGTTTTTAGGGGAATAATTCAGTATTCTGTTCTGATTGGTGCGATTAGCGAAAAAACCCCGAAATAACGCCTAAAAACCATTTTTCTTTTGTTAATTTAATGATAAAGTATTTTGAAAGACATATTAAACGAAACCCTCCGTGCGATCTGCGATCACACTTACCCACGAGGCTTTGTAGGTCCGACATTCGAAACTATATTAGGTCAACAATAAAAAAGGCTTAAGTTTGGAGGCAGATATTGGTTTGAACATGGAAATGAAGCAGGTTCCTTCTAGAGATGGGCATTATTTAACATAACAGGATAAATATTCGTAATATTAACCAAAAACTTATTATTCAATAACAGATTACCAAAAAGTCCCTGTTAATTTTGGAACGCCTCGTATGATAAGCATTTTAAAAAGAAGAAACAAATAGTAAGGCTGAAAATCATTTTACGAATACATATTTATAAATTAATAAAAGTTTAGTTATATAAAAAAAATTCCAACTTATAAATCTATTTGAATTCTGAGGCAAAGAATTTCTATTACTTCAGAAAACAAAAATCCCCAGCTGCATTAAAACGCTTTTGAGACAGAGAAAGAAAAAAAAAATCCGACGCACAAAGAAAAAAAAAAACTATGAAACTTTTTTTTTGACGCGTCACTGTCGATCTACGATTCCAAGACATTAAAAATCCTTTTGGTCTAATCAAGGAAGTCAATCATAGGAACCATTTTCCTTTTGCATTATCCAAGACATAAAAAATCTTTTTGGTCTAATCAAGAAAGTCAATCATAGGAAACCTTGTCCTTTTGCTATCTCAAAAGTTCACGTGATAAAATCTCTAAAAAGCTATTCTTGTTGATTATTCTATGAATCAAAGTATAAAATTGAAGCTGGTGTTATACACAATTGAAATGAAAAAACTTCTTTAAACACCATAAAATAAGTTAACTGCGCAAGGCCTTTCGAAAGAACTTAGTCTTTCTTCGTCAGGCGCAATAAAGACGTGCGTCCACAATGAATGTAGCGGCACGACTGAAGGGGAATGCGGGAGGGAGAGGGAGCAAGCAGAAGGAACAGCCAATAGGAAAGAAGAAGGCAACAGCCAATCACGGAAGAGCATAAACAAAACTAGATAGACAACGAAGGTGAGGCCTGGAAGAATCTTTTCAGCACTGCTTCATAATTAAGTTTATTTAATTATTATTATTATTTTTATATATATATATTATGTATACAATATTTCAGGTTTATTCATGTGTGTTTATAATTGTAAACTATTTTTTATTTTTATGTATTTTAATTTTTTTTTTCATTATTACTAATTTATATATTTTTGCGTACATTTTATTTCTTTTTAATCTCTCCTTTTAGTTAATTTTTTAATTTACCCCACTTTTTTCCCATTTCCCTCCCCCCCCCCTTCTTCCTTTCCTCACCTTCGTTGTCTATCTAGTTTTGTTTATGCTCTTCCGTGATTGGCTGTTGCCTTCTTCTTTCCTATTGGCTGTTCCTTCTGCTTGCTCCCTCTCCCTCCCGCATTCCCCTTCAGTCGTGCCGCTACATTCATTGTGGACGCACGTCTTTATTGCGCCTGACGAAGAAAGACTAAGTTCTTTCGAAAGGCCTTGCGCAGTTAACTTATTTTATGGTGTTTAAAGAAGTTTTTTTCATTTCAATTATTCTATGAATATTTAAAAACATCTGACTTCGATTCTTCACAGAATATATTTTATTGTTTGAATTTTTTTATAACGCTCACAGTTACAAAGATTAAAGCAATAGAATCAGTTTTTAGAATAACGAAAACAACATTTATTGAAAAAACAGCTGGAATAATGAAAACTGGTTAGAATACCGAAAATGAAATGGGGGGGGGGGAATATGTTTTTATTCTTGAGTACGTGAAATTAGTTAGTGACGCTTGCAGATTATTAAAAAGCAAGGAGGTAATGTCGGCCATTTTTGGTCATATTTTTAATGGGAAGGAGTCTGTGTTTGAAAAATGGAATTAAAGAGATTTACGGAATTAATTGTTGATAGAAAGCTGTTTTATCGCTCGGGCACGGGACATAATCTTTCATTGATGTAGTTAGATGGGTAAAACGTTGGCAATCTTTGAGTTTGAATATTTAAAAGGGATATTACTATGTACTCATGGTGTTTGGGGAAGGGGGGGGGGGTTATTCTGACGCTATGATTTTTATTTAATAAAATGTTTATTACTGTTTTTTTATCATTATTATTTTGTCAGTATTGCGTCATTAGAAAATACGAACTGGAAAACATTACTTTTGTAATTGTTTTTTCCTGAAAAAAAAGAAGACAAATAGCCTGGTGAGGACGCAGCCATTCGAAAAGGGATGGGGGGGTGGTCCCGACGGATGCGGAAATTTATAGGGCGCCAATTTTATGCTACCAACGTCATTTTTCGGCCTGTCACAAGTTTTGGGGAGGGGATTTTAAGTACGCACTTGCACATACGAAATTTGTGGCATGGATGACATTTGATTAAAAATATACAAGTAATGTTTTGTGCTCTTGTGGGATAAGCTTTGAATATGCGTTGACAGATATTGATTCGGGGATGTCAAAATTTGAAATTCAAATCAAGGTGCTAACGAATGAAGATTTTTTTTTTCTTTTTAACAAATCGCATTGTTAAAACGGTGTTGTTTTTATGGAGGATATTTCTGATCGTTTAGAAAAAATTAATTTCTAAACCGTCAGTTTTGGAATCATTGTAACAATTGCAAAAATGTTTTAAACTTTCTTCTGCATCATATACATATTAATTTACATTAAAATAATTATTTTTTAAATTGTTAAGAAACTACATATTTTATACAGTGTTCAGTAAGTTTCCTATAACTTTTATTTAGAAAAAGTTTTTATGTGTTTTAACAAGTAAATCTAACAAAAAAAGTTCTACGGGCAAAATTTGCTGAGTTATGATACGTATAAATTTTCAACGAGAAAAAATTTATTTTTAGTGCAAGAAAACGATAATAATACGTGAAATGTAAAGTATCACAACTAACTAAGTTGTCTTGCAAAAATTAAAATTTTAACTCTATGTTGATTTTAAAGGCGCAGGTTTATCTGAACTACAACTTTATCTGAACAACAGCGTCTATACTTATGTATCAAAATTATTCAAGATACCTTAATTAACGGCCCTCTAATTAAAATGTCTGTTGACAGCATAGTCTCATCGATTAATTATACGTTACAAAAATAACAAGTTGTTGAAACCTGTTACCTGTGAATGTGTGGAACGATGTAACCTGTTAACCAAAAATAACTATATTTCCCATCTCTAGTTCCTTCACACCAGGTATGAATCCTTTCATTTTTAGGAGGATTAATATTTTCACGGAAAAACATATCACTTTGCTAGAACAGTTCAAGATAAATGTAATTTGTTCTTCATAATAAAGAACGCGATTCAACAATAATGAAACTTGTGATTTCCGAAGATTAAAATTTTAAATGTGACAAAAAATAAAATTATAAGGTAAATACAATCGAACCTCGATTTAACGAATTGATTGGGACCCACAAATCCGTTCGTTAAATCGAAGCAATTCGTTAAATCAAATATCAATTTTTGTAAAGAGTATGGTTTAAAGTATCAATGCAAAATACCCTTAAATATACAGATTTAAAAAAAAGAATGAGTATTGTTTACTACGAGCTTAAAAATTATAAGTTAAGAGATCAACTTTTAAATTATCTGATTTCTTTAATGTTATTTGTTTTTGAAACTTAATACATTATACATACATAGTTATTGTCACTTTGGAAAGAAATCCTTGATAGTGCTTTGTTTCGACTTTCCAAAGTTCTTTGTC
>OZ025297.1:217056361-217112361 GCA_964019185.1 Maratus speculifer | reverse complement strand
GTAAGGGACTGTCGCCAAAACTACAAACAAACTGGGACGGTCCTTACACAGTCGTCAACAGGCTGAATGACGTCGTCGTACGCATACGAAAATCGCCACACACCAAGCCCAAGGTCGTACATTATAACCGGCTAGCCCCTTATTTTGGCCAAAGTGATTAGAAATTCAAAACTGGAATTTCAGACCAATGTCATGAAAGTCACTTTTTGTAAATATGTAAATAGCAATTAGTTCTTATTTATGTAAATCTTATTATTATTTATTTATTTATTTGTTTGTTTACTTATTTTAAGTGTTTTCCTCTAACTCAGGGATTGCACTGCCCGGGACGTGCAGTCTTTGAGGAGGGGGTAGTGTTACGAATTTTGTAAATAGTTAGTGTTTGTACTGTAAAATAATGTAAATAATCTTATTAAGCTCCATTCCTTTACTAATATTAGTTTTTGTTACATTGTCTCTGTTATCAAGCAAACTTGTCTATTATTTTTCAGTGTATGTCTATGGCAGCTTGGCGAAATAATAAAGATATCGCCAAGTTGGCGTCACTTTTGACGACTAATTTTGGTCGCCAAATTTGGCGATATATCGCCAAGTTGGCGACAAACTTAGCCATTGTTGTCGATGGTAACCCGTCCCTCTCTATGGTAACCTCCCCCTAGGTCTACTGATACATTGAATGTTGTTCCGTGGTTTTCCGGATTTTTCTAGAAGGTTGTAGAAATTTCCACCGCATGCGGCGAGACTATATATAGGAGAGCCGATGCGAGCTATGATTATTATTTATCAGTCAGTCATTGAGTGAGCTACGATTAAGCAAGTTTGCTTGAGTTTTATTTACGTTGTTTTGAATGTGATTTAGTGTTGAGACATTGTATAAAAAGTCTCTGGAACCTATATCTGCACTTGTACGATATATTTGCACAATTATTTTTGAATATCTAGTAATATTTGTGAATTTCGAAGACTCTGTTGTTCTGAAGATCTGTAAATAAATTATTTTTTACTTTTCTAAGAGAAAAGTGTTTGAAGTTGTCTAACCATAAGATCGAAAGAACCCTATATACGCTGGAACAATATTTATGATAGTCACGGGTCAATAAATTTTTAATTTGAAGGAACTTTTGTTACGGATTAATATATTATCAATTAATTAAAAGTTAGACTAGAAATTAATATTTAAAACTTTACGTTTTGTCAGATAGGTAATAATGTTATAGAATGCCATTTTTGGAATCAGAATGAAGGTCAACGAGCAGAAAATAAAATAGCTACTTGTTTGTGTATATATTTACAAGACATTGCTTCACGTGCTGACGGTGAAAATTTGGAATTAACTTTTACTTTGGTAACTGCGACGGACAAAATAAAAATATTACTTCATTATTCATGTATGCTATTAAAGCATGAAATTTTAAACTAAAGGATAATATAAAATTAAAGGATAAAGAACTTTGCTTACATTGCATTCATAAATTGTCTGTCGAATATTTTGATCAATGATGTTTCCACTGCTGCAGAGATGTCTTCTAAATTTCTCATTGCGCGGCTGCCTTTTTTCCCGATGCTCATAAAGCCAACAGGATTGTAAAACTTGATTCCTGAAAATATGTAACTTTTTTCTTTATTATTTGGAAATCCATATCATAAATCTCATAATATATTCATCTATTGGGTAAATGAAATGTTCGTTTATTCTATATATTTCTTGATTACGTAAGATCAAAGATTTAAAGTATGAGAGAGGAGATAATTTATCAAGATAATCAAGGCTAATAAAAGAGAGGAGATAATTTATCTGAGACGAAAACTGTCAGGAATTAGCTCTAGAGTGTATGTACCGGGTGTCCCAAAAATGACTGATGGATTTTAAAATGCAATAACTTGCAAACGGTGACAGCTATTTAAAAATTTTTTGCAGGGGGGATATGTATAATGTCAAGAGTTTTTTTACCGTAATTTTTTATTTTAGTTCGAATTTCAAACAATAGATGTCGCTGACGGCGATTGAAGGCCAGGTGATCAGTGCTGAGTGAAGCGTCGATCTGGCCTTCAATCGCCGTCAGCGCCGCCTATTGTTTGAAATTCGAACTAAAATAAAAAATTACGGTAAATAAACTCCTGACATTATACATAACCCTCCTGTAAAAATTTTTTAAATAGCTGTCATCGTTTGCAAGTTATTGAATTTTAAAATCCATCAGTCATTTTTGGGACACCCGGTATGTACACCATTACTTTCATAACAGAAAATTACACTCTACCAGTACAAAGTGAACTTCGACGCAGTGATCTTTGCTAATGCATTACAAACAGTAAAAGGAATTCGGTAATTCGGTTTCATTCTTTTAACCCAATATTGTAAAATCCTGTGCGATTTTTTGAATTTTGTACGATTTTTATTGCTTAAGAAAAGAAATCTATTTTTAACCTTTCACTGATGGGAAAGAAAATGTCACATAACTACTGTGTAGCGGCCTGTGAAACCGCTAGATTCAAAGATAAATAAAAGACGTAACTAACTCATAGGATGTTTTTTTTTTTATTTATTTATTTTTTTTTTAACTTTTTGTATAGGGCTATTATAATTAAAATTCCCTCATTCAGAAGTCTCTGGTAATAGTGTTCTAAAGCTCCAAACTAAACAAAACTTCCTCAGTGTTATAATTAAACTGAAAGTTATAAGTTAAACTATAAAAAAATTAACCCTTTATCTACCGAATGATGAATTCATGAAAATTTTACATTCTAAAGCATTTTACGTAAATTGTTTAAACTAAATTAAAAGATTTACATAATCGTTTAATACATTTTTGAAGGATTTTAGAAGTAATGAAGGGATTAGTTAAATTTGGAGAAGGATTAATTAAATTTGAATTTACAGGGATTTTGTGCAATATTTATAACCCTACTCAAATCTTTTATTTTAAATGGCTTTCTTAGTATTTTGCAGAATTATAAAGTGTACAAATATGAGGTTCTTACAATATAAACATAGAAATATTTTCGAATTGAAAAATCCCCATCCTTTCCCTCAGCGCCAAGAAAACTGAAAAGATGTAGAGACAAAAGAAATCATCCTTTTTAAAATATTTTTGTTTTCTGTAACCAATAATGCTTTTGGAACAAGATAAAGTAATGTATCTGTAACTCATTCTAAACAGTATTACAACTAATTGACGTATTAAAAGAATTTTATGATAACTGAATTTAATGGTACTTATAAATATTGTCGGTAGATAAAGGGTTAAAAAGCAGTGGTCTGAGAGACCGGTAACATCAATTAAAGGTTAATCTGTTAGCTCAGTATGGTAAACTTTATCATCTATCGTATAAAGTTTATTCAAAAATCGTGCAGAGATTTTTGAATTTATAGCGAATTTTTATAAAATTTTTAAAAACTTGCGAAGATTTTTTTCATTCCTAAAAGGAATCCAATTTTAATTTTAACCCAATATAATAATTCTTTCCGCCAAAAAATCACAATAATTTACTATTCGTTTTATTCGGATCAGGCATAGTCCGCACGGGTCTATGCTGTCTAAAGTACTGGGGCCTCAACCCCAGGTTCGTTTAGCCTTCCGTCTACCAGACGGGTCCATTGGACCCGACAGCAATATTTCTGGTGTCAATGGTAAAATGAGAAATTGTCGATTGACACCGGAATTTATAAAGGACTTGTCTAGATATTGCGAATTCCTTAATTTAAGCTTTCATTGTAAAAGCAAAATTATATTAAAATATTACTGGTGCCGTTTGCAAGTTTGGAATTAAAATTAGATGTTGCCGTAGATAAATGGGTGTTTTGTCTGGTAGACGGAAGGTTAGTTCGAGATTCGTGTCGGTGAAACCAGCAAAGACTTGGTTCCGTTAATATTTGAATAAATATCTTTTGCAATCATTTATGCTTCAAAGGCATCTCTGATATATTTTATTTTATACTTGATTTTTGTTACACTAAATCCTTTCGTTTTCACAACATACGAATTGAAAGATTTTTTTTCCTTTTTTTTTTAAACTATTGCATAGCTTTTATCGCGAGCTTTGAGCGCAGCGACCGAATCTAGAAATTCCGTAACGAGAAAACCTAACACTTCCGTAACGAAAAAAACCTAACACTTCGGCTAACGTCGTTTCATTTCGGCAAACTTCGGCACGGTATCCTTCGGTAGACTTCGGCAGACATTGACGCGGTATTTTTCAGATATTAGGATATCAAGTCTCAAACTTATGTTTCTTATGATCCAATTTTCATAGCGCGGCCAAATTTTGTTTGGTAATTTATTATGAGACAGTGTTAATTTTTGGTGACAAGAGACCCCTCACGGTGAGGGTCGAAAAATTTAAAATGCTTATACTCGCGATCTAATTTTCGTAGCGCAGCCAAATTTTGTTTGGTAATTTATTATGAGACAGTGTTAATTTTTGGTGACAAGAGACCCCTCACGGTGAGGGTCGAAAAATTTAAAATGCTTATACTCGCGATCTAATTTTCGTAGCGCAGCCAAATTTTGTTTGGTAATTTATTATGAGACAGTGTTAATTTTTGGTGACAAGAGACCCCTCACGGTTAGGGTCGAAAAATTTTAAATGCTTATAACTCGCGATCTAATTTTCGTAGCGCGGCCAAATTTTGTTTGGTAATTTATTATGAGACAGTGCTAATTTTTGGTGACAGGAGACCCCCCCACCCCCACGGTGAGGATCGAAAAGTTTAAAATGCTCATAACTCGCGATCTAATTTTCGTAGCGCGGCCAAATTTTGTTTCGTAATTTATTATGAGACATTGTTAATTTTTGGTGACAGGAGACACCCCACGGTGAGGGTCGAAAATTTTTAAATGCTTATAACTCGCGATCTAATTTTCGTAGCGCGGCCAAATTTTGTTTGGTAATTTATTATGAGACATTGTTAATTTTTGGTGACAGGAGACACCCCACGGTGAGGATCGAAAAAGTTAAAATGCTTATAACTCGCGATCTAATTTACGTAGCGCGGCCAAATTTTGTTTGATAATTTGTTATGAGACAGTGTTAATTTTTGGTGACAGGAGACCCCCCCCCCCCCACGGTGAGGGTCGAAAAATTTAAAATGCTTATGACTCGCGATCTAATTTTCGTAGCGTGGCCAAATTTTGTTTGGTAATTTATTATGAGGCAGTGTTAATTTTTGGTGACAAGAGACCCCCCAAGTTGAGGGTCGAAAAATTTAAAATGCTTATAACTCGCGATCTAATTTTCGTAGCGCGGCCAAATTTTGTTTGGTAATTTATAATGAGGCAGTGTTACTTTTTGGTGACGGGAGCCCCCCCCCCCCACACGGTGAGGATCGAAAAATTTAAAATGCTTATAACTCACGATCTAATTTTTGTAGCGCGGCCAAATTTTGTTTGGTAATTTATTATGAGACATTGTTAATTTTTGGTGACATGAGACCCCCACGGTGAGGGCCGAAAAATTTTAAATGTTTATAACTCGCGATCTAATTTTCGTAGCGCGGCCAAATTTTGTTTGGTAATTTATTATGAGACAGTGTTAATTTTTGGTGACAGGAGACCCCCACGGTGAGGGTCGAAAAATTTAAAATGCTTATAACTCGCGATCTACTTTTCGTAGCGCGGCCAAATTTTGTTTGGTAATTTATTATGAGACAGTGTTAATTTTTGATGACAGGAGACCCCCCCCCCCACCGTGAGGGTCGAAAAATTTAAAATGCTTATAACATGCGATCTAATTTTCGTAGCGCGACCAAATTTTGTTTGGTAATTTATTAAGCTATTGCATAGCTTTTATCGCGGGCTTTGAGCGCGGCGACCAAATCTAGAAATTCCGTAATGAGAAAAAATCCTAACACTCCGGCTAACGGCGTTTCAGTTCGGCAGACTTCGGCACGGTATCCTTCGGTAGACTTCGGCAGACATTGACGCGGTATTTTTGCATAAGTTGATAAAAAATGCTATGCAATAGCTTTACCGCGGCAGTCCCCGAGTGCCACATGTATTTTTTTTTTTTTAATTTTAAATGTAAAGATAATGCATAGAAATTATAATTAAAAAAAAAGAAAAATAGTGCAAAGAATACTAGTAAAATTTTCCGAATGAATATTAAGCTCCGGGATCAACTTCACTTAACCTTTTCGGGTCTGGTGTACTAATAATAGTACATGTCTTTCCACATTGTGTTTCTATACATAGAAATGATAGTATGTGGTTATGTCTTTCTTATTATGACTTCATTTATGTTTTAACATTTAGTAGTATTAACAATAATAATAAACATTTTTTTTTTAAATTCTCTTTGCATCGTTAGCGATTCCTTTATTTTATACATTTATTTCAGTCTTTAATTTCAAAATATAAGTTACTTTTCTGAATGAATCATGTGTGATAAGACGCAAAAATCATTAGAAAGTTGTAATACCCCCACAAAGCATGTTGTAATACGATATTCTCCAAACGTCTCCAAAATTCCTTTTAGCCTATTTTCATATTAAAAAGCCTTGAATAGACACAAAATAAGTACATTCTTTAGGTTTCAGGAAATTAGATAATCTTTAAACTTCGGTAAGTCGATTTGGATAGCTACGATTAATGTTATTAAAATAATAGTTTTGTTCTCAAAATGGATTAAAAAAAGAATCGGTTCCGACAGGTTTAAGCCCCTTTATCCCACTTCTATATACAAGTGTCAGTTAGTCATACAATAAAAAAAAATTAATAAATAAATAAATAAATAAAAATAAAAAAAATCTGTCAATAACTGTTATATAATCAACAAACCTGATATTTGTTCTAAATGCCTCAGTCTGCTTATAGATCTTCGACTCAGTTTCTGGAACGCTGGAGAAGGGAACAAAACTTTCATGATTCTTCCTTCATCGTAATGCGATGAGAATAAACTTCGGTTTTCGAGTTCAGAGTCCTGAAACAGTAATCGTAAAGTTTATGCAAAAGAAGAAAAAAAACATTCATATTTTGTTTTGTTTATGTGAATGTAAAAAAAGATTCTACATTCTAGCACTTCTAAATCCACTATAGCAGGGGTTCTCAAACTATGGTACACGTACACGTACCAGAACTGATACGTGAAGCTCTGTTTACTGGCACGCGAAAGTCTGATACTGGTATGTGAAATTAAATAAAACATGCTGCTTATCTTTATATATAAAAATCTTCTGTGCGTGTGTATGTAATTGAACTCCTCCTAAACGACTGGGCCGATTTTGATGAAATTTTGTGTGTGTGTTCCAGCAGATTCGAGAATGGTTTAGATTCACATTTCGTCGAAATTGATTCAGTACTTTTTTAGTAATTAGGCAAAAACTAATAGTTAGTGATTTTTCGCCAAATAAAAGTGCTATATACACGTCAGGATTTCGTATTAATCATAGCACAAAAAAATCTACCGAACCAAAAATCTTGAAAATGGGGTAAAAATACTTCTTATAACATCGAGTGCCGCTAAAAATGGATTTTTGAAAATTCCACCCCTACGATGAGTAGAAAAAAGAACGAACTTTTAAAAAATTCCTTAAAAATCGGCTTTTGTACTTATTTTTCAACTGATAACATATTTTAGTGCATTCTCTCATTCTGAATCGAATGGTACTAAGCAATTTCGTTTAAATCCAGTAGTTCCTGAGATAATTCACATTTTCCTAATTTGGCGATGTGTTCGGCGCAAAAACCTCAAATTTTCAATGATTATCTTTATATATAAAAATCTTCTGTGCGTGTGTATGCAATTGAACTCCTGCTAAACGACTGGACCGATTTTGATGAAATTTTGTGTGTGTGTTCCAGCAGATTCGAGAAGGGTTTAGATTCACATTTCGTCGAAATTGATTCAGTACTTTTTTAGTAATTAGGCAAAAACTAATAGTTAGTGATTTTTCGCCAAACAAAAGTGATATATACATTAAAGACCGACAGGATTTCGTATTAATCTTAGCACAAAAAAATCTACCGAACCAAAAATCTTGAAAATGGGGTAAAAATACTTCTTATAACATCGAGTGCCGCTAAAAAAAGATTTTCGAAAATTCCAGCCCTAAAATGAGTACAAAAAAGAACGAACTTTTAAAAAAATCCATAAAAATCGGCTTTTGTAGTTATTTTTCAATTGATAACATATTTTAGTGCATTTTTTCATTCTGAATCGAATGGTACTAAACAAATTCGTTTAAATCCAGTAGTTCGTGAGATAATTTACATTTTCCTAATTTGGCGATGTCTTCGGCGCAAAAACCTGAAATTTTCAATGCTCATCTTTATACATAAAAATCTTCTGTGCGTGTGTATGTCACTGAATTCCTCCTAAACGACTGGACCGATTTTGATGAAATTTTTGTGTGTGTTCCAGTGGATTCGAGAATGGTTTAGATTCACATTTCATCGAAATTGATTCAGTACTTTTTTAGTAATTAGGCAAAAACTAATAGTTAGTGATTTTTCGCTAATTAAAAGTGCTATAAATATAAAAGAAAGTCAGGATTTCGTATTAATCACAGCACAAAAAAATCTACCGATCCAAAAATCTTGAAAATTGGGGTAAAAATACTTCATATAACATCGAATGCCACTAAAAAGGGATTTTCGAAAATTCCACCCCTAAGATGAGTAGAAAAAAAACGAACTTTTAAAAAATTCCTTAAAAAACGGCTTTTGTAGTTATTTTTCAACTGATAACATACTTTAGTGTATTTTTTTCATTCTGAATCGAATGGTACTAAGCAAATTCTTTTAAATCCGTTCGTGAGATAATTCACATTTTCCTAATTTGGCGATGTCTTCGGCACATAAACCTGAAATTTTGAATCCTTATCTTTATATACATAAATCTTCTGTGCGTGTGTATGTCACTGAACTCCTCCTAAACGACTGGACCAATTTTAATGAAATTTTGTGTGTGTGTTCCAGTGGATTCGAGAATGGTTTATATTCACCTTTCATCGAAATTAATTCAGTACTTTTTAGTAACTAGGTAAAAACTAATAATTAGTGATTTTGCCGTAATTAAAAGTGTTGAATAAGTTCGATGTATAGAGTGCGGATGGAATGCCCGAACGGTCTAAGGCGCCAGATATAAGCTCTGCTTCTCCAAGAAAGAGATCGCGTGTTCGAACCCCGCTCCTGTCAAACGTGTATGCTTTACAGTAATATAGCCTGTATTATAATTTTGATTAACTGACTTCAGAAAATCGTTAACTTTTAAGAAAAAAGAGAAAAATAAACTTTTCTATTAAAAATTGAACCGACTTCAAAAAATACTGAAGAGTGAAAAATAATTTCCTTACATAATTGTAATAAGAAATTAAATTAAGACCGTAGTATTTATAGTGCGTATTACTATATTTAAGTATATCTATTTGATTTTCTGGAGTCGGTGCCAGGAAGGACAACGTCTGTCGGTGACAGGACAACGTCTGTCGGGTCTGCTAGTAAAATGATAAAATGGTTCATTAGTTCACCGGCTCCGTTATCTGTTAAACTTAAAAACTCAGATTTTTTTATGCTACTTTTATTATATTGTACATTTTAACATAGAAATTTAATGATTTGTTGAGAATTATATATTTTAAACGTCTTTTAAATCTTACCAAAAAATGCTAAGTTAAAAATGATTTTCAATAAATAATTAATGATAATTTTTAAGTTTCATTTAAACAGAAAATTGCCTGTTACAATTTCTAAAACATATTATTCTAGCTACCATAAAAAATATTAGACCTCTATCTTTCACCATTTATGAGAAAAAGGTACATAAAGTTGGTAAATTTAACAAGGCGGTGATAGGGCTCGGTCGCCTTAATAGAATCATCCTTTCGTATATGTATCAATTTATCCCATATGTCACTAAATTCTGTATCCTTTTTCCTATCAAAACACTGTATTTTTGTAATGTGCGTGTTATTAAAATCTATCCTTTTTATTTTTTGAATATTAATATAAAACAGGCTATCTACGTACCAATTTAATAATGTAATCATTTATTCAGTAAAATCTTTTCAGGTGGCAGCACAAAAGACTCGAAAAATGCTTCATTTTTGAGATATTCCGTTTAAACAGATTTTTCTGTATTAGCTTTGAGTTTATCACCTACTGGTACGCGGAAATGTAGATTTCTATTTAGTGGTACGCCAGTCTAAAAGTTTGAAGATCCCTGCACTATATTAAATTTTCTAACTAATTGGCCACAGGATCTATTTTTAAACACTAAGCAAGTAGCAAGGCTTGATTTTAAAAGCATTCATGAACTTGATGTAACCTGCCTCTCCTCTTTCCACCTTTTCTATTCAAGATTTAGAAAGGCAATATAGTATGTTGATAATGAAGCACTCTAGCTGTTAAAAATCATTACTAATATTGTAAAGAAATAATATTTGTATATATGTTTGTTTGTTTGTTTGTTTGTAAGGAGTAATCTCTGGAACTACCGCACGAATTTCAAAAGCAAATTTCAAAATTATAAACTGATAGCAAATTTGTAGTGGTAGTCCCTGTTGCAACATAGGTTATATTTACGTCGATGCCACCATCGCTAAAGGCGTGCAGATGAAAAAAAAGTTTTAAGAATTTTTGCATGATGGTAGTTACTTATAGGATATGTTACAGTATGCGATATACGGTAGTTACTTATATACTGTAAAAACACTTTATAAAATAATCAAAAATTTAAAAGGGTGAAAATAACGTTTTAAATTACGCTTTCTATGCTATCTCAGGAAATACTAAACCAATTTCAAAAGTAATGGTTGTAAATTGATGATGGCAATCCTTCCTCCAACATAAGCGACATTTTATATCGGGTCGCCACTACCAGAGGGGTGCAGAAACAAAAAAAAATTCTAAAATTGCGATTTTTGAGATATTAGAGGGACTAGAAACTTGAAGTTTGGCATGGTAGTTATTTATAATTGTTCTTTTAGAACAGTCAGTCCAGAAAAAAAATCAAACTTTGAAATATGTGTTGAAATACGCGGAAGCGTTCAGCAAAACGTTCTAATTTGCAATTTCTATGCAATTCTGAAAGATAGAAACATAAATATTAGTATGGATTTTTAAGGTATAATTGGTCTCTAAAAACAGCTAAAATTCCAAGTTTAAAAATGCGTAATGAAGAAAACGCGTTCTAAAACCTTTCTAAGTTACGATTTCTATGGTATCTCAAGCTATACCAAGCCGGTTTCAAAAGTAATAATGGAAAAATGATTCGGGCAGTTTCTAATCCAACATAGCTATATTTTTTGTCGGTGCCAGGGGTGTAGTCGTAAAAATGCCAGAGGTTATACGATCGACGCAGAGAGTATACGCTCAAGGCACACAGTATACCTTAGAGAGTATATGCTATGGGTTTCATGAGAAACAGAGGGCATACAATGCTCCTTAAAAAATCCAGAAGTATACGGCGTAACTCCCATATACCCTTCACTACATCCCTGGTCGGTGTCATTACCAAAAAAATAGGTTCAGAAATAAAAAACTTCTGAAATTGCAATTTTTAAGGTATTGAATGTGTTAGATACTTTAAACTTGGCATGATAATTGCTTATAAGATGTAAATGCTCTAACATAACATAAGCTAACGTAATTTGGACCAATGCTATCTTATTGAGAAATACGAGACAGAGAGAGTAAAATGTGTAAACATGTAAAAAAGACAGGAAATTAACGCGTATTTTAATTTAAAAAAATTATGAGAAAGCTCATTATTATTGCTACTGATTTCTCTTAGATAGAAATTTAGATGGTCTAACTTTTGCAACAATATCGTTCCAATCGCTACAATCGCTGTGAGCAACGCCAACACTTTAACTTTTTTTCAATGCAGTCAACGCCATAACCCTCCTTTGGTTTCAAAGTAATGCTTCTGGTAAAGATATTGCCATTTAATAGCACAAGTTTAAAATTTCCAATGTTACAGTCATCCTTTATCAATAGCTTTCTTGTTTAGTACAGTTTAAACCAATATACTGGATAAATTTTCAACAAAATTATTGATTGGATAAGCATAATTGTCTATTTTCATAAATGTACCAAAAATAAATAAAACATTGCTTCAAAAGCATCAATGTTTAACTTCAAGAAAATAAGAAAAAGCTCCTCTTCAATATAACATTTATGGATTGACAGCAAGTAAATACAAAAATTTAAATGATAATTGGTTGGATCTGTGTAATCAATGGATGTGTGTGTGTGTGTTATGTGGTGTACTAAAGTTGCAATATTGGAAAAACGCTTTTTTTTCATCTCAGGAAAGACAACGCATAATTCTACATTGGACCGTGATCTACACTAAAAAAAATATAATAATGTATACATTACAAGGGCCAATCGAATTAATTGACAGGTTGGCAGACAAAAATTGTAAGAGCTAAATTCACACTGTCCTCACAAGTTTTAGTTTCACTGGTGCCACCACAGGGGAAACTTGGCGAATTACTTACAGTGAGCTGCCAGTCTCAAGCTAATACTACCACATATAATTTGAGACCAGTATTGTTGATAGGTCAAGCAATGGTTGGAAATATAGCAAATTTAATCTTTTTTTCGCTCTTGGAACTAAGTTACCCCTGTTAACGGTAGTCTAAGTGGCTTTATCGGTAAATGTCATAGTCCAATAGGCAGCGTCATATTTGCGTACCCCATTTTAGCCTCCATTTTATATAAGGTACCCTGGGGTAATAACGCCAAGTGCTTATATTTTGCATAATTATGAAATAATCAGGTAAATGACACCCATGTGCTCTGCGCAGAAGGGTTTTGAATCATATAAATCGCAAAAAACAGCTTCAAGTTAATTTGTTTCATTTTTAGGTCTTATTGTTTTTACAAGCAACTAAAATTAACGCTTGATCTAAAATTTGCGAGATAAGGCTTTTGATCTGAAGACTATATTTTTTATCCGGAAATACTTTGTTTATTACATAAATTTGCAGTGTATTTCATTTACTTTCAAATTGTTGTAGAAGATTTTGGATATCTTCTCGAGATAATTTGTAGTTTAGGATTTACTGCGCAATAAGTATCCCGGGGTAATAACGCCAGGGATTGGCGTTATTACCCCAGTTGATTCCTAACAGTGGCCGAACTATATCCGAAGGGGGTTTATATATTAATATGGGACAGCCTTACCATCATTGTTGAAATGGTAAGATTAAGGGGGGGGGGGTGCCCAATACTTAAAAATAATCTCTCTATTTTTTTTTTGATTATATTATCATTATTTTTTTTACTAATGTAAAAAATAATTTTTAACTCTTGTAAATAAAACTATATCAAAATGTTTTCCAGATTCAAATTCGAACATCTTCAAAATCAGGTTTCTATTAAATTTCCACTGGATTGTTCAATTGAGTTCGAAATTTTAACTGTCCGCTTTCTCAGCGTTCGGTTTTTCAAACTTTATAAATTTAACCTTTAACTGATGACGTATGAATTGTAACGTATGAGTGTGATGCGGTTTGTGAGACCGCAAAATTGAAAGATGAATAAAAGGCGGGAATAACTCATAGGATTGTGTTTTTGTACTAAACTTTTTATACAAGAATATTATACTTAATATTCACCTATTTAGTCTCTGGTGATAGTACTAAAATTCGAAATGAAACAAAATTTGGGTAGTGTTTGCAGTTAAACTGAAAATTACAAGTTAAACTAAAAAATTAAAAGAAAAATAGTGGTCTACGAGACCGGTAATATTAGTTAAAGGTTAAAAGGCGATCCATGATTAAAAATCATAGAATACTGTTCCTACGCTAAACTTTTTGTACAGAATTAACTCTAATTAAATTTAATCTATTCAAATATTTCTAATAATATTACAAGAACTCCAAACAAAAGAGAATTTCAGTTGTAACTTGTTAAACTGGAAAATACAAGCTAAACGCTATTTTTTGGGGGGTTGGGGGTAAGCATGCTCTTTAAAACGTCGACAGTTTAAGTGTAGGTTTGGAAAATCCGCATTAGTGTGGAGTTATGGGCTAAAAACTATTTACTAGATTACTATAATAGTATTAACCCTTAACTGTTGTGACAAAAATTGTCGCAAAACTTACTGTGAGCGGCCTGTCAGACCGCTTAATCTAACGATGAATAAAATGTTAAATTAATTTTTACAATATTATTTTTGTATTGAACCTTATATACAGGACTATTATAAATGAAATTCAGCTATTCAAAAGTCTCTAGAGATAGTAGTAGGACTACAAATGAAACAAACTGTATCTATAGTTAACCCGGTATCTATAGTTAAACTAAAAATTGCAAGTTAAACTCTGAAACTTGAAAAACTCAGCGGTATGTGAGACGCTAACAGCAGTTATATTCTGTTGAAGCTCCCCCTCACTCCTTTTTCTTCCACTTTCACAAAAAAATCAATAATTTCTATCGCATAGAATGCATACATGGGAATATAAATACTGATTCAAATAATCCGTGCAATGTTTCTAATAATTCTATTTAAGTGGTCATTTTTAAGAAAAACGTAGCTTAGAATCTGATATTGTTTTGCCTCCTCCCCACGCCACCACCACATCTTTCTTTTTCTTTCATAGTCACGAAAAAATTGTACATTTTCAATAGCTTAGATTGCAATTTGTCCATTTCTAGAGCTGTAGAGTTTGTATTTTTAGAATTGGGCAATCTACATGCCATTATTCCATCTTATTTTATAGTTTTGTTTGCATGGCGTTATTACCAATATAGGTGGGTATTAACGCCAAATAGCATTGGTCTAGAAAAAACGCCATTACATTTTATGAATACATATCTGTTAAATTATTTTATTTTATATAGATAGTCAATGAGTTTCTGTATCAGATCCTATATTTGTTTGAAAAATACAATCTAAAACTAAGCCGTGAAAATTGGTAGAACCTTAACGTGGCGTTATTACCCCAGGGTACGTTATATGATAACTTTGATAGTACAGATAACGAAAATATCAGTCAGCTGGCCCACTACCCAGGAATTTTGCTGCAACAGCATAATACAGTTCACTTAAATGTAAAATGAATAGCAACCCGATTCTCGATAAACGTAATACTGCAAGAGGCAGCGTCACTTTTTTGTATTCAATTTTAATACTGATGATTTTGATATATAAAATACGTTAGATGGTACAGATGAGGGAAAATCGGGTTGTTATTCATTTTAATATGGAGTGAATTATATGATGTTGCTACGTGGGCACCACCCCTCTCTGTTGTTCAAGAAAACTGGCCGTTTCATTATCCATCTACTTAATTTACCATCTATACCCAATCCATCGAGGCTAAAATTGGTTGTAGAAGCATTAACAGATTCCCAAACTATAAATTATACAACTTTGGTTTCAATATTTTATTTCTTGTTTTTCTATCTATGAAATTTTTACGAACACCTAACTGGTCCACCACATTTTCCTGGTTGGAAAGCACTGCTTTAAATCATGTACGTTTTTGTCTTCCCTAATTTTACTTTATTTGTAAATGCATATTTTGTTTAATATTAGTATTCAATAAAATGGTTAGGATTTTGTTTCTAAAAAATGGGTGGGGGGAAGAGAGGAGGATCCTGAGCATGAGCAGAAACGATCTTACGGGGAATTTATGGAAATTGACAGCATTGTGCTCATGATTAGGTGAAAAAAATTGATTTTGATAGGATTACTGCAATCCATAGTCTTTTCGTATACCCGTGCTATTGTTTACTTTGATAGTAAATTTCGCCTGTCATTGTTAGGAGTCACATTTAAATTCTGTATTAATTGCAAATTGCTACAGAAAAATCTGTAACTGGGTTCATAACATCACTATTCTTTTACGGGAATTATATTACTGATAATTTTGTTTGCTGTTACACATTTTTTTTATTATTTTCTATTATTTTCTATTATTTTCATGCAGTAATAATTAAAGGATATTTAACCCCTTGGAGACGAGTGACCGGTATACGTGCCGCTTAAGGTGCTCAGAATCCTACATTATTCTTACCAGTTATTTTTTATTCTAAAGTTTTCCTTATTTAGTCAGAGCCATTTTGCAATTCAAATACAGAAAACTTTTTGTTTTAAAAAACTGATCATGATGAAAGATTAAAAATTAAGCAAAAGGCTTTCGTTGCGAAGGAATTAACGATATTTATTTTTTGTTCGCAGGCGCTATCACAGAATTTAGTATTTTTCAACATAAAAAAGTCAAATGCTATCGATTCGCTTGGCACTTCAACTTCTTGGGAAAATATTTCAAACACTCCCTTTAGACTCAAATGGTTTTTAGTGAAGATTTTTCCAGTAATTAGATTGAATCCAAATTAATTTTAAACACTTCTCTGAGAATGCCTTACCTCCGGTTCATCAAGTCCAATCAAGCATATTTTTAGGTGAGGAAATCCTGAAGCATGTCTTGCAGCCGCACTTCCAAAGAATCCAGCTCCAATGATGCATAAATCATAGATTTTAGTTTCTTCCATTTCATTAACTGTCTCCCTAAAATAACAAAATTAAACATCACATCATAATACACATTCGTGATTGCATAATACTATCGAATCGAGATCGACCGAAAACTAAGTTTAAAGATGTATTCCAATCCAAACTGCTTGGTTTTTCATTTATTTTTAAAATCATTTTCGCTCTCAAAAGCACCAAATTGGCAAATTCACTTATTAAGAAAGTACACAATGTGCCGTGTTTGTCGATTTTTGGTAAATGCAGTAAATGCTCTAAAAAAAAATGCTGTTAAGGTTAGCATTTTGAACCGAATTTTACGAAGCGGGAGATTTGGGAACGAAAAAATGGTCATTATGCGAAGGTAATTGTTTATAGCTCAAATTCTAATAAATGGTGCGAAAAATAAAATCACACGGTATTTTATAAATCTCTTCAAAAATCACCTCTTCAAGTTTCATGTTTCTATTTCGAAAAATGAGTCTGAAAATGTATCGGAAAATTTCGAGCTGTTGAGGGTGAAAAAATATTTTTTCGAATACACCCTCAATTTAATTTTCAACCAAAATCTTAGGTTTAAGTATCATTTTCTCCGAAAACAAACCTTCGGTGAAAATGCTGCCTGAAATTCGTCCGTACCAAAACCTACCTCCATTCCAAAAATCTTGTATCAATTTGGAAATTTTCAACATTACTCATCGATTTGAGCTGTATCGGCTCAAATGAGACTATTTATTCCGATGAACTTCATTGCATATAATTATCAGCGATGACAGACTCAAGACGTGGGTGCAAATTATGAAGCAAGCAATACATAAATGACTAAACAAACTTTTTCACGTGCTTGTTAAAAGTTGCAGACTTAAGCTGTAACTATCGAGGTGACCAGTGGTCTCGCTGACATTTGACGAACGTTAGTAATTTGGCTAATTAAAAATAAAAAACATTCGCCAAATGAAAAAAAGTATTAGCAAAATAGATTCGCCGTGTAGCAGAAAAAAAAGAAGAAAAAGCCTTTAATTCTTTAAAGTATTCCCTTATTTTCAATATGTTCTAAAATAACCCAAGTTTTCATAACTGTGACAGCTATTGTTATTAATTTAATTTCAACTATCCGTTACAAATATATTAAAAACATTTATATATTAAATATGTATGCATATGTATGAAAAACGAAAAAGAAAAAAAGAGAAAGCAAAAATTGAGCACTAGCAATTTGGCGAATCGAATCACTTGTTGACTCGCCAAATGAAGAATTGAGTCGCAATTTGGCGCATTGGCGAGCGACAGCGAGAACACTGGGGGTGACCGAGCTATGATCGGTCAAACTAAATTTCTGTTCAGCTTGATTCTCACTGTATCATTCTCTTTGCATTATTGCTATAAAGCACGTTATTTATAACAGTATTATTGAGAAAAACAATCAATATGAAAACTATGCATGTACGTTAATGACCAACATGAAAATATCACTCTTTGTACATTTCAAAAGTTTATTTTAACGCATTATTGTTTTTTTTTGTTTGTTTGTTTGTTTGTGTTTTTTATGTGAATATAATTTTCGGTATTGCTAGTGGGCACAGAGCAATAAAATTTTCGAATGGATCATCAGGAATTAACATCCGAAAAATATTGCCAAACATATAGTTATTTGCAATCATTTTTTTTTTTTCCATTTTAGTAGCTTAAGCGCAAAATTCGATTACATGCCTTAAATTCGTGTTTTAATTACGTTTTACTGTTTCATTTATGAAATGAAACTATGAATGAAACTGGATTCTTTTTTACTGATGTGGAAAAATCTTACAAAATCGCGAAAAGATATAAAAAATCACATAAAAATATGAAACAACATTCGAAAATTGTATTTCGAAATCCGAATAAACTTTGATTAAAAGAGGACAGAATTTACCATATTCGGTCAGAAATTGAATATCTAAAAAATCAATTTACATTAATCAGGTAAAATAGAGTAATCTGAATTCTTTCTTAAATAACAAAATACCGAAGGAAAAAATATCTAAAATTCGCTAAAATTAAAAATTCGAGGAAAACAAAATCTACTACATTAAAAGTTAAAATGTTAAAATTGAATTCCTTATAAATGACGAAAAAATCGCCTTGAAATTCATACAATCTCTAAAAAACACATTGAAAATCTCTTAACATTTAAAACTCGCTGGTGTCAAAATTTACTGTATTTGGGTAAAACACTGTAATCGGAAATCACTTACGAATGAGAAAAAATCGGCGCAAAATGTAAAAAATTTCGAAAAATTGCATTTAAAATACATAAATGGAAAAATTAACGACATTAGGCTAGGGTATATTAAGATAAAACATTGCAATTAGAAAACTTTTGTGAATGACAGAAAATCGATGCAAAACGTAAAAAAAAAAAAAAAAAAAAAAAAAAAAATGAAAAAAAAATGATAAAGATCACATTGAAAATCGCACTAAAAATCACTAAATTTCAAAATTCGTAGATGGCAAAATTTTCTGAAAGAACGAGGGTAAAAGTTTAAGACCAAATTCTTTTTCGGAATTTCAGAAAAATAGCCGTGAGACTTGAAAAATAACTAAAAACATAAAATAAAGATATTGAAAATACAGTCGAGTCTCTATATAACGAAATCCACCGTTCCAGTAAAAAATTCGTTATATAGAGAAATTCGATATATAGAGAATAATGTTAAAAATCGTATTTAATGTGTGAAATTTGAGCAAATGTTATTTTTTCTCATTTGAATTAAGAATTTGAAATGTTTAAAAGTAAATATAACCTTAACATTTTATTTCTTAATTATTTAAGCTGTTTCAAAAAAGAGAACAGACATTTATTTGAAAGCTTAATGAAATCGAATAAAGAAGACTTGCATTAATTTCAGACGAAGAAATCTGTAATTTTTTGTTGTTTTGATTTTAAAATTGGTACGCTCTCAAAAGAAAAAAAATGCTCAAATTTTACCAAGGAATGAAAAATTGTAGTTAACATTTTCCTCCATTTGAAGACCTCTCTAATGTACTCCTCATTGATTCCTCTTTTACATCTGTATCAATCCAATTGATACTGTTTTGAGAAGGATGTGGAAAGGTGTGAGGGAGGTGGGATGAATTCGTTGGATTTAAAGAACAAGGAGAGAAATAATGTAAAAAAAAAATAAACACTCAGCATTGACGATAAATCAAAAATAAGTGATGGAAAATTGATTCCATATGATTTCGAAGCTTTTTAAAACTGAATAAATTAAGGCCAAATTATGAAAAAATTCGTTATATGGAGATAGATATTTCGCTATATAGAGACTGTTTTTAATGTAATCATGCGAAAAGGGGACCGTTCTTACTAAAAATTCGTTATATAGAAAAATTCGATGTATGGAGTTTCGTTAAAGAGAGACTCGACTGTATCTTTGATATAGATGCATTAAAAAATTCATCGCTAAATGTAAATGCATCCCGTGAATAAAAATTTATTTGAGCCGTGTAAAACATAGCAATCATACATTTTTCATGAATCACAAAAAACTCGACGCGAAACATAAAATATCTTGAAAAATCGCATTAAAAATTGACAAAATTTAAAAAATGGTAGATGGTGAAATTTACTGTATTAAGTTAAAAGTTTGAAACCAAATTCCTTTTTTCATTGGTAAAACATCACTATGGGAAATTAAAAATGGAACTAATCGCATTTAAAAATTCACTAAAAACCGTTAGTTATTTAAAAAATCGCAGTAATCTGCATTTTTCAAATGTTTAAAACAATCTATCGGAAATCAGTACTGCTGGATTGTCCAGTTAACCAAAAAACAATCGCCTATCTATAAGATTAAATGGCAATAATAATTGATCGTAAATGTCACATTCACTTGACATTAAACACGTTACACGGGTTTGTTACGTCATCCAGTGATTTTTACTTCGTTGTTTTTATTTATTTGTGTTTTTATTCATGCTTTTCTAATTTATTTGTCCTTTCATTATATCTCAGAAAAAAAAAAAAAAAAAAAAAAAAAAAAAAAAAAAACATCAATTTACATAGTTTGGCGAGTGGTTTAACGATTTATGTAATTTGGCGTCGACGAGATAATCAAGTAGCACACGGAATCCTTTTATGGATGATAAAAAATCGACGTGGCACTTAAAAAATTGCATTAAAATCTCTAAAATCCAAAAATCATTGCGCGACATCCAAATAAATTTTATTAGGAAAAAAAATCACTAGAATAGGTTAAAAGAATGAAACCGTATTCATTTCGCTAATGTAGAAAAATTGCTTTGAAACATTATAAAAATCCGCCAAAAATGGCATAAAAATCGGCTTTTGAGGTAGAAAACGTCATATATAGAAGTACCTTCCCCAAAAATTTTGTAGCTCTAAGTGCAGTAATCTCTTCAGAATATTGTTGGCACTTCAAAATTTTTATTATGTATTATAAACTATACGTGCAAGTGTATTATTATAAAGTTCTATTATATGTTACAAACTATCTGAAAATTTCAAATAAACTCCATTGTTATATTCCCCAGTTTTGTTTTCGCCTCTACCTCTTCGCACCCTGAAATGTGTCACGCCACTCTTTTTTATAATATCTTTTTTTTTTTATCGTGTATTATAAACTATCTTAAAGTGTAAAACAAATCACATTGTTAGATTTACAAATTTTAACAAAATCGCATTATGTTATTTCCACATTCCACCACCAGAGAGCGCACTCTATTCTCAACAAAACTATATCTAAACGAAACTTCATTAAACAACCTATTAGCCGATATATTACTCAAGAGGGTAGCGGTCATAAGCACGAATTTAAGATATTTGATAAAATTGTTATTCAAAAATAGTGGTACATAACTTTTGTTTAGTTTATTAGGTAGATTTTGTACAAAATACTAATTACATTCTCAACGGTTTCTGTTTTTGATAGAACAACTCGTACTGAAAAAAAAAAAAAAAAAAAAAAGAAGAAGAAGAAGAAAGAAAAGAAAAGAAAAACGCAAACAAAAAGGGATCCTATTGGATTACAATGGAAGTCTATTGGAATTTGACGAAATACCAGAAATAGCATCAAGTTATCGTCACATTTGGTATGTAATTTAGGTCGCAAGACTTAGTGATGTATCGCCAAGTTGGCGACAGAATTTTGTCCCTCCCTTCCCCCGATGGTATATGATACTTCTCTCCCCCCCCCCTCCTGCAGTTTCGCGGTATCTGTGCAGATTTTCATTTGCCCTTTTCTAAATCATAGCCTATTTGTAAGTCGTTATTTTTTATATAGAGAGAAGAATTGGGCTAGAAGTTTGAAACAAAATTTCATTTGCCAATAATAATAATAATAATAATAATAATAATAATAATAATAATAATGATAATGATAATAATAATAATAATAAAAGCCGCAAAATTAAGAAAAAAAAAAAGCTAAAAATCGCATAGAAATTCATTAAAAAGTACTAAATAGTAAAAAATCACAGGGGTCAAAATTTACTCTGAAAGAGTAAAACATTGTAACTGGAAATATTTCATAAATGAATGAAAAAAGAAAACGATGGTAAATGCAAAAAATCTTGGAAAATCGCATTAAAAATCGCCCAAATTGAAAAATCGTCCCAGACAAAATTTCTTGCATTAGGTTAAAAGTTTGAAACAATTTTCTTTTTATCAATGTCAAAAAATAGCCACAAAATGCGAAAAAAATTCTAAAAATCGTATTAAAAATTTTATAAAAAATTCAAAAATCGCCGTAAGAATTCCAAATAATCTTTACTGAAAAAAGAAAAAAAAATTAATATATTAGGTTAAAGGAACGAAACCGTATTCGTTTCATTAATGTGGAAAAATCGCCTAAAGAACCTTAAAAATCGCCTAAAAAATTAAATAAAAAATTCTAATAAAAAAATAAAAAATCGGGCTTCGAGGTGCAAAACTTCATGTCTAGAGGTACATTCACACCAAATTTCATAACTCTACATGCAGCGGTCTCTTCAGAAGAGCATATACTTGTCTCTTTATTATTATAGATGTACATAAATATAAATATTTATATAAACATCGTATTTTTTTTAATATGTGACATATATAACGTTTATTAAATAAAAATATCTTTATAAACCATTTAAAAATAATGTTTTTCCCCACCGTCTTGAGAAATCTTGTAAATTATTAAAATGGCTTTTTGTTACCAATTTCCATTTTTTCGCCAGTCGCGCCAACTGACACACACACAAACTTGTCTCTTTATTATTACAAGGTAGAACCCTTCAAATTTTGACGAAAGAAAATCTTTAAAAAGGAACTGTTTCATTATCTTATAATAAACCTACAAAATTAGTTATAGTAAAAAATGTCCAACCAATATAAAAATAACCAATATAAAATATTGGTACGTCTAACTCTTAAACAAACGATATTTATCGTCAAATTAACAAAGTACTATTTCAATAAAACGCAGTTGTAGAAATTGTTAAAATTAAACTTTAATCGCATATGTACGCAGGAAAAAATAATAAAGATATGTTATTATGATAAAGTTATCGATTAAGGTTCTTATGCTAGTATTCCAAAATGATAAAAAGCAAAATTTATTCAACTTTGACTCAATCATAGAATTTTTTCCCCCGTCAAATCTAAACCCGACATCATTTTCACCATATCAAAATTTACAAATGTGCATTTCACATCTGTATTCACGTTTCAAAAAAATTGGCATTTTAACCCTTTCATGCATACGGGCCTCATATGAGGACAGATAATTATTGCATTATTAAGCGAAAAAAGTTTGAGCATTCATTAATGGAAATTTAATTTATGGACAGATAATAGCTAACATGCAGCACAATAATAAAATTATTTTATAGTGGGTTACAATTTATCACAAAAAAAGATTCTTTGGAAATAATGAAAAATAGTTTATGCATGAGAGGGTTAATTTGATAATTTTGATTCAAAACTTGAAGTCTCAATGGATATTAGCTTAAATAGATAGTAAACTGTTGATATTCTTTTACGTGTAAATCAAATATTTTGTAAATGAAGTCAAAATTCACTGGGTTTTATAACAGAAGATATTTAATTTTCTATTTTTTCCCTTTAAATGAGAAAATGGCAGCATAAAGATACATCACTTAATTTTTTCTCTTTTTTCCTTTGCTTTAAATAGAAATGGAGTACTCATGTTGCCACTATTAGAAAAGAGGTATTAAAAGCTACAAAAAAAAAATGAACATTTCAAAAACAAATTAAGATACAGCTTTCAAACAAATTTCTTTTAAAAGTAATTTTTTTCCTACACGATGGTGTAAAAAATTGAAAATATGCGACATTAAGAAGTTTAAAAACTTTTAGTAGCAAAAATTGCAATACCGAAATTCATTTAAAATTTGAAAGTGTTGCCATGCGCAAAATGACGTATGCGTTACGCACAGATACGTTTGGCCTTTGTAATATAGATAGATTGTAGATTGTTGCAATAGACGAATTAAATCATCATCAGAAAAACTGCCAAAATTGTTTTGTAAACAAAATCCAGACAAGTTGATAACATTTGCTTCAAAATCTAAATATAGCAGTAAAATATAGCAGTTCTTCAAACTAACTGTTTAAGAGAAATCACAGGTGAAAATTAATGCATATTTCAATTATTTTAAAAACATACAGTAGAATATTGTAAATAATTATTAAAAAATATATCAAAATTAATTCATTAATTAACTTACTTACTTTCGCGATGCTTTTTTGTTGGTTAAATAATCTAAATAAATACTCTGAAATATCTTTTATAATAACTAAGTAATTCTTAAGGCTAAACATATGAAAGTATTCCTAGTTCATGATTATAAGAAAAATATATAATAGTTTTCTTTAACTAATGGTCAAGCTTTATCTTTTTTCCTTATCATGATTCCGGAAAATGTTTATCTTTTTTATCTGATAAATTTATACTTATTGATTAAAGTTGTTTGTCACCTTACAGCACAGAGACTTTTTTTTCTAAAGATATTTTAATGATAAAATTCATTCCAAATTCATTCCAAATTTAAAAAAAAAACTGATAAAAGTAAATGGACAAAATAATTTATAAAAACTACAGAAAAATGAGGTTATAGATTCCTGATTACATAACACAATGTCAATGTAGATGATGATCATTGATGAAAATTATTTTAAATTGAAAGCTCCAATAACTTTTTTCATTCAAAAAAAAAAAAAAAAAAAAAAAAAAAACTGTGATCTGTAATAACTAAGTGTCTATAGGAATCACCTATGGCTCCTTAGGGGCCATACATAAATGATGTCACGCTTGAAGAGGGGAGATTGGGTTCATGAAATTGTGAAAAAGTTTGTTGTGGCAAAGGGGTGGGAGGGAGTAAGATGAAATGTAACATCACACATTTTGGTTAAATTAAGGGAGACCTTTAAGAAAAAACCCAAAATTTTTATTTTTGATTTTAAAGTAATGAATTTTGGTGTACTACTTATGAATCTTTTTGAAAGGAATAATTAGCAAAAAAATTCACTTTTTATTAAAAAGTATATTTTTTATGGGGATTTTTATGATATTTTTTTGTCGAAAAATACACTTTTTAAAATTACTACTCCTCATTCAATTTTCACTATTTTGGTATTACTAAAATTTCTTAAATAGTGTTTTAGTATATGGTAAAGACCTAGGGAGAGATATTTTTAATTTTCTATTTTAATCGGCTAAAAAAAAAAAAAAAAAAAAAAAAATACGCATGGTAAATTTCCTTAAATTCGTTATAATTTTCATGTTTACCAATTTATGTAAAATTTTCAGAAATAGTTAAAAAATATATCTCTCCTTACTTTTGTTGCAAATTTTTTTAAGATTCTAAAAACATAAACACTTTGTCTCTAAATCATTTTACCACTGAGCCTTAGTACTTTGAACTTAGGCAAAATATGAAAAAAGTCATTTTCAGGAAAGCACGTTTTAAATGGCCGCTAGTCCTCTAAACTCTATAGTGAGTACAATTAAAAAAGCTCATTTTCTACCTGTTCCAAGTGTCCCCGAGTTCTGAAATTTTGCATGGATATTCGCAAATATGTATTTTATCGTTTTCTGAGATAAAATTTTTTTTGAACTTTTGATGATTTTTGGCCGAAAATGGGGTACGGGTCTCCCTTAAAGGCAATAAATTTAGTAGATTAAATTATGAAGTATGAAGTTATTTTAAAATTAAAATATTTTGTGTTCATAAACATAAAATTTAGAATCAAATATGTTAAATTCTACTTCAAACTCCAAAATACTTCTGTTTTCAAATGCTCTTTCATATTAATACTTTACCTACTATTCTATATTAATTCTTTTTTCTTGTTGTAAACTTTATTTCATATAAAATACGAATCACTGTTATTGTTCAGCTCACAAATGTCATTAAAACACATAGCTACACTTTAGAAATAAAATTTGAAATATTGATAAAAAAATGTAGTGCTTTGCTTCTGAACTACAAGTATCTTTTACGTAATATTGCATGATATGTGACAAGAGGGGGTAAAGTGATGTGTGACACTTTGAGACAAAAGGGGGGAGGAGAGTAAAAAATATGAAAAAAAAAAAAACACGTGACATCATTCATGGATGGCCCCTTCGTTATTTTCTTAATATTAAAATAATGTAAGTTGGTTTCAAACAAAAGCTGCTAATTTAAATAAAAGTACCAGGTGGACCGAGCCTCGCTCGGTAATTCATTAAACTGTTTTATTTTACACAGTATGGATTTTGTAAGTAAAGATGTATCGATTGTAATCGATTTTTAGCTCACATCCCGAAATGTCATCGTTGTAAAATTTGCGTACAAAAGTGTATTTCCGATAACAGTACAAAATTTCAGAATTTCCAGAACTTAATAATTAATGCATTACTTGAATCCCCCGCCACTGGTGATAAATAGAAAAAATTTCTCAATGTAACTCATACAATAATTTGGGAATAGAAAAAGTAACGGATTGAATTAAGCGCCAATCTTGCATAAATATACCAAAGCGCTATGAAACAGAAAAAATGAAACATTTTAAATTCTTAAAAGTAAGAACTAAAATATTATAAATGAGAGAAAAAATCAAAACTGTAATATTAAAATATTACTTTTATCAATAATTTACGATTCTAGTATACTTTGATAAATAAATTTAGAAAAACCTAATAACATAGCTTAAAAAATATTTTCATTTTTTTTTTCATTTTCTTTCTAAAAAAAAAAGAAAAAAAACGAAAATTATTTTATTATTGTTGTTAATAAAATAATTTTGTAGAGTTTTCTATCAAACGTTAAGGGGAGGAGGAGGGTAGCAGAAAAATTAACAACAGTACAAAAAATATAATTTAAATTTATGAATAAGTATAAAGTGAGATTATATCTCTATTATAAAGCCTCTTTAGGAAGTCTTCCTGATTTAGCTTTAAGAATGATATCTAACACTGTTACTGAAAATTACAAGTAAAATTTGTGAAAAAAACAGCGGTCTGCGAGACGGCTGAAAGAAATTACGATTTAATTAAAACCTGGAATTATAAAATCAAGCATTCTTAAATTTGATGTACAAATTTCAAAAGGTAATTCAGAAAACGAAATTAAAATTAACTTATTAAATGAATAAAATTTTACGTTGCATGTAACGAAATATTGTTACATGTTGCCGAGATTATTATTTTTTTTTTAACTTCTTTTAAATATTCATGAAACTGCTGAAACGTGGCTGAAACGGGGAGGGTGAGAGAGGTTGTCAGAGTATCCTATAAAAATAAATAAATATATTAGTTTATTATTTAAATATGCTGTTGCAGCAATGCAATGACATCATGTTCTTTATGAATGGGATTACTGAAATAAAAAGTGTAGCTCTGAATGATATGTAAGCATCCCATCCCTTTCGTTACGTCTACTTTAAAATTCACGCATTTATAATTTTTGTAACACACTAATTAGAGTAATTTCAGGTGTTATCTACATTTACACATTTTTCTGAGTTTATGAACTGATAACAACTTACAAACTTAATGCCATAAACTAAACACTCATTAAGATAGATATTTTTTGTATTTTATGTGTATTTTTTTATGACAAGTGGATGATTTTAGAAATTTACACACTTACCTATGTGTATATCATTAAGTGTTAATTACAATAACGTACAAATTTGTGTAAATTCAGGCATTTTTCACCATTTACACATTTATTTGTGATTTCCAAGTGATAACAAAATACATACTTAGTTTTGTAAGCTAAAATAAACATAAAAACAGGTAAAGTTTTGCAAAAAGTGGGTAATTTTCATGTGATGTGTGAAATTTTAGGAATTTACACACATATATATGTGAATTCTTTAATTTACACTTTTATTTTTTAAAGTGTAGACCTACCAGATGGATCGGAAAGTAGAATTAGAATCCAGAATAAAAAAAATAAATAATAAACTAGCATCATTCAGTCATTAATTCCTTTTAGTTTCATTCTTACAAATATATACATTATTTTTTTTATTAAAATCTTTCGGTAAAATAAAATTTAAATTATTGCTGGTTGCATAACTTCTGTATTTTCATTTTTTAACGATTTCAGACTTAAATATTACTTTGAAAACTTCCCTTTGTAAATATAAAATTTAAAAATTAAACTTTCAAACAGTTATATTCTATAAGATAGCTTTTTTAATTAGTAATTTAAATATCTTTAAATATTTGCTAATAATGTTAAACTTTGACTATTAAATTTTTCCGCATCATTTTAAAATTTGAGAAAACATGCGATTTTAACGAATGGTATTTTACAAGTAAACAAATGTTATCAAAATGTAATTTATATAACTGCTTTCTATCGTTGGATTGCAGTTATTGAGAGTCAGTTATTTATTTGAATAAAATCATAAAATTTAAAGAAAAGCAAGAGAAAAAATAACACCTTTTTCATACCTTTTTTTAATGTAATCCACTTTCACAAAGAACAAATGAAGAACAAATATATACGCTCCGATAATAACTAAAATAACTATGACATGAATCCTTTTTAACACGCCACAGATATTTTAGTTTTCTCGGACGCATACTCCATCTAAATCATACTTTTAAGGACTCTTGAGAAATTTTTTAGTTAAATTTTTAAATCAAGACTGACGATACGTCTCACGAGACGGCCATTCTATTCTACAAACTTTCTGCTTATTCGAAAGTCATTTTTCAAAACGTCTGCGAGTCTGCGATTTCCGGGACAGGTGATTTCCCCCCCCCCCTCATCTGTTCTTAAATGTTCGTAAGCTGTAATATTTTTACAAGAGTTTTCTAATTAAAATATCCGATTTTTTTTGTTTCAAAATAGTTTAAGTTTTATAAAAAGCTCCAGTCTCCTTTTTTTGTCAAATATAACAATAATTATACTGATATAGATGATAAGCAAATTAAGAAAGGTTTAAATTTTCAAAATCGTTAATTTTTTAAAACGCCATTTTAAAACAGAAAGCAACCTAACAGCTTTAAAATTCTCGTAAATTCTCGCTGATTTACCTATAAGTATTATGAGCATTTCCCTATATTATTGCTGTCAAACTTATATAAAAATCTCTGCAAATAAACGCGAATACAAGAAAAATGTTACAATAGCTAGGATCCCAGTTAATGAATCGATTCCAGAAATCAAAGCGATAATTTCTCGCAGTTCAAACGATTCGTAGTAGTTATAATTCGTAAAATTTAGTTCCGTCATCTATAAATCAACATATTAGAAATTCTCGATCATTTCATCGATACGGTTTATTTATTAGACTTATTCGCATAACTCTGACATCTATATTTCTAGTTTAGGGATTTAGGAAAGGACTACTTATTCACTCTAGATGAAGGCGATATATATTTTTTCAGTGAATACTGATAATCTATTGCAATTTTTAAACTTCTAAACATCGCATATTTTTTATTTCTGCGCCGTTGAAGATGGGGAAAAAGTGCTTTTAAATGCAATTTTTTTTTTTAAACTGCATCTCAATTTACTGT
This sequence comes from Maratus speculifer, assembly GCA_964019185.1. Taxonomy (NCBI): domain Eukaryota; kingdom Metazoa; phylum Arthropoda; class Arachnida; order Araneae; family Salticidae; genus Maratus; species Maratus speculifer. The sequence goes on along the minus strand of OZ025297.1, from coordinate 217,082,920 downwards.
TAAAATGTTAATTTATTTGTAATTTTTAATGTCATTTCCATAATGGTGGCGAATGAAATACTCCTTTTCTGATGAAAAGCAAAAGAAAATAGCAAATTACTATCTTTTTTTTGTTGCCATTTTCTCAGACCAACTGTAAAATAGTCAGGTGGTGCAATCACGAAAATTTCTTCTATCTCATACGTGTTAATACTTCCTGAAAAATGCAGCAGCATAGCGGCACTACGGTTAGGTGATTTACAGCAAAATCTAGTCACTAACAACACACGTCAGCTTCTAACTGAATTTGAAGTTCCTGTAAACTCCTGAACTAATTCCTGAAACTGAAAATCCGTACATTAGTTTCTGAGATAGATCTATTGCTGAAATTAAAAAAAAAAAAAAAAAAAAAAAAAAAAAAAAAATACAGCATAACAGCACCAATTGTTAAGTGATGTACAGCAAAAATTAATCCGGATCAACTCTTAACGGGTAGCAAATGAATCTGAAGTTTGATGAAAATCCATGCAAAGATGCAGCAATTGCGAAATCGCGAAAAGTGCAGCATAGAATAGTGCCCCCTATAGTGCGATTTACATAAAAGATTATAAACACTAATCTACAGGGTGGTCATAAAATTTTTTTTGCCGATATACGGAGCTCTAGCGGCCGGTCCGCTCAACCTATCGAAATGAAATTTCAGATATAGCTATTCAGAGGTATGAGCTCGAGATTCTGTGAACGACAACAAAATGGCGCTCACGGTTACGGTTATAGTTACAGAAACTCGAAAATTTCCAATGGCAACACCCATTTTTTTTCATCGCAAAATGCTCAGTGCATGAGAAAACCCTAAAGAGCGTTGGAACCGTACGTGTATCGCAAGAAACGGACATGTTATGCACGCACAAAAAAAAAAGTTCTGGGAATCCTCCCCCCCCCCATAGAAAAAACTCGATTGGGGCGCAAATTTCCTCCTTGCGCCCCAATCGAGTTTTTTCTATGGGGGGGAGGATTCCCAGAACTTTTTTTTGTGCGTGCATAACATATCCGTTTCTTGCGATAAACGTACGGTTCCAACGCTCTTTAGGGTTTTCTCATGCGCTGAGCATTTTGCGATGAAAAAAATGGGTGTTGCCATTGGAAATTTTCGAGTTTCTGTAACTATAACCGTAACCGTGAGCGCCATTTTGTTGTCGTTCACAGAATCTCGAGCTCATACCTCTGAATAGCTATATCTGAAATTTCACCTCGATCGATTGAGCGGACTGGCCGCTAGAGCTCCATATATCGGCAAAGTTTTTTTATGACCACCCTGTATATCAGGGACTAACTGAAACTGAAATTTGCTGAAAATTCATGCATTTAGTTCTTGAGATAGAGCTATTGCGACAATCATGAATAATGCAGAATTGCAGCGCCACCTCATGCTTCCACCTCATTTTCATATACAGACTCATAGAATGACAGCGTGACAGACAGACATTTTCTAAAAACCACCAAACCGTGTTCAGGATCTTCAAAACGTATAAATCCATCGAAAACCACCAGACGAAATTTTTCAAGAGTCCAATATTTTCTTCTTGTTAAGATAGAAGAAAGTAAAAATGTAATTAAAATAGGAAATGACAAGAATTTTGTCATCTATAAAACATGTTGGGTTTTGGTTTTATTACTTACCCATCATACGTAGTATAGGGTAAGTCTTGCAATCGTTTTGAAAATCGAAAAAAAAAATTTGACGGATTTACGCGTTTCAGATACTGGAGATTCCGAAAAACATATTTTTAGAAAAAAAAATTTTGCCGTCCGTCTGTGTGTCTGTGTGTCTGTCTGTAACCGCTCTATCTCCCGAACAAATTGAGATAGAGACTTGAAATTTTGTATGTACTTAGTATGTAAGAAGGGACAAAGCCTATTTAATAACAGTAACCTCGATTATCCGGAACTTTTTTTTTCGGACTCTCGAAAAATTCGTTCTGATAAAAGGTATATAAAAATTTTCGAATTTTTTTATTTTAAGAAGTGGACATAAAAGGCAATAAAATAACACAAATTTTGTATAAAGAACGAAGTGGATCGGATTATTAGTTGCCGCGATATCTGTAATCCTGTTTTTCACATTCTTCGATTTTTCATGACCCTGTATTTCATTCAAATTTCAGTACAAAGATATATTTTAATTGGAATACTTAATTCGACGCAGTAAATTTTTAGTTAATATGATTATTATTTTTAGAGTTATAAGGATGTTTCTTTTACGCAATCTGGTATTTACTTGAGTATTTTGGCGTTTTGTATAATTTGTCGAAATGGGTTCATCAGCAATTCATTATAGAGCATATACAGGGTGATTCATAAAAGATGGGCAGAACTTTAAGGGGTTATAGTACACTTAAAGACAAATAATATTAAATAGGAAACTAAGGGTCCCATACGTATTCCCAAGCAGATAGGGGGCATTAAAGTTTAGGGTCCGAAATTTCAAATGATTATAAAAAATGGAAAAATTGGTCGATTCGTTTGCGGTTTTTGCAAAAAATTTTCTTTATGCCAGTATTTTCTTGAAATAAAATTTTAAAGTTCAATTTCAAAAAATGCCGATAGGGGGCGCTTTAGACTTTGGAGTAACAAACAACTATTTTTTAACGTTATTTTTTGTATTTCTTTAAATGATTTCGAAAGCTTAGACTTAAACTTAAATTTTGATCTAAAAATCTGAGTCCTAACGAGTAGTTAAGTAGCGTAAACTGAAATTTGAAATTTGAAACCCTTCTCCCCCCAGAATAAAAATCAGTTATTCCCGATCTTTGTGTCGTAGATTAGGCTCTAACTACTGCTGCGTTTTGCTAAAATTATTCTTTATGTCAGTATTTTCTTGAAAATAAATTTTAAAGAAAAGTTTCAAAAAATTCCGATAGAGGGCGCTTTAGACTTTGGAGTAACGAACAACTATTTTATACCGTTATTTTTTGTGTCTCATTAAATGCTTTCTAAAGCTTAGACTTAAATTTTCAGCCCAAAATCTGAATCGTTAGACGTGGTTAAGTTTCTGGGGAGAGGGGTTTGAAATTTCTACTCCTGAGCACAGTTCAGTTTACCATGTCCACACATTGTGTGCTGTGATACGAGGTAAAAAGACACAAATTAGGATTATGTTACCAAAGCATATTTATTAACATGTAATTACAATAAATGTTCAAAATTGTGACCACCAGAGGTTATGCACGCAGAACAACGGCGAAGAATGGAACGGCGAACATTCGCGAAAACATCAGGCTTTTCGAGCACTTCCCCTACAGTGGCGGAAAGTCTGGCGACCAGTTTCTCGGGGGATTCAATGGGTGCCTCATACATAAGAGCCTTCAATTGTCCCAAAAAAAGAAATCGAGGGGTGAAAGATCTGGCGAGCGAGCAGGCCAAGCAACAGGACCACCTCGACCAATCCATCTGTTCGGAAATGTGATGTCCAGATAGTTGCGGACGTCTCGTACGTAATGGGCTGGCGCTCCATCGTGCTGGAACCACATGACCCGCCGGATGCGTGGAGGAACAACGTTTAACAGGTCTGGCAGCACATGTTGCAGAAATGTGAGGTATGTTTTACCGTTGAGGCGTTCAGGAAGAAGGTACGGTCCGATTAGGTGGTCTCCGAGGATTCCTGCCCAAACATTGATGGAAAACCGTCTCTGATGAGCATGTGGATACGTAGCATGTGGATTGACATCCGCCCATACATGTGCATTGTGTGTGTTAAATGTACCTTCACGTGTGAAGGTACATTCATCGGTGAAAAGCACAGTTCGTCCAAAATGTGGATTTAGCGCGTTCTGCTGCAGAAACCAGCGGGCGAATTCAATACGATTTGGATAATCCCCCGGAGACAGTTTCTGGACTCGTTGCACATGAAACGGGAGCAAATGTTCATCCTTCAGTACCCTCCAAGTCATGGACTGTGAGGTATCCACCTGCCTAGCCACTGTTCGTGTACTTGTACTTGGCTGCGCCGCTACTACATCCAGAATGGCTTCTGCAACAACTACTGATTCGTCCTTTTTTGCACGACCTGCATTCGACCGGGAAGCGAGAAATGATCGCGTCTCACACAACTGTCTGTGCAAGCGCTCGAAAGTTTTGCGGTTAGGCAACCGTCTATTGGGAAATCGCTCTCCGTACATTCGTTGTGCCTCTGCACCATTTCCATCTGCCGCTCCGTAAATTGAATGCATCTCAGCCTTTTCCTTATTCGTGAAGGGCACCATCTTCCGATTCATTACTACAGCGACTTACACTTGACTCACCGTTCAGTGGTTTTTATGCCTGAATCGTGTCGAAATTTTGCATACGTGTTCTTCTTCTTCCCCATTTGACATTTGCATACTTTCTGTCTCCTTCTTCACCCGGTGACTAGCGTCAGGAATGGAGCTTTAACGTTTGCATGAGCGACGTTTCCAACTGTGCCAGTGCCTTTATGAGTGAATTCCGACTATGCAGTCCTTGACGAAAGTTGTATTTTTGCCTCGTATCACAGCACAGAATCGTCGGGCATGGTTAAGTAGTGCAAACTGAACTATGTTCAGAAGTTGAAATTTGAACCCCCTCCCCTCGCTACTGAACCACGCTCAGCGATTCAGATTTTGAGCTGAAAATTTAAGTTTAAGTCTAAGCTTTAGAAAGCATTTAATGAGACACAAAAAATAACGGTATAAAATAGTTGTTCGTTACTCCAAAGTCTAAAGCGCCCTCTATCGGAATTTTTTGAAACTTTTCTTTAAAATTTATTTTCAAGAAAATACTGACATAAAGAATAATTTTAGCAAAACGCGGCAGTAGTTAGAGCCTAATCTACGACACAAAGATCGGGAATAACTGATTTTTGTTCTGGGGGGAGAAGGGTTTCAAATTTCAAATTTCAGTTTACGCTACTTAACTACTCGTTAGGACTCAGATTTTTAGATCAAAATTTAAGTTTAAGTCTAAGCTTTCGAAATCATTTAAAGAAATACAAAAAATAACGTTAAAAAATAGTTGTTTGTTACTCCAAAGTCTAAAGCACCCCCTATCGGCATTTTTTGAAATTGAACTTTAAAATTTTATTTCAAGAAAATACTGGCATAAAGAAAATTTTTTGCAAAAACCGCAAACGAATCGACCAATTTTTCCATTTTTTTATAATCATTTGAAATTTCGGACCCTAAACTTTAATGCCCCCTATCTCCTTGGGAATACGTCTGGGACCCTTAGTCTCCTATTTAATATTATTTGTCTTTAAGTGTACTATAACCCCTTAAAGTTCTGCCCATCTTTTATGAATCACCCTGTATATAGAGCTATGTATATTAAAAGTATTAAAATGTATGTTTAAGTTTTGTTTTGGAGTTGCAATGCATTTTATAAATAGTTTACACATGTTTTATTTTCATATTTTATATTATGCATATCTATGATGGGTAAGTGTTACGGTGGCCCCCAACGACTAGTTTCGTTTTTATTTATCAGTTAAATGGGGGGGGGGATTTTTATTTTATTTCAAGCTTACTGTACAAACGTTATAACACTTTCTTGTTACAAAAGTGCATTTTAAAAAAATATTTGTACGACTTATTTTCTCTGCATTTACTTAACTCCTATCAAAAAGCTAAAGGAATGGAGTTTGGTTTATTCGTATGTGATGATATTTTCCGAGTTTTGATAAAATAAATGAATGCTTCTGTTTTTTATTTTATTTGTTTTCTGATTGGTTATGTACAGAAATGATATACTTTTGTTGCCACGATGACAAAAAAAAATAGTATTAAAAAACTACAAAAAAAATTAATAATTGAAAAACAAATTGAGATACAGCTTTCAAACAAATTGCATTTAAAAGTACATTTTTTTTCTCTATACAACGGTGTAAAAATTGAAAACGTGTGATGTTTAGAAGTTTAAAAATTTGCAGTACCGAAATTTTAAAACTAAGATTTCATTTAAAATTTGTATATGATTGGTACAGGAATATTAATTTTTTATCCATGGCGTACGCAATATAGGACTCTGTTGTTAAGTAAACCACGTTTTGGTCAAATTTTAATTAATAAAAATTTTAGTTTTTGAAAATATAATTTTCCAAATAGTCGTTGTAATTTTTAATTTGGATTTTTTTTATTTTTTTCTTATTTTAGGTTTAGTGTAATTATGAATGGCTGGCATGCTTTCATAAAAAACAATTTTTTTCCCTCCATGACCATCATTTTTTTTTTTTTCGTGTAAGTGACCACGAGCTATGGTAAAGTAGAATTTTCTAGAATAAAATATTTCGATGAAGTTTCAAATCACTATCAACTGGAATCTAAATTTGTCTTTGTTAAATATATCGGATAGTTTAATTTTTTGCAAAAGTTTTATTAAATTCATAAATAATAAACATTTTTACGAAAGAAACTGTAAATATGTCGCAAATAAGAAAAATATCGACAGATATCGAAAAAGCAACTTTGAAAGCCATTCGTCATCTTGGTCAGAGTAAAGATTCCTCTCCAGGTGATATTCAGAGATATTTGTCACCCAAACAACTCTCGAATATGGCGGATTCCGAAACCATTGCCCAGTTTAATCTTAACAGTGCTATTGACAAAGGATTTCTGAAGAAATTGGCTAGTGGAAAGCACAAAGTCAATGAAACTGCAAGGCGCAGGAAGTCGCGCAATGAAAGTCGCTCAAAGGGTAAGCTTAAACGCAGGTCCAGAACCAGGAGGCGATCTGGAAGTAGGAAACGCCGCCGTTTCAGCAGTGGCAGAAAACGCAAGCGTTCCAGCAGTGGCAGAAGACACAAGCGTTCTAGCAGTGGAAGAAGACGCAAGCGTTTCACTTCTCGGAGACGACGATCAAGACGTCGTACAAAAACGCCTGAAGAACATGAATAATTTCTCCAAGATGGCGTTTCCAAAATTTGCAGAAGCTGATTTGCCAAAAATCATATCTTATACTATAAAGCGAGCAAAAATTGTGTGTGTGTGTGTGTGTGTGTGTGTCTGTCTGTCTGTCTGTGTGGGTAAATTTTATCTCAAAAACGGCTCTAACGATTTTCGCAAAAATTTGAATTTTACCATTTTCGGGCACGAGAAGGCCATTGGGGTAGGTCACATGTTCGAGAAAATTCGATTATTGGGTCATTTTGGGTCATAATGGGTCAGGATCAAGCTATTTATATCTAGAGAACGGCGGGATCGATTTTAAGGAAATTTTGTATCCAATCGTTTTTTGGCACGAGAAAACAATTGAGCTGGGTCACATGTTCGAAAAATCTTGATTAGTGGGTCATTTTTGGGTCATTGTGGGTCAAGCCATTTTTATTTAAAAAACGGCTCTAACGATTTCGACCAAATTTTATATTTTATTGTTTTGGTTTACAAGAAGACCATCGGGTTAGGTAACATGTTCGAGAAAATTCGATTAATGGGTCATTTTTGGGGTCATTGTGGGTCATGCTATTTTTATCTAGAGATTTTCTCGCGCAATTTTGACTAAAAATTGCATTCTATGGTTTTCGGGCACGAGAAAAACATTGGGCTAGGTTACATTTTCGAAAAAAAAATTTAATGGGTCATATTGGGTCATTAAGGGTCTGGGTCAAGCTATTTATATTTAAAGAACCGCAGAATCAATTTCATCGAAATTTTGCCTGTAATAGTTTTTTGACACGGGAAAGCTAATGGGCTAAGTCACACGATCGAGAGATTTCGATTATAAGAGTCATTTGTGGGTCATGATGGGTCATAATGGGTCATGGTCAAGCTATAGCTAAATAACAGGTGGATCGATTTTAACGAAATTTTGTATACAACATTTTTTTGGCACGAGAAAACTATTGGGCTAGGTCTCAGTTCGAGAAATTTCGATTACTGCGTCATTTTGGGTCATAAAAGGTCAGGGTCAGGCTATTTATATATAAAACTAGCAGACCCGACAGACGTTGTCCTGTCACCGACAGACGTTGTCCTTCCTGGCACCGACTCCAGAAAATCAAATAGATATACTTAAATATAGTAATACGCACTATAAATACTACGGTCTTAATTTAATTTCTTATTACAATTATGTAAGGAAATTATTTTTCACTCTTCAGTATTTTTTGAAGTCGGTTCAATTTTTAATAGAAAAGTTTATTTTTCTCTTTTTTCTTAAAAGTTAACGATTTTCTGAAGTCAGTTAATCAAAATTATAATACAGGCTATATTACTGTAAAGCATACACGTTTGACAGGAGCGGGGTTCGAACACGCGATCTCTTTCTTGGAGAAGCAGAGCTTATATCTGGCGCCTTAGACCGTTCGGGCATTCCATCCGCACTCTATACATCGAACTTATTCAACACTTTTAATTACGGCAAAATCACTAATTATTAGTTTTTACCTAGTTACTAAAAAGTACTGAATTAATTTCGATGAAAGGTGAATATAAACCATTCTCGAATCCACTGGAACACACACACAAAATTTCATTAAAATTGGTCCAGTCGTTTAGGAGGAGTTCAGTGACATACACACGCACAGAAGATTTATGTATATAAAGATAAGGATTCAAAATTTCAGGTTTATGTGCCGAAGACATCGCCAAATTAGGAAAATGTGAATTATCTCACGAACGGATTTAAAAGAATTTGCTTAGTACCATTCGATTCAGAATGAAAAAAATACACTAAAGTATGTTATCAGTTGAAAAATAACTACAAAAGCCGTTTTTTAAGGAATTTTTTAAAAGTTCGTTTTTTTTCTACTCATCTTAGGGGTGGAATTTTCGAAAATCCCTTTTTAGTGGCATTCGATGTTATATGAAGTATTTTTACCCCAATTTTCAAGATTTTTGGATCGGTAGATTTTTTTGTGCTGTGATTAATACGAAATCCTGACTTTCTTTTATATTTATAGCACTTTTAATTAGCGAAAAATCACTAACTATTAGTTTTTGCCTAATTACTAAAAAAGTACTGAATCAATTTCGATGAAATGTGAATCTAAACCATTCTCGAATCCACTGGAACACACACAAAAATTTCATCAAAATCGGTCCAGTCGTTTAGGAGGAATTCAGTGACATACACACGCACAGAAGATTTTTATGTATAAAGATGAGCATTGAAAATTTCAGGTTTTTGCGCCGAAGACATCGCCAAATTAGGAAAATGTAAATTATCTCACGAACTACTGGATTTAAACGAATTTGTTTAGTACCATTCGATTCAGAATGAAAAAATGCACTAAAATATGTTATCAATTGAAAAATAACTACAAAAGCCGATTTTTATGGATTTTTTTAAAAGTTCGTTCTTTTTTGTACTCATTTTAGGGCTGGAATTTTCGAAAATCTTTTTTTAGCGGCACTCGATGTTATAAGAAGTATTTTTACCCCATTTTCAAGATTTTTGGTTCGGTAGATTTTTTTGTGCTAAGATTAATACGAAATCCTGTCGGTCTTTAATGTATATATCACTTTTGTTTGGCGAAAAATCACTAACTATTAGTTTTTGCCTAATTACTAAAAAAGTACTGAATCAATTTCGACGAAATGTGAATCTAAACCCTTCTCGAATCTGCTGGAACACACACACAAAATTTCATCAAAATCGGTCCAGTCGTTTAGCAGGAGTTCAATTGCATACACACGCACAGAAGATTTTTATATATAAAGATAATCATTGAAAATTTGAGGTTTTTGCGCCGAACACATCGCCAAATTAGGAAAATGTGAATTATCTCAGGAACTACTGGATTTAAACGAAATTGCTTAGTACCATTCGATTCAGAATGAGAGAATGCACTAAAATATGTTATCAGTTGAAAAATAAGTACAAAAGCCGATTTTTAAGGAATTTTTTAAAAGTTCGTTCTTTTTTCTACTCATCGTAGGGGTGGAATTTTCAAAAATCCATTTTTAGCGGCACTCGATGTTATAAGAAGTATTTTTACCCCATTTTCAAGATTTTTGGTTCGGTAGATTTTTTTGTGCTATGATTAATACGAAATCCTGACGTGTATATAGCACTTTTATTTGGCGAAAAATCACTAACTATTAGTTTTTGCCTAATTACTAAAAAAGTACTGAATCAATTTCGACGAAATGTGAATCTAAACCATTCTCGAATCTGCTGGAACACACACACAAAATTTCATCAAAATCGGCCCAGTCGTTTAGGAGGAGTTCAATTACATACACACGCACAGAAGATTTTTATATATAAAGATACGACAGTATCAAATTTAATGAAATTTTTTATGTAAGTTTTTTGACACGAGAAAATTAATGGGCTATCTCACATGTTTGAGAGATTTCGATTATAACAGTCATTTATGGGTCATGATGGGTCATAACTGGTCATGTCAAGCAATATCTAAAGAACATGTGGATCAGTTTTAACGAAATTTTGTATACAACATTTTTTGGCACGAGAAAATCATTGGGCAAAGTCACATGATCGAGAAATTTCGATTAATGGGTCATTTTGGGTCATAAAGGGTTTGGGTCAAGTTATTTATATTTAAAGAACGGCTGGATCGAGTTTAACGAAATTTTGAGTGCAACAATATTTATACACGAGAAAATTAATGGGCTAAGTAACATGTTCGAGAGATTTCGATTATAAGGGTCATTTGTGGGTCATGATGGGTCATGGTCAAGCTATATCTAAAGAACGGGTGAATCGATTTTAACGAAATTTTGTATACAGCATATTTTTGGCACGAGAAAATCATTGGTTTATGTCACATGTTCGAGAAATTTCGAACAGTGCGTCACTTTTGGGTTATTCTAATTTTATCTAGACAATGTCTCGCGCAAATTTGACTAAATTTTATATTCTATCGTTTTCGGACACAAGAAAATCATTGGGTTAGGTGAAATGTTTGAGAAAACTCTATTAATGAGTTATTTTGGGTCATAATGGGTCAAGGTCAAACTATTTATACCTAAAAATTGGCTCAATCGATTTTATCTAAATTTTGTATTTAACGTTTTTCGGCACGCAAAAATTAATGAACTAAGTCACATTTTCGAGAGATTTCGATATAAGGGTCATTTGTGGGTCATGCTAATTTTATCTAGAAAATTGTTCTCACCGTTTCAGTATATTTTCTATTATATCGTTTTCGGGAAAAAGAAAACCATTGAGATAGGACACATGCACGTAATAATTCAATTAGTGGGTCGTTTTAGGTCTTAATGGGTTCGGGTCATTCTAATTATATATAACAACGACTCAGTCAATTTTACCTAAATTTTGCAACGGAACGTCTTTTGTCACGAGAAGACTATTGAGCTGAGTTGCATATTAAACAAAATTATATTAGTGGGTCATATCGCTTCATTGCTGAATGCTGTCAAGCTAATTTTACTTAAGAAATGGCTTAAACGATTTTGATTCATTTTATACTCTACTGTTTTTGATTACCTGAAGACCATTGAGCTAAACCACATGTTTGATCACATGTGATTAGTGGATCATTTGGATAATAAGGGTCAGGATCACGAGACTATGGCAAAAGCCAATAAGTTGGCGATATTTGACAAAATACTGGCGAAATTTGGCCGAAAAATCGACTATTAAGGTTACGAAACCAAAACACATATTTGGCGCCAAATGAAAGAATGTGTCCAAATTTGGTTACATCTGACAAAAAATATTGTCTTTCAGCATGTGAAGAAATTTCTTATACATTCTTAATAGTCTTCGAGATGCATAGTTAAACTAACCAGAGTCGAGCTAAAAAAGTGATGTCCTTTCGTTGTAAATTTTAAAATAAAGTAAAATTTATTAACATGTGCATACAAATATAGTTTTCTTATTGATTGTTTTTGTAAATAATACTATTATTAATAACATGTTTTACAGTAATAATACTATATCGAGATGAACACAAAGTTAATTTTGACCGAGCTGAGCTCGGTCACCCCTGCTAGTAAGATTTATTTGTATAAAAGTTAGATCAACGAAATCATCATGGTAAAGTAGTAAAAATAAAGAAATTCATCTTGCCTGTTTTTTTAAATACTTTTATCACCGTAAGAATAATTATCTTTTATGATTTATATTTTTACTATGCTAAAGTTTAAGAATTTTCACAATTTACAATACAATACTTGAAAGCTATTTAGATGAATTTCTCTTTAGTTTACCTAGCTTTTTTGGCACAGATGTCATATACGCACCACATTGGCGCGATTTTTTTTAATGTCAATTTGGCAAAAACTTAGCTTTAAATATGCTATTCGACTATGAACGCTTCCGAAAAAAATATGGACTTTATTTTATCGGATTTATGTGCATGAATTTTGTACATATCAACTTTTACTTCATATTTAATGTAAAAAAAAGCTTTTTTTTTTACTTACAAAAAGTTACCTAATAAAATACGATTAAGCTCTTTTTTTAACCATTGAAAAATGGTTGTTGTTTTCGGTGGAGGATTGACAAAATGACGTGGTCACTTTTGAATTTAAATTAAATTCTTTACTTTTAGAAGAATTTTTATTTGAATTTAAGTTAAATTCTTTACTTTTAGTAGAATTTTTATTTGAATAGGAAATTAAAATGTTTAAAATCATTGTAATAAAGTAGAAAACTAAAAAATTTAAAAATGGGTAGACAGAAATTAACAGATACAGAAAAAGTCGAAGCCAAAGAAATGAATGACCGTGAATGTCGCATTCAATGACATGAAACACAATATGCGTACTTAAACAATCATAAAGCGATTTTTATTTCGACTTTTTATTAATGTTTTACTAATTTATTTGTTCTTTTGTTATTTAAAATAAAAATTTAGTCAACATGTATAAGTTGCTTTCGAGTACATAAAAAACATATTATTAAAAATAGCTTCTTATAAGGCAAGGAATGTCCATTATCATAAATGAAAATGAACGTTTTTAAATGAATGCGATTACGTGTCAAGCATGGCTTACTATTTTTCATGTTTTATAAAAATTAAAATCATCAGTTTTCAACAATTGTTGTCCAATAAAATAGTTGGTGGTAAACATGAGTTATTTTGGCGGCGGTGTGGTAACTTTGGCAGAAAATTTTCCTCCATTTAAAATTGATGTTAATTTTGCTCCATCGTGTCCCGCCATGATATCCAATTCTAGCGATGTCGGTACTTACGTATTAACGCCACCGCAGCAGAAGTTGCGCTAATGCACCAATAAAGAGCAATCTTGTTGTTTTCATGCTCACGCAGTTATCTTTTGAATTCCTTGTTGGCTTGTTGTTTGCTGATTTTTGACGGCATTTTTAGAGTTTTTTTTTCTTTTTGGCACTTTCTTTGACGTCATTTTTTGTGTGCGTGCGAACAACAAGATTGCTCTTTAATGGCGCAATAGCGCAACTTCTGCTGCAGTGGCGTTAATACGTAAGTACCGCGATGTCTATCACAATATGTCGGGTAAACTGAGTTTTAACCCACTTCTTGGCGGCGTTTTTTTGACGCGCAATGACTGCGCCATGCCTTGTTTTCTTTTCCGTTTAGGTGCTGCTCTTCTTGGCAACCCTCGGAGATTCGGAGAGATTCCGCTCCTCGGCTTGCGCATGCTCCGTTCGTTTTTTTTTTCTAGTTTTCTTATTGGACGAGAGAGGAGAAACATTTAAAAGTTTGAAGTCTCGCGCCTTGAAATTAATTATATTGTGTCTCATTAGAGGCCGTTGGATTTCAAAGAGTGTAACATCGAGTGAGTAAATGTTTTGAGGGCAATATACCATTGATTTTTTTTTAATTAGAAACCTTTGTTTTGTATTTAAAAGGAAGTATTTTCTACATTTCTATTGTTTTTTGAATGCAGAGACCGTGCTTTGTATTTAAAAGTAAGTGTTTTAGGTCTTTCTTTAGTACTTTAGATATTTTGAATCTTAATGTTATTTAGTTTCATATTATATATAAAAGAAAAACATTATTTGAATTCAAAGCTTAATATATTTCTTTAGAAAATCTATTATTGATTTCTTTTTTTATTTAAAAAAAAAGCTGGTTTTGTTTTTAAAAGAAGGTATGTCTTTTGCGTAGTGTCTCCTGGACGTAAATCCCGCTCCGGGGGACAAAACGCAAAAGCGCGCCAATGTGGTGATATTTTGGAAGCGCGCCAAGAAGGGGGTTAAAACTCAGTCGCGCCCAATATGTCCAATTTGTTTACAAATTTTAAAAAGACAAATTTTATTGTATCCAAGTCATAGCCCTTTATCTCGTGTCCGATTTAGGTACAAATGTCATATACGCACCAGGTTTGACGCAATTTGTTTTTTTAAGCCAATTTGCCGAAAACTTCGTTTTTGAATACCAGTTAATGTATAACTAGTGAAAAATGCTCCAAGGAGCAGTGCAAAAGCAGAATATGATTTTAATTGAGCATTAAAAAGTAATGGACAAGTGCTTCTGTTAATTACTGAGCATGAGGAAGGATAAGGGATCCCTTCTTGGCTACAACTCACTTCAATGCCAACTTTGAAAAAATCATATTTGCGCTTTTTCCATACAAAAGAAATTTGAGGTTCTTTAGTAGAATTTTCCACCGTGCTTTAGATGTTAACCAGGGGTGTAGTCATAAAAATAACATAAGATATATGCTCTAAGCAGAGGGATATTCTAGAATGTGTATACTATAAGCTTTCTTGAAAAACAGAGGGTATATGGTGTTCTATTAAAAAGTCCAGAAGGTGTACGGCGTATAGCCTGTACTACATCTCTGATGATAACTGCACTGTTCACTCTGCACTATACTACAAATCAATTTTCTGTGCAATTATACACTTAGGGTATGCTTGGTGGCAGTACATGAATGTGATACCTGCAGGAACTAGGTATCTGGCATTATGTCGCCTTCCTTTACATTTTTGTCTAATTAAGCTGCATCTTTACTGGTTACGTCTTTACACTATACATTTTTATAGTAACTGCGACTGATTTGTTTTCACGGAAAAAGCGCAAATATGATTTTTTCAAAGTTGGCATTGAAGTGAGTTGTAGCCAAGAAGGGATCCCTTATCCTTCCTCATGCTCAGTAATTAACAGAAGCACTTGTCCATTACTTTTTAATGCTCAATTAAAATCATATTCTGCTTTTGCACTGCTCCTTGGAGCATTTTTCACTAGTCCTTCTATTTTTCCATATTCCATAGGGATACTGCACAACTTGTTTTGTATTTTATATATGGAAAACAAAATCTTATTTGTATTGAAATTAAAAAATGCTACATACTCTAATACTCTGGTATTACAAATTAAAAAAAAATTTTAAACAGGTTTTTCTATACCAAAATTCTACGGTGGTTTTCAAAAAAAAAAAAAAAAAAAAAAAAAAAAATCAGTTTTTAACTAAAGTGAATAAAATAATAAATCCTTTCAAAGAATAGATTTTTCATTCAAATATCCATTATTTTTGCCAAAAACAGGAACTTTTTTTATGCAAGAGTAAAGTTTGATACAAAAACCATGCTTCTTTTTTTCTTAATCCGTATTTATTACGGACTTATTAAAAACGTACTCCACCGCTTTTATAGGAAACTATTGCTTTACTGTGTTATGGAGCATTCTCATTGGCCATAAAGAGACATTCTATAAAAGCTGTGGAGTGACTCTGCAACAAATGGGTCAAATTTTTAACAGTGCACTGTTAAAAATCTGCTGCATTTTGCTGCAACGCCCTCCACCACTTGTATATAATATCTCTATTCCAACCAATAAAAAGCGCCATTTCACGGCCAAGTAACCGTTTTCTATACAAGCAGGGGAGTGCGTTGCAGCAAAATGCAGCAGATTTTTAACAGTGTGCATATCCTTGGCGCTATAGTTTACAGGAGTGGTACATTGTTCAAAATTTGAAACTTTTGCTGCATCGCCACTCCATCGCTTTGATAGAATATCTCTATTTTGATCGATGAGAATCCTCGATAATGCATTTAAGTAATCGTTTTCTACTTATCTACTATATCGTTTCCGTATATTTATTTTTTCAATCAGCACCAAGGTGCGCACTTTATTAGAAGACGCGCTCTATTAGAGGGCGCATTCTATTAGAATAAATACGGTATATACTTATAATAAATACACTTTTTTAAAGTACAGGGCCCCAATATTTGACAGGTATGCCAGGCATTTTTGCCATTGATGCCATTGTGCTAAAAACAAAATATAAATAAATGAAAAAAATGGATAAAATATAAATTTGGCATGGTGCAAAAAATTGCCTAATTTAAAATTAAAAATCAAATTTGACAGCCACCAGGGCTAGACACCGTGCATAATTATTCAGTAAATGATTCATTAACACTAGAACGTCCGGAAATTCTACTCAAGTTTGAAAATAATATTTCTCACCAGAATTTTTATTCAAAATTATTTAATTGATTTATTTAACGTAAATTTGCGTGGATTAGATTTAAATTATTTCAAGAAAATTTTTCTGGTTCGAATTGAAATTTAGTTACACTAGCTGTTACCCGTGACGTCGTTCACGTAGCATAAAAAAAAAGATAAACGCTTTAATTAAGCAAAACATTTCATTAACAATAATTTAAAATATATATAACACATATCTTATACCAGGCTATGGAGTAGTTTATTTTTATTATTATTTTTTTTTTTTATAGGGGACTTAAAGAACTCAGTCAAATAAATGGAAAATATGTTAGATAATATTAACGATCGCGAAAATGAAATTGCAACCATTTATACTATAGAACACCTGTAACGCACCCCAATGTAACAGAAATCATGTTGTAGTGCATTTCAGAATTCCATATCAAAGAAAGAAAAATCAAGTGTTAAACCTATAGGTAATAAAAAAAATATTCAACATTTCCATAATACATAACTTCGCCGGCCCATTCTTTTCTGCATCTGTGTATGTGATCTATGTGCTTGTAAATATTCTAAATACAATGTTAAAATTTTGCTTAGTTAGAAAAAGTATAACGAAGATTAAAATTCACCTTTAGCAATTTCTAATAATAGACAGAAACGTACTTGAATTCTTTTGTACAGTCCTGTATATCACGTGCAAATATTTATACGACCACATATTTAGCTTAAATTATTCAAGCAAAAAACCCGATTCAAATTATTGAATTCATATTTCCGGAAATCGCTATTGCACAGGTGACCATATATCCAGTTTATTGTATAGTCCGATACATGATTTATTTAAATTCTACAAACATCTCTTATTATACCAAATGTAGCTGAACTTCAGGATGCATTAGTTTTCCTTAAAATACATACTACAATTGAAAAAGCTCTTCAGCAATCTTTTCTAATAGACCATACTTTGGATACAATATCTGAGATCTGGACACAGGTCCAAAATCTTTTATGCGTCTCTGTAAATGAACAACAAATGTGATGCAAATCATACTTTACTGCAAGCATATTAGTAAATTTCAGTATTTATCATTGTATTGATTATCTCAGTATATTAATTTCATCATGTTTGAAATAGTGCAACGCAATTAAAATACGCTGGGAATATTTTTTCCCCGTAGACTATTATATTACCGAACATTTTTTCTGTTATCTTGTAAAAGAATGTTAAACCTTTTCACCCCATTTTCTACAGAAATCCTGTTTTAGTGCACTTCAGAAACTGATATCAATTTCAATATTATTAAAATAACCTTAATAAAATAACATTATTAAAATATGCTGCAAATGGTTTTACTTCACAGACTATGATATATTGAAATACTTTTGAGCTCACTGTACGCACACTATAAGTACTATACTTAACATATTCGATAGTAACCATGTTCTTGTGAACCTTAAAAATGCATGTAAATTTCATTACATTTAAAATTATGTAACATTATCAAAATACACCACAAATGATTTTTTCGCCGTATATTATAATGTAAGGTCTCCTTTTGAGAGCTCATGTGATTCAGCTATAATTGCTACCTGGTTCATTTTCAATGCCGCACATGCTATAGCAAATTTCAATAACGTATGTTATTTTCGTATGAATCCCACTATATTTACTCAAGTTGAAACACGGACAAACAGACGGCAGACCCTAGGCACTCGGCATCTGGTATACAGACAGGTTGAAGTCGTAAACACTTTTAGACCATGTTAGAAAGTTCAAAAAGGGGGTAGTTTCCGTAAAACGAAAAAAAAAACAGAATTTTTGAAAATTTAAAAACTTATACTTTGTTTCAGATATGACGTTACATTGATATTTTTAAAATTCTTAATGGAAAGTATTCCTGTGACGTCACAATTGGTAAAAAGTTGAATTTTATAGCCTCGAACCGAAAGAAAGAAAAAGGTTCATTTTTATTACGGATTAATATCTGGAAAAACTACTAAAATATTCATATTCTTGTAAAGTGTGAAGTTATATTCTGGTGAAGTCTTCAAAGTGTAAAAGAAATTTTATATAATCGTCTGCGTGATATAAGACGAAAAACAGTATTCCTCTGACGTCACAATTGCTAAAATCGCGGTTTTTAACCTCGAACCGAAAACAGAATAGGATCCATTTATTTATTTCATTTTCTTTTATCACGTGAAAATCTTTCAGTTGAAAATTAATTACAGAAGAGAAATAATTATTCCGGTTTTTTTTATTTTTTGGCAACGAAAAAAGAAAGATGATTAAATATTATGAAATTTTTTTCAATTTATTCTGTATGAAAAATAGTGAAATGTTGAATTATTAAGAAAAATATTTGAATAAAATAAATAAAAATTAGCCTATGTTCATTTCAGACCAATAATCTAACTATATACAAAAATTCAAAGACATTAATCCATCCGTTTTGAAGCCAAGTTCATTCCAATTTTCGGACACACTTTCACATTTATAATATATATAAGGATGATTGGAGTCGAATCGACTCCATCCGGGCGTTCTAGTGTTAAAAAATGACAAAAATCAGCATGTCAAAAATTTCAAAAAAATTCATAATTCGTTAAAAAATTAAGTTAAAAATAAGAGAAAAAAAAGCATTCTGTATTTTTTTATGCTTAATCGAATGGTGTAACTGGTTTTTCTCTCCGATGATCACAAGTACCTTAGATTGATGACTGCCATTCTTTTATTTCATCTTGTAAAAAAACTGTTTAACGTAAAGCTATGAATTTTTGCAGGATTAATTAGCATCGCAAAATCTTTAAAATAAACTTTACCGCAACATTCTATCTGCAATAGAACGTTAGATATACCCATTTATGACCAAGTTTGGAAAATACGCAATTTCAGAAAAACCGCCCAGCGAAATAACGTTTTCTCGATGACTACCTCGGGATAAAAAGTTTGTCTTTTGTTTAAAAAAAAAATTAAATTTTTATCTTTAGTAGTTTTCGAGAAAAGTGCTGGGACACAAAATTTTTGTCATATTTTCAGAATACTCTACAGTACACCTACAGTATGCCATAAAAAAAAATAATTTTTGTGCTATGTTGTGCGTCTTGGTCAGACGAACATTTAAAAAAAAAATCATCAAAATTGGATAAGTATTTAGTTAGTTATTGCAAAAAGAAAAATTGAAAAATCCGTGTGCACCATCGCTCAATCATATTATTGTAGCGCGCTGCCGCGCGCACAATGATTTAATATTAATTTTTAGTATTTTAAAAAGAAAATAATAATAAATAAACGATAATTTAATTAATAACTATAGAGCCAAACAATTCATGTAATTAAAAAAAAGAAAGTATAAGTAAACAAGTTGAATGCAGATTCTGCCATTGCAGAATTCAGTTTCGCCTCCGATTAGGAAAAAAAATCGATAGAGGTTTTTTAGAAGGGCGACCCCGTTTAGATTGCAATGAACTAACTTCATTTTTTTGTGTTTATCAATATAATTTTGCAAACAGAACGGCGTGAAATACCCAATTGAATAGCAATTGCTCTCTGAGACATTGGAATTGCGGAATAATAAAGAGATACAATTTAACGTGCTACTTCTTCATTGACTAGATTCATCAAAAACGGATTCTTTCTTTAGTTTAAACGCTTTTTTATAGACTCTGAGTAAAAGGAAATGCAATTTAACAATAAAACGAGTGGAATCCCGTCGAATTCGTCAAATGAAATGTTTAAAAGACCCGATCAATTTGGTTTAAAAAAAGCAAAATTAATTACATTATTGAATCAATATACAATAAATATATTTACAAAGTAAATGTCAAGTGTTCCAGTTACAATTTTGCATGCAAATATTCGCACATCTTCAGTTAAAATTGTAATCTGAGTAACGGCGAAATCCAGAAATTTTATTTTATATGCATTCACAAAAAAATAATTTTATTTAAAAAAAAAAAAAAAAAAAAAAAAAAAACTAATTTTATTTTTATTGTGACATTATTTTCACTAACTGAAGTCATCTGAAAGTAAAATCTCAATCTCAGTGTCCATAATGAAAAGAAGTACTGAAATGTAATATCGGGTACTACTAGGTTATCCCGTCGACCAAAAAATTATCGCCAAACTATAAGATTAAATGCCAATAATGGATGATCGTGAATGTCACATTCAATGACATTAAATACGATTCATGTGTTTAAAATATCATTAAGTGATTTTTATTTCGACTTTTTATTAATATTCTACTAATTATTTGTTTTTCGTTATTTAAAATAAAAATTATGTCAATGTGTATAATTTGGCTATTAGTTTGGCGATTTGTAAAATTTGGCGAAATTGGTCGACGGGATAACAGAGTAGTACCTAATACCGTTATGAGTAAAAATGCGATGTTTTAAATAGTGACGTCATTTTCTTTTCAAATGTTTTTTAAAAGTTGTTGTTATTGGTAATATGAAAAAGGCATCCGTAATAATATTGTAATTCCCATTTATCTGGTTGCTGAATGACATCATTTTCCTCATTTGAAATTTCTCTTATTTTGATTTAGACATTAATTTTTATCATAAATTATTTTCTGTTATTTTATTTACATTATTAATATTATTTCTCAGTAAATAGGTATATATATTTTTACTTTCTTCTATCTTTACAAGAAGAAAGTATTGGATTCATGAAAATTTTCGACTTCCGGTTTTCGACGGATTTATACGTTTTAGAAGGTCCTGAACACGTTTTGACTATTTTTAGAAAATGTCTGTCTGTGAGTCTGTCCGTCTGTCTGTCTGTCTGTCTGTCCGTCTGTCTGTCTGTCTGTGTGTCTGTCTGTCTGTATGTGACAAAAAATTTATGGGCGCTCTATCTCAAAAACTAATGCTCGAAATTTAATAAAATTTTATATTCAGTTAGACCTTGATATGAATTAGTGCCTATTGGTTTTTGGTGAAAATTGGCCAGCAGGTGGCGCTGCTATACTACGTTTTTCATGATTTTCAAGATTGCTATATCTCAAGAACTAATGCACAGAATTTCACCAAACTTCAGATTCTGTATCCCCTTGATATACATAGACGCTGATCACGTTTTGGTGTAAATTGGCCAGCAGGTGGCGCTGCTATGCCACGTTTTTCATGATTTTCATGATAGCTATATCTCAAGAACTAATGCACAGAATTTCACCAAACTTCAGAATCCGCGATACCTTGAGATACATAGCCGCTGATAAGGTTTTGGTGTGAACTGCCCTATAGGTGGCGCTGCTATGCTACATTTTGCACGATTTTTGCGATGGCTATATCTCAAGAACTAATCCAGAGAACTTCATCAAATTTTAGATTCTGTCACACTAGAATATATAACATAATTAGACGCTGGTTGCATTTTGGTATTAACCTTGCAACAGGTGGTGCAGCTATGCTGCATTTTGCACGATTTTTCCGATAGCTATATCTCAACAACCAACCCACAGTATTTCATCAAACTTCAGATTTTGTTACAAAATGACATATAACGTAATTACACGATGATTACGTTTTATTATAAAAACTTCAACTGATGGTGCTGCTGTGCTATATTTTACACGGTTTTTTTTAAACTAGCTATATCTCAAGAACTAATGCGCAGAATTTCATCAAACTTCAGATTCTTTTACACCATAACATAATTAGACGCTTTTTTACGTTTTGGCATAAATTGTCCAAGATATGGTGTTGCTGTGCTACGTTTTGCAATTTTTTTGTCATAACTATATCTCAAGAACTAATGGACGAAATTCCATCAAGTTTCAGATTCTGTTAGGTCTTGACATAAATAGATGCTTATCAGGTTTTAGTATAAATTACCCAACATGAGGCACTACTAAGCTCATTTTCTCAGAATATTAATTAAATTTTGCGTTTTAGGCTTTTCGGATACCAGAATCTCATTAGACTAGGTCAAATGTTCGAGGAAATTCGATAGTGGATAACTTTGGGGTCACCACGTTTTTTTTTTTTTTTTTATTAAAATGTACTTATGAGATAGAAGAAAGTTTTGGGATTGACACATCCAACTAGTTTTATCTCAAGTAGTGCATAATTATACGCAATCATTTTGGAAAATAAATTTTTATTATCGAGAGATAAGCTAAACTGTGTTGCCACTGAAGAATTCAATTTGTTCGTAAGTTTATTTTTTAATATTTTACTCAACTCAAAATTAAATACGCATCTCTCACTTTAAACAGTTTATTCTGATGAGTAAACTCAACTCAAGTTCTTTCGAACATTAATAATTTCACAAAACACAACTCCAATAAAAACCGTAACATTTTTTCACAACTCATTAAAAAACATTCTAATCAAACTCAAAACAAAAAGAATATTGTTTCACACAGCTTAGGTAAAAGCAGAAGAATTAAACAGATAAATTCATTTATCACAAAAAATCGTTTGCACAGAAAACTTTTTACATTTTGAAATAATTAGGTACATCTTGGTTGCTAGGTGACAAAGTCAGTAGAAAATTAAATAGCATTTTATCAAACAGCCACCATTTTGAAGAAATGTCACGAAAAAGCTTTTAAAATTAAAAATAAAATATAAAAATGGAAATAAATTAAAAAATAACTAAAATGGTCATAACTACTAATAAATAGCTTTCATTTAAAAAAATAATTATCAAAATCGGTTGAGTAGAAAATTCAGGACTGATGACACGACATTTTTAGCTTGTCTGAAAGAAATAGCATCGGAGGCTAATAAAGAATTTATTATGCTGGGTTACCGTGTAAAGTAAAATAACGCCATTTTTGCAGGAATTAGCAACACAGCGCGTATATATGACACCTGTTTCCCTTTTTATTGTAGACTGAAAACCGTTGGCGCCATCTAGGATTATAATTTATCGCGTTGATGATCCATGACCAATAGTAGGAGAGAGTGGGGATACTTGAGCATAGGGGATACTTGAGCCACCCTTATTATTTCTACAGTTCGTTAATTTTTCTTTCTAAAACTGGCAATATGGTAACATATTTATAGTTCTGAACATGTAAAAAAGAAATCACATATCTTGGTACCATTTTGAAAGTATGGTGATTAATAGTTGTTTTTCTCTATCTAAAGTAAATATTTAGGTGCATGGTTTTTTTTTTGGGGGGGGGGGGGTGAAATGCAGTTTACTCTCCTTTGCCAATCTCCTGTGATAACTGCGCCAATGTGGCAACCCCGTTGTATCGGGCTGCTCCTCCTACGTCACAAAATATGGCAACTCTAAGATTTCTTTTGAGAGAGCAGTTGATGGTTTATATCAGGCATGTCAAACTCGTTGACCATCGCGGGCCAAATTTAGCTTTGTAAACAGAGTCGCGGGCCACATTAAAAAATTTTTAATGAATTTTACTTTTTTCACACCGTATGAAACTAAACATACCCTCATAGCATGCATGGTCACAGTGACTTCACTGTGAGTCACTTTGGTCACATCACATCTGTGACCAAAATGCCACCACTCAGTGACGTCACATTGTGACTGAGATGTGACTTTATTAAAAATCTTTAGAAAATTATAAAAAAGTCTTCAAAACATGTTATTTACTTTAAAAAACATGTTTCTGGCAATTTAAATATCGTTGCTTTTGTCACAGTTTCGTTACAATGTTAATGTCAAATTAGTCACAAATGACACATTTTTCACAAATCTGTCACATTGTGACCACTTTGTGAAACGTCACAAAAGAGCTCTAAAACGGCCATAACGACTTCACATTTTAGTCATTGTGACTCCACATCGACGTCACATCGACAATCGATGGTCATAAAGTCACAATGTGACTTCACAACGACGTCGATGTGACGTCACCATGCCTTACGGGTAGAAATCAAAATACAATCTTGTAAAATAAATAAATATATAATAATAAAGTGAAAAAGTGGAAAATTTTAAATATGTCACCATAAAAATTTAAATATAATACTTAATAAATAAATTCATAGTAGTACAAAAATGCAATATTAAGTTTATTACATTGATTTTTATTTTCCTTTTAATATTGTGATTACTTCATTTTATAAAAGCCAATCGTTGTAGAGGCACAATTATTTGCATTGTGAATGTATTTTTTAAAAGTCAAACTTTATTTGGTGAAGCCTTTCAGAAACAAGTAAACAAATATAAAATATGCTGATTGTGCTATCAATATGAAGTATTACTATTCTGTGTTAATTGTACATATTTTGAAAAAAAATGTCAAATTGGAAACATTGCAGTCACGACTAGCGAACATGTCTTTATACAAAATGTATTTTCTGCATCAAACATGAACTAAATCAAGCATAGGGAAAATTTCGAAATTCTTGGCGGGCCACAAATAAATTGACGGAGGGCCAATTGTGGCCTGCGGGCCAAGTGTTTGACATGCCTGGTTTATATCTTTGGGGGCGCTGGTTTAAATTCCTTGTTTTGTAAACTGCTTTCTTATTGGATAAAGAAGAGAATCAGTGAGCAATTTGAATTTTTTGGAAATACGTTATTAATTAATATTGCAATGGATTTCACGTTGAAAAGTTGTCTAGTGCAGTTGCATAGCGTGATTTCTATTATTTTTTTCTCATCTCGTATATTTTGAAACAAGTACTGAATTGAATAAATGCTTATGCTTGACAGGTGAGAATAACTATTCGATTGTTTATTTTTCTCTTTTTTTACCTGTATTTTTGAGCTTTGATTGAATTATGTATGAAAGAGAGGCTGATTGTTTCAAGATATGAATGACTAAAAATGATAGATTGAGTGATGCTTTTTAATGACATCCTAGAGTAGAAGATAAAATTATGAAAGCCCCCCTGATTTAAAAAAAACAAGGCCCTCTGATTAAAAAAACTACAACATTGTTTTGCTCCTCTTACTGTTAACAAACATTCTTTTTTAATAATTTGGGTAAGTAAAAAATTTGCTTTTTGGTATATTTGATAAAATGTATTTTAAAATATATTAAATGTATCTTTAAAAATGTATTTCGAAAAAATTTGAAATTTTATGTATTTTTTATTTTTACTCAAAAATACAGGTTAAAATAAGAAAAAAATAACTGATCAAATATTTATTCTCACTCTTAAAGCATTTGTCTAGATAGGTACTTGTTTAAAAATATATGAGAAGAGAAAACAAATAATAATTTTGTGTACTCTCTCTCGGAGATGTTGCAGCTCCGGGAGTTAGTACGCAAAAATGCGCCATTTGACGATTTTTGAAAATCGCGCCAAGAAGGAGAGCAAACTGCAATCGCACCTTTTTTTGTATTAAAAATTTTGTTTAAAATTGCAATCATATGGATAAATTTAATAAGTATAATTTCAATTGTATTTTGAATCTAAAGTAGTTCAAATAGCTGCATGCTTTACTTAGTAAAACTCTGATAAACAAAAATGGTGGTAATGGGGATACTTGAGCGATGGCTCAACCATCCCCACTAGGAAATTAGACATGGATGAAACAAACAAAAAATAAAATTGCGTCCTTATATTCACTAATTGATATTTTTTTTCTTTAAAAAATAATGACTTAGAAAAAAAATGTTTAAAAATGTATATTTTTTAATGAAAATATCCATTTTTTTTTCATTTTGACTAAAAAAATAGCCTGTTTAGATAAATGTAAACATAGTTTTCAATTTAATTTTTATGACATTAAAAAAATTTTTAAACTATTTTAAAAATCATAAACTCTAATACTTCAGTTAGTCAGGTCCAACATATTAAAATATTTATTTCTTAATATAATATATTAATATTAATATTTTATAGTGAAATTGTAACATCATCTGTTACTGTAAGTTTTTTTAATCAAAGAAATGACTATTGTCACCAACAGAGGGCCCTACTGAGTTACCATGTAGCTAAAAGTAAAAAGATTTTGCAATGATCCTTCGATCACCAGCTATAACGACAAAAAATTATCGTATTATACTAGCTTTGTTTTCTCAATTGGTTTTGAAGGACTTTATGTATCATAATTTATCATTCTGTAAAATATTGTTACGAATTTTGTAAATAGTTAGTGTTTGTACTGTAAAAAAATAATCTTATTAAGCTCCATTTCTTTACTAATATTAGTTTTTGTTACATTGTCTCTGTTATCAAGCAAACTTGGCTATTATTTTCAGTGAATGTCTATGGCAGCTTTGCGAAATATTTGAGATATCGCCAAGTTGGCGTCACTTTTGGCGACTAATTTTGGTCGCCAAATTTGGCGATATATCGCCAAGTTGGCGACA
>OZ025297.1:217008261-217056261 GCA_964019185.1 Maratus speculifer | reverse complement strand
TGCTTTTTTATATGATTGAATTAGACACAATAATTTAACTTATTAAACTTTGCAGTTTATTATATTATTTTTACGTTAGGAAATAATCTATGCTGGCATATGATTTTTTCTATCTCGTTTTATCGTTTCTTATCTGTTCCTATCTTTATTTTTTTTAATCTAGAATAGGTTATTGAGGGAACAAAATACAGGGTGGTCATAAAAAAACTTTGCCGGTATATGGAGCCTTAGCAGCCAGTCCATTCAACCGATCGAGATGAAATTTCAGATATAGCTATTCTGAGGTATGATCTCGAGATTCTGTGAACGCCAACAAAATTTCGCTCACGGTTATGATTATAGTTACAGAAACTGGAAATTTTCCAATGGCAACACCCATTTTTTCATCGCAAAATGCTCAGTGCATGCGAAAACCCTAAAGAGCGTTGAAACCGTATGTTTAAAGCAAGAAACGGACACGTTATGCATGCACAAAAAACTGTTCTGCGAATACCCCCCTCCCCCATAAAAAAACACTATTAGGGCGCAAGGAGTAAATTTGCATATGACACAGAGTCAGTACACTATTCTCTAATTACAACATGGATTGGAGAAAAGAAAATTTTTATTTTGATTACACATTTTCCACATGGTTGCCATCACATGGAATTACACATTGCATGGTGGCGACTGTGGATAATACAGACGAACGTTACATCGCATGAGGGATATTTGCAATCTCACATTTGATAGAATATTTCAAATCCGGCAAAGTTTGCGGATCGCGGAGGTCATTGACGTTACCAGTTAAGGTGAAATGTGCCTCGTCCGTTCATAATATGCGAATAGGCCGATCGTTATCTCCATCATATTGGATAAGAAATTCATTAACAAAGTCTATATGTTGTTGATGGTCTCTCACTTCCAACATCTAGGCGCGCTGGTACCGGTAAGAAAACATGCGGATTACAGAGCGCAGTAACTTTAAGACCATTGATTTTGGTATATCAAATACACGAGATACACCTTTTGTAATTTGAATGCGTCCTCTAGTCACTAAATGATGCACTTCCATAATAGTACCCTCAGGAACAGTTAGTCGACCGGCTCGCGGGCTATCATAGGTGCAGCCAGATTCTTCGAATTTCATTAATGAATCACGAAGAGCTTGTGAAATGCATAGGCCACGTATTTGACGATGGTTTCGACGGTAAACGCGCCAGGTCGCAGCATTCATCTCATTTTGGTAATAGTTTTACCAACTCACCACGAACGAAATCATTTTGTTGGTATCTGCGAGTTTCGACTGAAAAACTAACATTCTCACCCTACTTTTTATCCGTTTTCTACGCTGACTGTATGGCAAACGACGTTCCGTGATTGGTATTTTGTCTCTGTCATATTCAAATTTTCTTCGTGCGCCTTGGTCGTGTTTTTGGGGGGCCGTTCGCAGTGCTGATTTTGTGCGATCATAACGCGTCCGTTTATTGCAATAACCATACCGTTCCAATACTCTAGGATTTTCGCATGCGCTGAGCGTTTTGCGATGAAAAAAAATGGATGTTGCCATTGGAAATTTTCGAGTTTCTGTAACTATAACTGTAACCGTCAGCGCCATTTTGTTGCCGTTCACAGAATCTCGAGCTCATATCTCTGAATAGCTGTATCTGAAATTTCACCTCGATCGGTTGAACGGACTGGCCGTTAGAGCTCCATATATCGGCAAAGTTTTTTTTATGACCACCCTGTATAAGAGTTTTACTCTTTTTACAATATTCACCATGTAAACACACATGTAAATATACAATACATTTGTTAGCATGGAAACGTGGAAAGTATTTGTGAAAAATAAAGTTGTGTTTGTGTTTTATAAAAAACTTGGAAAGTGTTTATGAAGTCGGATCATCCGGTCATTTGTCTGGCCGTGCTCGAACTCAAGGTTGCTATGCAATTAATATATATTATTTAGTCTTACTATGGCATCTTTGGGCATTGAATTTGAAATATGCATCACATATACAGCTCATATTCAAAATATTAGAATAATTAACTTTTTTTTAGAAATTGAAAATATCGTTTGGTAATTTAATGTATTTTAATGAAAATATGCAAACGATATTTTTATTAAGAACTTATTGTTGATTAAACTTACTTGTTATCTTAAATTTAATATCATTTTTGAAAGGATTAATTGCAAAAAAAATTATTTTGAAAAGTCAAAATATTAGAATATTTATTCAAGTGGTTCAAAATATTAGAATTTTTCACATTAATTCTCCTTTAATTATTACCAATTCTTAACTGGTGGCATCATTGATTAAATTCAGACTATTTTATTTAAAATCAGTATTCTTTTTTGCAGTTTGTTTCTTTTTCGTCTTAAAATGGGCCGTGTGAGTGATATTCCTGAATCTACTAAACTTCGTAAGGTTGATTTCTATCGGCATGGTAAAAATCAATGTTTTATAGCGAATTATTTACATTGTTCGCAATCGAGCGTTAGTAAAATACTAACACAATATTCAAAAATTGGAAAATTTCAAAATAATCGCCGAAATGGTGGCTGAAAACCAAAAACATCTGCTAGAGATGACAGGAAACTGAAGCGTATAGTTAAGAAAAACCGTTTTAAAAGTGTGCGATTCTTGCACCGAAAATGGAAAGAAGAAGGAGTTGAAGTTTCTACATCGACAACATTAAGACGTCTCCATAAATTTAAATTTGAATCTCGTGTACCGAAAACAAAACTTCTCATGACTGCAAGACAAAAGCGTATAAGATTGAATTGGTGTAAATCAAGACGTTTATGGAGCAATGAAGATTGGAAAAATATATTATTTAGTGATGAAAGTATGTTTTGTGTTTCATATGGTAATCAAGGTATTCGAGTTTGGAGAATGAAGCAAGAAGCATTTGATAAAGAATGCCTTAAACGTTCCGTAAAATTTGCTGCTAGTGTCATGGTTGTGGGTTGTATGAGTGCAGAAGGACCTGGAAAGTTATGCATCGTCTACGAAAAGGTTAACTCTCTGATATATCAAGAAATTTTAGAATATTACATGATTCCATCATCAGAAGGTTTATTTGAAGATGATTTCATCTTTCAACAAGATTTAGCTTCCCCGCATACCTCGGTGTCAACTAAGAATTGGTTCCGCCAACGCAACATTAAGGTACTTCCTTGGCCACCAAATTCACCAGATCTTAATCCCATCGAAAACTTATGGTGTATAATGAAGAAAAAACTTCAAGAAAATCCTCCTTCAAGTTAAACTGAGTTAGTGGCACGTATAAAGTCTATTTGGGCTAATATTGATAGAAATGTTTGTAAACACCTTGTATATAGTATGCAAGATCGATTGTACGCTGTTATGAAAGCTAAAGGGGATGCTAAAAAATATTAACTACCATTTACTTCATATTCATAAGGTAATATTGTTGCGTAAAATAAAATATTCTAATATTTTGAACCAATCTAAATTTTATTCTAATATTCTGGTGTGTTTAAGGGAGCTGTATACCTAATTTATTGTGCTGTATTTTATATTTTATAAATGTTAAAATCTTATCTAAACATTCCAGATTTAATTTATAAGAAATTTAATTGCATTTACTTAGTATAAAAAATAAATAAATGACAAATAATTTTTTCTTATTACTTTTTCTCAATTATTCTAATATTATGAATATGAGCTGTAGTTCGTTTACTGTTGTACTGAAAAGAATTCCATTATATTATAGTCTAAAGGAAAAAATCGTTTACAGTGTATTTTAATGATGTTGTTCTATTTAAAATATATTGAAATAAAGGTATATACATTATATATACATGTATATCTGAAGTACATTACAAATTACTTTGAATATGTTATTTAGAATAGTATATCACTGTTAAAACTAAAGGTTGCATATGGCACTTCTAGGGGTGAAACGCTTGTCCCGTCAACAACTTCCCTAAGAGAGCCAGAATTGCACCACAAAGGGTGCCCTAAGGCACCACATGGCACCACATGGCACCTCCATGGCACCCCAAGGCACCCCCATGGCATCTTATGCGGTGTCATGGGGTGCCATAGGGTACCTTTAGGGGTGCAATTGTGGCTCCCTTAGGGGTGTCGCTGACGGGACAAGCTTTTCACCCCTAGAAGTGCCATATGCAACCTTTAGTTTTAACAGTGATCTTACTTAGAATATGATGTGCATAGCATTTTTCGTTCATTTATAAAACCCACAAAGTAATTCGATTAAAGTACTGTTTGTGTGTTGTTTTTATGACAACCGATAATCTATGTGAAAGGTACAAACCCGAGGGGATGTGCCAACCATGGGAATTTTTATAAAGGAACCTAACCCGATAAAATGACATTTTACGCAAGGATATCCAAGATTCCAGATAACAACGGAAAACTTCAAACAATTTGGCCGACGGGCGCGATTGGGTTCAAATCCAGCTACTTCCATTCTACCAGAGCCGAGAGCAGAACTTCTCGGTCACTGCTTTGTCCAGTACTGCTTATGAGCAACAATTACTTGAAGAACATTTTCAATTGTGGAAAGTTTTTTTATCTTTTCTTTTATTTATTCATATTATAAATGTGTATAAATTTATAGACCGTGGCTGCACAAAATATTTCGACTAAATTTCTGCCTAATAGACGAAAATTATTGAAAAGGAATTTTCTATTATGTCATTTCCTAACTAAACATAATTTTTATGTACTATGTAGAATATATACAAATTTATAGATCATACACAGTGCTAAACAAAAACTTTTACGTATTTTTTTCGACTATCTATCTATACTATAAAATATAAATTTCTCTGGAAGTAACACTAAAATCATTTTGATGGTGGAAACAGCAGATGATTAAATTTAACTTTTATTCCAATTTTTATAACTTCTAAATTCCATTTTTATACCATCGAACAGAAAAAAAAAATTATTTACAAATGAAATAATATATCGCAGTTTATTCCAATTTGTATTATTTTTTAAATACAGTCGAGTCTCTATATAACGAAATCCATTGTTCCAGTAAAAAATTCGTTATATAGAAAAATTCGTTGAATAGAGAAAGCCGTTAAAATTTCTCTTTAATGTGCAAATTTTGAACAAGTGTTATTTTTTATAAGTTTAATTAAAAGTTTGAAGTGTTTAACTATAAATATTAACGTAATATCCTATTTTTTAATTATTTGAATAGTTTCAAAAAAGAGAATACACATTTATTTAAAAGCTTAATAAAAGTCACACAAGAAAAACGCATGTTAATTTTTTTGCCATTGAAAACACAACATCTCAAATTTTCGGGGGTGATCTCATTGCTGTGGGAGTGAATGTCCCCCGAAGCCTCCCTCTGAAATCAACACTAACTTCTGTTACCACATTGATCCAGCTTTTATATGTGTAACAATTAAATTGAGACTGTTTCTCGAAGTATGTTAAAAGATGTGTGGGAGTGGGGCTGGGGGAATGAATTCGTTGTACTTAAAGAACAAGGAGATTCAAGGTATAAAAGCAATATAAAAAACTCAGCCTTGAACGATAAATCACAAAAAAGTGATAGAAATTTGATTCCATGCGATTTCGAAGCTTTTGTAAAACTGAATAAATAAAGAACATTTTATGAAAAAATTCATTATATGGAGATAGATATTTCACTATATAGAGACTGTTTTTAATGTAATCACGAAAAAAGGGGACCGTTCCTGCTAAAAATTCGTTATATAGAGAAATTCGACGTATGGAGTTACGTTATAGAGAGACTCGACTGTAATTTCAAGCATGATTTTTTTTAAATCTATCTCAATCGCGCGCAAATAATTAGGAAAGGTAAATAAGTTTGCGTTTAAATTTATACAAACAGTTCATCATTCGTTTTTAATTTACATTCCATAACAGAATTAGAACATTCATCAGTCAATGAATAAAATAATAAAATATAAATAACCATGAATTTTAAAAAAGTAATAGAATAGTACGAGCTTAAAGGAAAACAGTACCTTTGAAACCCTCTCTTCAATTTTGAATAATACCGTAATATGTTGTGACACAATACTTAATAAGGTGGTCTGGTGTAATAACGCCAGGCGGGGTAATAACGCCAAGTGCTAATATTTTGCATAATTATGAAATAATCTGGTAAATGACACCCATGTGCTCTGCGCAGAAGGGTTTTGAGTCATATAAATCGCAAAAAACAGCTTCAAGTTAATTTGTTTCATTTTTAGGTCTTATTGTTTTTACAAGCAACTAAAATTAATGCTTGATCTAAAATTTGCGAGGTACGTTTTGTGATGTGAAGACTATTTTTGTATCCGAAAATACTTTGTTAATTACATAAATTTGTAATACATTTCGTGGACTTTCAAAATGTTGTTGAAGATTTTGGATATCTTCTCGAGATAATTTGTAATTTAAAATGTACAGCGCAATAACTACAATGGGGTAATAACGCCAATCCTTGGCATTAATACCCCGGTTGATTCCCTACAGTAGCCGAGCTACATCCTAAATACTGATTCAAATAAACACAGTTAAAACTGTGCAATGTTTCTAATAATTCTATTTAAGCGGTCCTCTTTAAGCAAAAAGAAGCTCACGGTCTGATATTCTTTTGCCTCATCCTCCTCCCCACACCACACCTTTATTTTTCTTACACTTTCACAAAAAATTGAACATTTTCAATATCTTCTCGAGATAGTTTGTAATTTAAAATGTACAGCGCAATAACTATAATGGGGTAATAACGCCAATCCTTGGCATTAATACCCTGGTTGATTCCCTACAGTAGCCGAGCTACATCCTAAATACTGATTCAAATAAACACAGTTAAAACTGTGCAATGTTTCTAATAATTCTATTTAAGCGGTCCTCTTTAAGCAAAAAGAAGCTCACGGTCTGATATTCTTTTGCCTCATCCTCCCCCCCCCCCACACCACACCTTTATTTTTCTTACACTTTCACAAAAAATTGAACATTTTCAATAGCTTAGAATGCAATTTGTCAATTTCTAAGTTTGTAGAGTTTGTATTTTTAGAATTGGGCAATCTACATGCCATTATTCCATCTTATTTCATAGTTTTGTTTGCATGGCGTTGTTACCCATATAGGTGAGTAATAACGCCAAATAGCATTGGTCAAGAAATCACGCCATTACATTTTATGAATACATATCGGTTAAATTATTTTTTTATATATAGATAGTCAATGAGTTGTTGTATCAAATAATATATTTGTTTGAAAAATACAATCTAAACTGCGCCGTGAAAATTGGTAGAACCTTAACGTGGCGTTATTACCCCAGGGTACCTTACTAAAAATTAAATAAATTTTTAAAAAATCTTGTAGAACAGCTTATGTTACTAAATTTTACTTACTTATTTATTTATTTATTTATTTTAATTAACTTTTAAAAATTTCTACTACATTTTAAAATATGAATATTTTTGCTTCAATTTTCCCCCCCATATTCATTAGAATTTACTACATGAAACTGCGCATGAATTTTTAGCTGTATGGAATTTTACATTTAATATGATTTTTGTGTTTGGTAAAAAATGAAGAAACTTCAACAAACTCTCAATTTAAATATTTTTTTTTAAACAACTATAAATTCTAATGTTAAATCCATGAACAGAAATATTAAATACATCATAGAGAATAAGTAAAAACATTTTTCAAATCTCTATCTAAATTAGCAAAGAAAAAATCGTTTTTTACGAACAAGCAAGTTATATATATATATATATATATATTCCAATTTATATATATATATATATATGAACAGGGAAAAATATCACTTTAAAATTTTCCTTTGTATGGGTAATTGCACTGAACTTATTAAAAAAATTAACAATATCACGCGATATAATTGCCGTATAGGTAAAAATGAGGTGTCAAAATATCCACAATTATAGAGGCTTTCAGTTAATATTAAAAACAGAAAATCGATATTTTGACCAATTTCAAAGTATTGTGTCCCCTGTGATAATTTAGATTTATCACAGGCTTTTAAAGACATTTTTTCTGAAAAGAGATTTCACTATGGAACTGAAAACACAAAATGGCTTTCATTCTCAAGATGAAAAGATCGGCGATATAAAAGGGTCGCTAAATCATCATCGATCAGCGGAAAAGACAGGCGGGCGGCACTAAGGTGAATACGAGACCACACGGGTCGCGCTTTTGATAGCACGCCGACGCAAAAATGAAAGTAGGAAGATGATCAGAGACCCGACATACTGACGCCAAGGACGTGTATTTTCAGGTACGAATGATAAGACGATGTTACGAATCTCTTAATGAGAAAAGATCATTAAGGTTGATGATTGGTTCGTGACCTTTAGGGGAGGTCCTGGCTGAGAAGAAAAAGAGGAAGCCAAGGTTTTGCAGAGAGGATTTTGGTCTCGGAGCGAAAAGAGCAGAGAACAGAGCTCGGAGCTCGGATTGTTCTCTGAGAAAAGTGGATCAGCTCGGATCGGGAGCTGTAGAGAGTGACATCACACCAGTGAGTCGGAGGAAGAGGACTCTCGCTGGGAGAGTGCCGGTGATAAGTCTCGTATTCGGTGTTTAGATAACGCCGTGTTGCTGATTTGGAGAAACTTTACGTCGTTTATGAACTAAACATTCTATGGACTGAATCAGAACTTTAGTTTTGGAGCTGGTTGGTTAAGATCCTACGTGGTATTAAATGATTTTATGCTGTATATTTATTTAATCCAGATAATTTTTTTTATTGTTCTACAAATAAATAATAGATTCTCCATTAAATACCATTGCCTGGATTATTTGCCGAGCGGCACATACGCTACCAACCACTTAGCTTTTAATCAATAAAAGGCCAAGTTATTACAGCTGGTAGCAGCGGGAGCCACTAGCCCAGGACTATAGTTCGCCGTGCAGTTCCAGAGTTAATCATCGATAGAATCCAGCGCCCCACTGAGAAGGCATCCAGCCGCTAAGAGAGATCCAGCGTCCCGCTGAGAAGGCATCCAGCCGCTAAGAGAGATCCAGCGCCCCGCTGAGAAGGCAGCCGCAAAGAGAGATCCAGCGCCCCGCTGAGAAGGCATCCAGTCGCTAAGAGAGATCCAGCGCCCCGCTGAGAAGGCATCCAGCTGCTAAGAGAGACCCAGCGCCCCGCTGAGAAGGCATCCAGCCGCTAAGAGAAATCCAGCGCCCCACTGAGAAGGCATCCTGCCGCTAAGAGAGATCCAGCGCCCCGCTGAGAAGGCACCCAGCCGTAAAGAGAGACACAGAGCCTAGCTGACGAAGGCACCCAGCCATAACCGGAGATACAACGCCTAGCCGACGAAAGGCCACCCAGCCGCCACCTGCCCATAGCACCCAACACCCTCCGACGGAAAGATGCCCCAAGAGAGATGCAGACGACGGAAATAGGTAAGCTCATTCTAAATTTTGAGTGGCTCTGTTTCATAATTCTTGCACAAAATTAAATTCGGTGAGGAAATTTATGTACTATGTTTCTATACTTTTATTATTTTAATCTAAAATTAAAAAATCAGTAAAGAGTATTGCTAAAAAAAAATTCTTCTTTTTTTTTAAATGATAAAAACATAAAATGTTAAATGCATTTCTTTCCGGACAAAACGGAACAAACTAGAAAGTTTAGGGAAAAAAAAGAGTGTGTACAACTCAATAGATTGTAATTTTTTTTAGCAGCATAAATGTTATGAAGTTAGTCATATATTTAAGTTTTCTTTAAAGGCTTCTAAACAGAGAGGGATATTGTTACCTGTTGATCTAAAATTATTTATGTTTAGATTTTTGAAGTGTAGTTTTCGAAAAATCTGAATGCTAAAACTGGCAATATTTTTCTAAAATTAGAAATAGATACAGGTACTGGTATTGTGGTCGGTTGAAAAAAAAAGTGTTGAATCGGTTAATTGTGTACTTTTCATGTATATATTTCTCATTTCATTTACTGTGTTTAAACTGTGTAGTAAAGTGTATGTATAAAATTAACATTGCATATATGGTAGGGTAATTTTATAGGTTGTTAGGAAATAAATAGAAATTTCGGTTAGGGCAACTCAGTCTAAAAATGACAGTCATTACTGATTTAAAGCAATGTAGAAAAATCGATTTTCAAATGTTAGCAGACGAGTTGGGAATTGATATTGATAAGAGCGATAAAATAGCTGTAATTATACAGAAAAATTGAATTAGCTGCAGATTATGATAAAGATCTTACTTTATCGCAGGCTAATTATATTGTACAAGATAGGGAGACCCAAGCAGTGGAGCAAAAAGAAAGAGAAAGGGTCGAGCGAGAATTAGAGGCAGAAAGAGAAAGAGCGGCACGGGACAGAGAAGAAAAACAGAGAGAAAGGGAATTTCAATTAGAGCAATTGAGATTAACTCAAAATGCGAATAGACGTGAATCTACGTCAAGTAGCGGATCTGAGAGGAGTCAGAAACCCCCTTTAAAAGCGTTAATGCATAAATTCGATCCAAAACGGTCAGATATTACTCACTTTTTAAACCTTTTTGAACGGCAATCCTCTCGAGCAGGCATAGAACCAGAAGAGCTTGTGACTCATCTTTTATCGCTGCTCCCGGCAGATATTGCAGAATTAATTTTGCGCGAGCCCGCAGAAAAAATCGACGATTTCACGCACGTGAAATCAATTTTGTTAGCACGCTTTCGGCTAAGTCCTGAAGCGTATCGCCAGAAATTTACAAGGCATTGTCGGATACCAGGCACCCCTTGGAAGGATATTATTTTCGAGTTAAATAGTTATCTTGATGGGTGGTTAACCGGACTAGAAATTTCAAATTTCGAAGACTTAAAGAAATTATTGGTAACAGACCAAATTAAGCGCCGTACGCCGATAGAATATAAAGAGTATTTTATTGACTCTTGGGCAAATTTCAAAGACCCGTTAGTTCTAGTTAAGTGTTTAGACGAGTTTGAGGCAGTCAAAGGGCCCTCGAAAAAAATCTGGAACCCGAGAAATTTTCCCATGAAATCAGAAAAACCGAGACTTGAAGATAAACCGCGTGTTGAGAAATCGGCCGAAACTAAAACGAATTGGAGAGACAAGGATCCTGATAAAGAAAGAAACCGTGTTTTTGAGCAAAAGAAAGCAAACAAATGCTTTATTTGCGGAAGTTTTTTGCACTATCGTACCCAGTGTCCGGAAAAACACAAGAGGGAAAATAACGCCGCGTCAGTAGGGCATTTAAATAAAAATCAAGAATTTGAAAAAGGTTTTTCGCCGTATTTAAGTAAGGCTCGTATTAACGGGGAGGAAATTACAGTATTAAGAGATTCTGGTACTTGTGTCGATGTGATTTCCAGTAAATTTATAAATCACAGTCAATTAGATGGGGAATTTATGTGGATAAAACAACCACTCTTAAATGATGTTCGCTGTTTGCCCACCGCTAACATAACGCTTGAAATTGACGAAATAGGAAGTATCTCGACGAAGGCTATAGTAACTGATAGAGACGTAGATATGTCCTATTATATACTAGGGAATGACACGCAGAAGCTCATCGATGAGAGAAAAAAACGCGAAATCAAAACATTGAACGCAGTAATGACGCGCACGCAGGCGAAAAAAAACGAAACTAGCTCCAGGAGTGACAGAGGCGAACAAGAAACCGAAACTAACTCAGAGGCAGGGGGAAACGATTTCACGGAACAGGCAGATCCGGAAAGGTCAGATAACGAGTTTTTACCGATAGCAGGGGAAGACTCAGGGACTGGCTTGTCGAGAATTAAAAGGGCAGAATTAATAACCGAACAAGAGACGGATTCCTCACTACGAGACATTCGCGAAAAAGCAAAACAAAAAAAATCAAATTTCGAAATTAAAGAGAATTTAGTAATGAGGAAAGTAACGGATCATCACGGATTCGAAAGAAAACAATTAGTTGTCCCAACTAAGTACAGGGAAGCGATACTTAGTGCTTGTCACGAAGGTATAGCGGCTCACATGGGCCAATCAAAAACAAAAGATAAAATATTGAGATATTTTTTCTGGCCTAATATTATTAGGGAAATTGAGGATTTTGTCAAGTCATGCCATGCTTGCCAGGTAGTGGGAAAAGCGGGGGAAACTAAGAAAGCCCCATTAAAATTAGTTCCCATAATTTCGGAAGTATTTTCAAGATTATCGTGCGATCTAGTAGGTCCCTTGCCAACGTCAAAAAAGGGAATAAATATTTACTCACAGCAATCTGTGTTTATTCACGTTATCCGGAAGCAATACCGATACCAGATATGCCCTCGGAAACGATCATTGAAGCGATGATCATGATTTTTAGTAGACTTGGTTACCCGTTTAGCATACAAACGGACCTTGGGAGGAGTTTTACTTCGAATTTAACGACAGCCTTCCTAAAAAGGTTTGGGGTAAAACTAAACCATTCGAGTGTATGTCACCCTCCTCAAACGTTATTGAGAGATGGCACAGGTCAGTAAAAAGGCTTTTAAAAGTGCTATGCGTGGAAAACGGTAGCAACTGGGAAGCTAATCTGCCCCATGCGCTTTTAACCCTTAGGACGGTAACGCATGATTCTACAGGTTTTAGCCCAGCAGAGCTAGTTCATGGGAGAAATCTCCGTACTCCGGAAACCCTACTTTTCGAACAGTGGACGGGAGAAAATGATGAGCATGATTAGTTACTGAGTACGTCTTCAAACTTATCAACCGACTGAAACGCTGTCAGGAACTAGCGGTCGAAAACATGACAATTACTAGAGATAAACGGAAAATGTGGTATGATAGAAATGCTAAAGAACGAAAATTTCAACCAGGAGACGAAGTGTTAGTTTTAGCAACTAACAAGAAAAACAAAATGTCTGTAGGTTGGATAGGCCCCGGTAGAGTAGAGTCTAAAATTTCTGAGTCGAATTATATTGTGAGTATACCAGGGAGAAGAGAAAAATCGCAAATCTATTATGTAAATCTATTAAAACCCTATATCACCAGGATAGGTAAAATAAATATTTTGACAAAAGAATTTAATGAGACAGATGAATCTCAAGATTTGGAGATAGCTTTCCCGTTAGCAGATCCAAATAGTTATAACTTTGACGAAGTTATCGAACAAAGTGAATTAAACGAGCGGTGCACAGCAGGTGAAATTTAAATTTTAAAACAGGTATTAGACAAATACAGGGAAGTTTTTTCGAACGACCCGGGCTTAACGAACCTGATTATTCATGATATTGAGCTATCTGAGGAAAAACCGGTGAGAATTAGGCCGTATAGGGTATCTCGTAGACAGAATGAAATACTGAAAAAAGAGATAAAGCGCATGCTTGAATTAAATATAATTAAGGAAGGGGAGTCTGATTATAATTCTCCCATGATTTTAGTCGAAACTCCGGGGAGGGAACCAAGGCCCTGCATTGATTATCGCCGTTTGAATGCAATAACAAAAACAGAATTTTTTCCGCTTCCGAATATTGAACAAAGGGTCGAAAAGGTGGCGGCGGCAAAATATATTTCTGTATTAGACCTGACCAAAGGATACTGGCAGATACCCATGACACCAAAAGCACAAAAATTAGCTGCTTTTGTCACAAGCTTTGGTAGTTTCTTACCAATGGCAATGCCGTTTGGATTGTCCAACGCTAGCTATAGGTTTTCCAAATTTATGTATAAATTACTAAATGGGTTGGAAGAATTTTGTCTTCCATATTTAGATGACATGGCCATTTTTTCAGATAGCTGGGAAGACCATATTCAGCATCTAAACACGGTACTAAGTCGAATTAAAGAGGCGAAACTTACCGTTAAAATTTCGAAATGCAGATTCGCACAAAAAACGGTCAAATATCTGGGACACATAGTAGGGGAAGGAAAGAGGAAACCAGCAGAAGCGAAAATCCGCGCCATAACGGAACTCCCAGACCCTAAAAATAAAACGGAAATTAGAAGATGCCTCGGCATGGCAGGGTATTACTCCCGTTATTTAGAAAATTATGCCACCATCGTAGAACCGCTCACACGAGCATTAAAAGGAAAAAAGAAAAAAGAAAAAATCATACGGACCGATGAAATGAAAGAGGCTTTCGAAACCTTAAAGTCTAAACTCACCCAAAAACCCATCCTATATGCGCCAAATTATAATCTAGAATTTGTGGTTCAGACGGACGCATCAGATAAAGGGATAGGGGTAGTTTTAGCACAAAGACAGGGCTCAGAAGAGCATCGCATTATTTATTTGAGCAGAAAATTTTCGGAGC
The DNA here is from genome assembly GCA_964019185.1 of Maratus speculifer. NCBI lineage: Eukaryota > Metazoa > Arthropoda > Arachnida > Araneae > Salticidae > Maratus > Maratus speculifer. Next base: position 217,042,054 of record OZ025297.1, on the reverse strand, counting down.
AAGAGAAAAGTTATAGCGCCACAGAGAAAGAATGTGCGGCTATAATTTCTGCAATAAAAAAATTACGTCACTATATTGATGGACAAGAGTTCAGTATCGAAACCGATCACAATCCTTTAGTGTTCCTGAAAAACAACGCAGGTAACAATCCCAGGTTGTTAAGATGGTCCTTATCACTGCAACCGTTCCTATATGCCATAAAACACAGAGCGGGCAAGGATATACTGCACGTTGATTGTCTGAGCAGGGCAATAAAATGAAAAAAAAGGGGGCTCAATTTTTTTTTATTTCACATTTGTAAATAGTTTTCTTTTATTGTATATATAAGGTTTTCTTAATGTGTTTGTACTGGCTTTAACACCTTTAAATTATTAGAGTTCTCCAAACAAAGCAAGGTCGTAAAAGAGTTTGAAAATTTTTTTTAAAGTGTCTTTTTAGAATTGTTAAAATTTTATTTTGTGTGCAAAGAGCCACCCAAATGAATGAGCTAACCATGTTCTGCTTTTTTAGATTTCACGCTTTTCAGACGTTAAATCATCTTAGAGGTGGGGGTAGTTGTGATAATTTAGATTTATCACAGGCTTTTAAAGACATTTTTTCTGAAAAGAGATTTCACTATGAAACTGAAAACACAAAATGGCTTTCATTCTCAAGATGAAAAGATCGGCGATATAAAAGGGTCGCTAAATCATCATCGATCAGCGGAAAAGACAGGCGGGCGACACTAAGGTGAATACGAGACCACACGGGTCGCGCTTTTGATAGCACGCCGACGCAAAAATGAAAGTAGGAAGATGATCAGAGACCCGACATACTGACGCCAAGGACGTGTATTTTCAGGTACGAATGATAAGACGATGTTACGAATCTCTTAATGAGAAAAGATCATTAAGGTTGATGATTGGTCCGTGACCTTTAGGGGAGGTCCTGGCTGAGAAGAAAAAGAGGAAGCCAAGGTTTTGCAGAGAGGATTTTGGTCTCGGAGCGAAAAGAGCAGAGAACAGAGCGAGGAGCTCGGATTGCTCTCTGAGAAAAGTGGATCAGCTCGGATCGGGAGCTGTAGAGAGTGACATCATACCAGTGAGTCGGAGGAAGAGGACTCTCGCTAGAAGAGTGCCGGTGATAAGTCTCGTCTTCGGTGTTTAGATAACGCCGTGTTGCTGATTTGGAGAAACTTTACGTCGTTTATGAACTGAACATTCTATGGACTGAATCAGAACTTTAGTTTTGGAGCTGGTTGGTTAAGATCCTACGTGTTCTTAAATGATTTTATGCTGTATATTTATTTAATCCAGAGAATTTTTTTATTGTTCTACAAATAAATAATAGATTCTCCATTAAATACCATTGCCTGGATTATTTGCCGAGCGGCACATACGCTACCAACCACTTAGCTTTTAATCAATAAAAGGCCAAGCTATTACACCCCTTAAACCACCGAAAATAAACAAAGTAAAAAAGACAGAATGTAAATACCGATTTTTTCGTCTGCAAATTCTTGTCACAAGGTCAATATTAATACGTTTCAAAATTTTATTTGAATGCACTTTTTGCTATCTCCATAGTCAATACTATTTTTAGTATTGTTAGTGTGCATTCTAAAAACTATACAGTGTGCCCACTTTCAATGGTGGCCAATGGCTAATTTTTACACCGTTAGTCATAGACGTATGTTTCAGTTGCAAAAAGGTTTTTAAAAAGGTAAAGAAGTATTTTTTAAGTGATTTAGGTAAAAAAAAACGTAATTAAAAAATTATGAAAATTAAATTTTTATATGGTCCCCCGGTCCTATAATATTTAGTAAATTTTCAACCACTACTCCAACAAGCAAGACAAAAAAAAAGTCCCATTCCTCTGCGATTAAAACTGATCGAGTAATATAATAGGTGTTTAAAGTTGAAGAACCTTTTTTCCTGCAAAATAGGGGTTAGTTACAAATTTACTGGAAATAAAAATGATCGTCAGATATAAAATCTAGAGTAAATTTTTTTTTCAATGTTATTTTTAAATTTATGTTGACGTTTACATATTAAATCCAAATGTACAACTTGTACAAAAAAAAAAAAAAAAAAAAAAAACAGAAATTTTGTTAAATTAAATTATGAAAAGCAACAGTCATAATTCGTTACAAAAATATACATTTTAAAATTCTATTAGATTACTTAACCTAATAGAATTTGGTGTGGTCCCATAAAATAAATAAATGTTACGCGCCTGAAATCGTATTAATATTACATTGTCATTGGATATAAATTGGTATGTGAATTGACTCTCGATCGGATATTTGGAAACGAGTTAAAATTTTAATACAAATTTTGAACTAGAAAAACATACATACAAACGTTATACGTAAAATAAAAGCTTATAAAAATAATACACCTTTCTAAAATAAAATCATGAAAAGAAACAGCTTCATTGTGCCTTACAAAATAAAACATATGTGAAACTACAATTGAGGATGCGAATTTCAAATCTCACCTTATTACGTTTGTTTTCTCTATTAGTCTACATCAATCTGCACTAATGTAACACTACAGTCTTCAAATTTATAATAAAAAACAATGGACGCATTTATTTTTATTTATTTATTTATTTATTTATTTATTTGCGATTTACTTAAATGTGATAAAGATAATTTTGAAATTCGCGTTTTCAATTATTTTAACCAATCTAGAAGGTAATTAAGATTAAAACTACCGTAAAATTTATACGGTGGTAGCACCTTCAGTTAAATCGCTTTATTATTTATTTATTTATTTATTTTGTTTACGTCATTTAAACATTTTTGTAACTGGAACTATATGCCTGTGACAGAAGGTTTAAAAATTAGCCATTGGAAAGCGATGGAAATGGACGCCCTTTATAATACTTTAAGCATTTAGCGTACGTTCCCTTAAATCTTAGTCCAACTCATCCGTTTTCAGTTATAGAAAAGTGGTTTAAGTCATGAAATTTAAAGTTTCATAACTCGGTCAATTTTAATGGTAGATGAATGGGACCTTTTTTGTATTGCTAGTTAGAGTGATGGAAAATATTTTCTAAATATCACTTATAGGACCGAGGAACCGTATAAAAATTTAATTTTCGTAATTTTTTATACATATATTTTTTAAATAATTCTTTACCTTTTTTAAAGCATTTTTGCAATTGGAACTACAGTCATAGCAAAAAAAATCTTGACACTTGCGATTTTAGACTTTTGTTAAATATCTAAATATATACATATGGAATAACTCCGAAACTCCAGATGTATAAACAAAATAGTACAGGTCACATATTTTCGAGAAGATTTTTTTTCCAAAATCCAATAGGGGACCATCAAAAAATTGAAAAATAAAGAATATCTTTTGAAAAACCCTGTCAAAACCAATGTAGTAAAAAAGTTCAAACTGCAGATTATGATTAAATGGCTTATGGTAATAAACTGTGTTCATTTTTAAGCGAATAACATGTATACTAGTAAAGAAATTAAGGTTTTCATAAAAACGGTCCCAAATTTTGCCAAGTTTTTTGCTTATAATTAGCAGAGTTTTTAATAAAAAGCAACGTTCTTTTCAGAAAATATGAGAAACCACATTATACATAATACCCTGTAATCAAGATAAAAAAAAAAATATTAATAACTGTATGAAATATGAGTAGGTTTACTAAATAAATTTTCACTGCGCATGCGTCAACTCTATAAAAAAATTTCATTTGCATATTGTGTTAGCTAAAAATATAGAGCAACTTTTGTTAAAGTTTCAAAATCATAGCTTGAAAATTCTGAAAGTTATTGTCGATAGAAGAACATCAAATTCCATTTGTGGGGAATCATGTTTTAACGCCAAAAGGGCGATGAATTGATTTTAGTTACGCGTGGCAACCCCTCCCTTGGGCTCAAGATATTTTTTGTTTTGTTTATGTTTCAGAGAGAGAAAAGAATTAATACGCGATGGTGTTATGACAGTCTTGATAGAGGAATTATTCTAAAATATATCGAATTTCATGTAAATAATTGTAACATATGTGTAAATAAGAAGATGTACAGTATTTGTATAATGTGTATAGAAGATGTATAATATTTTCTTCAGATTAAAAAGAAGTAAGAATATGCCCGTTTTGAAATTATTGAATATGAATCGCCTAAATTAATTTTGTGTTCGAAATCCACTGAACCAGCCGACGCGACAATGGTGCAAAGTTAGCCGGGAATAATAGAGTGAGAATAAGAGTAGGACGATTGCATATATTAAACGGGTAAGTTTTTTATTGTTATTTCTTTATTTTATGAATGATTTGGAAGAAACAGTACTATACAAAATGAATACCGGTGAAAATTTGAAAAGAAATATTACTAAACGCGGATCAATTAGATCCACAATAACTAAATTAATTAAAAAAGTAGATAATGAAATTTTGAAAGAAAGTGATTTGAAACCGGAAATTGTGGAGGATTGTTTAGCAACTTTGCTGGAACATAAGATTTCTCTAGAAAACCTAGACGATTTAATACAATCTGAAATTGAAACTTCTAATTTAGAAACCGAAATTGAAGCTTGTTTAGAATATAAAGAGTCTATTATTACGTGTAAATCGAGAGCAAATAGATTTTTGAATAATTTAAAGAAAACTTCTGATATTACAAATGAACCAAAAGTAATTACGCCCCCCACATCAGATACTCAGTTAAAGTGTAATACTAAATTGCCGCGAATTTCTTTAAACAAATTCACCGGCGACATTTGCGAATTCCAAGAATTTTGGCCGCAGTTTAAAGTCGCTGTTCACGAAAATAAAGCCCTTCAAGAGATAGAAAAATTTACTTATTTGAAATCTTTGATTTCGGGATCAGCAGCTGCTGCTATTAACGGGCTTCCATTAACTGGTGAAAATTACGCAACGGCAGTAAATATATTAAAGAAAAGTTTTGGAAAAAGAGAAGTTTTAATATCTGCGCACACAAATAAATTATTAAATTTAGAAGCAGTGCGAAGATCAAACGATTTATATTCGTTGAGAAAATTGTATGATGAAATAGCGATACAAATAAGAAGTTTAGAATCATTGGATGTGAAATCAGACCAATACGGTTGTTTATTGTTACCTATTATTTATAAATGTATACCTAATGACCTTTTATTGCAATTTCATAGAGAACAGTGCGAGAAAAAAGATGTTTGCGTAAATGATTTATTATTGTTCCTTAAGCGCGAAATCGAAGCGCGGGAAAAGGTTGTTAATGTTACATCTGTCAGTTTTGAGATTAAATCTCATGAAAATAAATTTAAACAAAATCCTTCTAAACATTTTCTTCAAGGAAAAATAAAAATCCTTTAGCATTTACATTAAATACAATTACAGAAAATCTTTGCCCTTTTTGTTCTCAGAAACATGAAGCAAATTTGTGTAACTTAAATTTAGAAGAAAGAAAACAATCTTTATCGAAACAAGCGAAATGCTTTCGATGCTACAAACGATTTCATAAGAGTAAATTTTGTAAAAATTCTAATATTCGTTGCACTCTTTGTAATTCAAAGGCTCATCAAAATTCTCTTTGTAATAAAAAAGTAAAAGAAAGATCATCAAAGGAAAATAAAATTGACCTTGTTTCAACTGAAGGGGGTGAAATAGGGGGAAAGCAAAATACGCAGTATGAAAAAATAACTGTTTCTTCACTTTGTTGTAAGCCAGATGAATATGTTTATTTTCAAACTTTAAAGGGAACAATGATTGGGAAAGATAAAAATATTAATGTTCGTATCTTGCTAGACAGTGCTTCGCAGCGTACGTTTGTCGGAAAGAATTTGTCAAAGCATTTAAATTTAGAGGTGACAGGACAGGAATCATTAAAAATTCACACATTTGCCGGTACGAAACCTATTGTTAATAATCATAATAGAGTTAAAATTTTCTTAAAGGATAAATTTTCTGACAATGTAATACGTTTGGAAGCTTTAGAAACAGAGAAGATTTGTTCAGATATAATACGTGCCCCAAGTTCAGAGTTAAATGAAAAAATAAAAGAAATGGGTATACAGTTGTCAGATGTTTCAAATGAATTACGTGATGGGGAGAATAAAATAGATTTGCTGATTGGTAGTGACTACTATTGGTCAATTATGACAGGGAAATATAAACGCATTTCACCAACTCTTGTTTTGAATGAAACTAAACTAGGTTGGACACTTCATGAAAGGTTCTCAGATGAAGTTAATGAAAATAATTTAGTGGGTGCAATGTATATATCTATTTGGGATAATAATGAAAATGATAAAATGTCAATTCAACTTGAAAAATTTTGGACTATAGAAGGGTTAGGGATTCAGGAAGATAATACAAATATAAATTTGTGTAATAATCAAATATTAGAACAATTTGAAAATTCTATTCAGTTTAAGAACAATAGGTACGAAGTTAAACTACCTATGAAATATGACAATGTTGATCTTCCGAATAATTATGATGTTGCCAAAAAGAGATTTAATAGTCTAATTAAACGATTTGTAAATAATCCTGCATTATTTAAGGAATATAAAGAAATTATTGATGAATATAAGGCTTTAGGAATAGTAGAAATTGTTGAACCGCAAGAAATAAATTCACCGAATGGTAATTTGACCTATTATTTACCCCACCACCCGGTAATTCGAAGGGACAAACAAAGAACCAAATTGCGCATTGTTTTTGATGCCTCATCTCATGCTCCTTCTGAACCTTCTCTAAATGATGTACTCTTCCCAGGTCCCAATTTGAACTCAGATTTATTTGATTTAATTTTGCAATTTCGAAGCAATAAAATTGCCGTAGTGGCAGACATTGAAAAAGCTTTCTTACAGATAAGTCTTGCTGAAAGTGATAGAGATATGACGCGTTTCCTGTGGATCGAAGAACTCCCTCAAGATAAAAATTCCCCAATTAATTTTATAATTATGAAAATGTGTCGTGTATTATTTGGCGTCACCTCGAGTCCATTTCTGTTAGGAGCCGTAATTAAACATCATTTGAAGAGGTATGCAACTTTATATCCGGAAACTTGCTCTAAAATTGACTCTTCCATGTACGTGGACGATTTATTGTTAGGAGCACATACGGTTAATGAAGCTTTAAAAATTTCAAAGAAATCTTTAGCTATTTTTCAACAATGTTTTTACGTAAATGGCAAAGTAATTCTACCATTTTAAAGGAAAATTTAAAATCTTTAGATATGAATGTTTGCGCTGATACATCAACTGACACAACCCCATTTAAAATTTTAGGGTTAATATGGGACACTGAAGAAGACATTTTTAGATTAGATAATCAATGTCTGTTAGAATTTGTCCATTGTCAAGATAAGACCAAAAGAATCATAATTCGAGCAGCTGGAAGAATTTTTGACCCTGTTGGGTTTTTATCACCATTTACGATTTTAATTAAAATGATTTTTCAATCATTATGGGAACATGGTATCCATTGGGATCAGAATTTGCCAGAACATTTAGAGAAAAAATGGGATAACTGGTGTGAACAGATTCCATATCTTAGTAAAATAAAAATTCCAAGATATTATTTTCAGGAAATAGACAAATACGACAGTGTAGAAATTCACTGTTTTAGTGATGCAAGTATTAAGGCCTATGGAAGTGTTATATATATGAGATATAACAGCAATAATGGTGTAAAGACAAGTTTTGTTACATCAAAATGCAGACTAGCTCCCATAAAGAAGTTAACGTTGCTTCGCCTCGAACTGATGGGTGCTCTGATTGGAGCTAGACTTGGAAGGCGGGTAATGTCTGTTCTGAAGATAAATGAAGACAAAGTACACTATTGGAGCGATTCAAATATCGTGCTTCACTGGATCAAGAGTTCATCTAGTACTTGGAAGCCATTCGTAAGCAACCGAACGTCAGAAATACAAAGTTTAACAGATCCGAAGAACTGGAAACATTGTCCCGGTAGCTCAAATCCTGCTGATCGACTCACAAGAGGACTATCCCTTCTCGACCTCGAAAAAGATGACCTGTGGTGGTCAGGGCCCCCATGGTTAATTAAAGATTCAAAATTATGGCCCAAAGAAGACAGAGAAATAGATGACGATATGAAACAACTAGAAGCTAAAGGAAATGTGATTTTCCAAAATGTTTGTTCATCAGAACATCAGAAGCCACTTATAGAAATTGAGCGCTTCAGTTCCTTCTTGAAGGCAGTTAGAACATTGGCAAGAGTTCGAAGATTTATTTTTAATTTAAGAAATTCAATCAAGCGTAAAGATACATTATCTGCTGAAGAATTGAAAGAAGCTGAAGAATTATTAATCAAAGAAGTACAAATGAAGAATTATAAGGAAGACATTGAGTCATTAGAAAAAGGAAATTCTGTTAAGAAAACATCACGAATTTATTCCCTGTGTCCATATTTGGATGAAAATAAAATTTTGCGAATAAAAACCAGACTTAATGAAGGCTCCTTTGATTCGAATGAGACCAACCCAATCATATTGCCGAAGAATGAAAAATTAACAGAATTGCTAATAATGCAGGAACACAGAAGTTTGCTGCAAAGTGGAGTTTCTTTAACGCTTGCACAAATCCGGAAGAAATTTTGGATTCCACAAGGAAGACAATCTATCAGAAAGAATCTAAGGAAATGTCTAATTTGTAGAAGATACAATGCAAGGGCAGCTGACCAGCTAACTGGGCAACTTCCGAAAGAAAGGATCTCACAATCCCCTGCGTTTACCGTTATAGGATTGGATTTTGCCGGCCCAATAATCATCAAAACAGATAGTAAAGAGACGTCAAAATCCTACATTGTACTGTTCACCTGTGCCGCAACAAGAGCAATACATTTGGAAGCAGCCAGGGATATGACTACAAAGTCCTTTATGATGAGTTTTCGTAGATTTATTTCAAGACGCGGAAACTGTAAAATAATTTTTTCTGATAATGCATTAAGTTTTAAGGCTGCCGACAAAGAACTACAACAATTTGAAAAAATCATTGAAGATCAAGAACTTCAAGACTTCATATCAAACAAAGGCATTATCTGGAAATTTATCATCGAGCGTGCCCCATGGTGGGGAGGATTTTACGAGAGACTCGTAAAAAGTGTAAAAGAACCCCTAAGAAAAATTTTGGGAAGAGCTCTCATCACATTTGAAGAATTGGCTACAATTTTGACAGAAATAGAAGCCGTAATAAACATGAGACCTCTTACGTATACAACAAGTGATTTCGGCGAGCCAGAGCCACTTACACCGGCTCACTTTCTTCAACTCGGAAGAGAAAATATTAGTTTTCCCCTACATTTTGCCGAATTAGAGAATAAAATCTCTACCCGAGAGGCATTATTAAGAAGAAAAAGATATCAAACCACCTTGTTGAAACAGTTGTGGAATAAATGGAAGGAACAATACTTGCTGAACTTAAGATCGATCCATCAATTTAAAACTCCTGAGAGACACAAAAATCTAAAGATTGGAGATGTTGTCTTAGTGGACGGTAATGCTAAATCTAAACTGTTGTGGGACTTAGGAGTAGTTAAAGAAGTTATTCTTGGCAGAGATCAGCTTATTCGAGCTTGCATGGTAAAGACTGCTCATGGACTGCTAAGAAAACCAGTTCAACTTTTGTATCCTTTAGAATTAGATTGTTGAATGTTAATTGATTTCAGTATTTGAGTTTTAAATTAATTACTTTTTTAATCTACTATTGTTTGAATATATAAATGTGATTTATTTCTTATTATAAATTCATAGTTGAAATATGTTTTTTTAGTGTGTATTTTGCAATTGTTAATTTATCCATATTGAAAAAAAAATGTTTCATTTGTGTATAATTATGCTTTATTTCAAATTGAAAGGATTATTGAAATATTATTAATATTATTTAATTTGTTTATATTATGTATATATATTTAGTTTATTTTATTCAGGTAAATATCTGGCCAGATACGTTCATGTAGCTACATGTTATTGAAGTGTCATTTTTTATTTATATTATTCTCGATATTATTTTATTGTTTAATGCTTTATATGTCAGCATCTGAAGATTGAATTTTTTTTTCTGTTTTATTATTTGAGTTATGATTTAAATTAATGTTTATTGTAAGAATTTAGTTTTATTGATTTATCATTATGTACTCTCATGAGTCCAGGTGGGGAGTGTGTGGGGAATCATGTTTTAACGCCAAAAGGGCGATGAATTGATCTTAGTTACACGTGGCAACCCCTCCCCTGGGCTCAAGATATTTTTTGTTTTGTTTATGTTTCAGAGAGAGAAAAGAATTAATACGCGATGGTGTTATGACAGTCTTGATAGAGGAATTATTCTAAAATATATCGAATTTCATGTAAATAATTGTAACATATGTGTAAATAAGAAGATGTACAGTATTTGTATAATGTGTATAGAAGATGTATAATATTTTCTTCAGATTAAAAAGAAGTAAGAATATGCCCGTTTTGAAATTATTGAATATGAATCGCCTAAATTAATTTTGTGTTCGAAATCCACTGAACCAGCCGACGCGACACCATTATTCTCAAAATGAAGCAAAAAGATAAGAATCTGTATCCAAATATAGTAGTACGTGCAATACTGTGTATACACTACTCAATGGAATATGGATACAGCCCCTCATTTTTTTGTTTCATTTTGGGCGGATTTTGATCTTATTCTTTAGAAGATAATTTTCAAAATTTTCAAGCTATGTTTTTGAAACTTTAACAAAAGTTGCTCTATACATTTAGCTAACACAACATGCAAATGAAATTTTTATAGAGTTGACGCATACGCAGTGAAAATGTATTTAGTAAACCTCCTTATTTTTCAAAAAATTATCAATATTTTTAAATTTTGATTACAGGGTGTTATGTAGAATGTCGTTTCTCATATTTTCTGAAAATAACATTGTTTTTTATTAAGAACTCTGCAAATTATAAGCAAAACACTTGGCAAAATTTAGGATCGTTTTTATAAAAACCTTAATTTCTCTAAGAGTTATACATGCTATCCGCATAAAAATAAACACGGTTTATTGCCATAAGCTACTTAATCATAATCTGCAGTTTGAACGCTTTTGTTACATTCGTTTTGACAGGGTTATTCAAAAGATATTCGTTCTTTTTCAATTTGTTGCCGGTCCCCTACTGGATTTTGAAAAGAAATCTTAACGAAAATATATGGCCTGTACTGTTTTGTTTATACATCTGGAGTTCCAGAGTCATTCCTTATGTATATTTCTAGATATTTAACAAAACATCTGAAATCGCAAATGTCAAGATTTTTTTGCGGTGACTGTATATGTCTAAGACTAACGGTTTCAAAAATTAGCCATTGGCCACCGTTGAGAATGCACACATTGTGTAAATCATGTAAAAATTTATATTAGTATTGTCATTTAAAATAAAAAAAACTATAAATCCGTGTCAGGCTTTCTAGACTTTGATGTTTGCTAATACGTTTTTTATTCATTTTTTATAACCGCCTTTTTTCGTCTTTTTATGAAACAACGTTTTTTATGACCACCCTGTATAAGAGTTTTACTCTTTTTACTGTATTCACCATGTAAACACACATGTAAATATCCAATACATTTTGAAATGCAAATATGCAAATACATTTCGAAAAATACCTCATATATCACTGTGCCTTTATTGTGTGCAGAAGAGTATTAAAAACAGAAAAGAAAAATGTGTGATTGTTTTCAGCTATATATTGTAACAAGGGAAGCCCGGGCTTAGACCTCTGTTGCTGAAATTTGTCTATAAATTAATGTAAAAATTATTGTGAAAAATTATTTAGTTTAAAAAAACTGATTTAAAAAAAAAATTTAAATGTTTAATTAGAAAAAAAATGATAAATCTGGTTTTTTTATATAAAATTCTTTATAATAAATTTAGTCAAGCAAATAGTTTTCCACCATATTTATTTTTAAACTTTTTTTCGAATAATCTAAAAAAATGGTAATTAAAACTATAGTAGACTCCCTCAAATCCGCACAGCTCGGGACCAGAGGTGAGTGGATTTTAGAATCTTGCGGATTTCTGGTCATGGTTTTGTGTATATTTTTAAACAATAATTTGAATTCAATTACTAATACAATCGAATTTATAATGAATGCTTTACAATGTAGTAAAATATTAATCTAATTAAGTAAGGTAATAAAGTAAAATAATAAAAATTTGGATAATATAAAAGATTAAAATATTAAAAGCAAAGGTGAAGTGAATAATCAATAATGTATAGTTAAATATTCATCATAAAGATAAGATGCATTTTGCCTAAATTATTCAAAGAAACTGGCTTCATAAAGGTGCACAATTAATTCACATCAAAATCATGAAATACGGATATTTTATTTCAGGTTTATCCAGACTTAATAATCAAAAAAGCTTCATCAGTGCACAAATACACTTGTTTAAAAGATTCTGATTACCAGTGATATCAGCAATATCTTAATTTTTTTTTATAAATAAATTTACTCTTCCTTCTTGAACAAGCATGAATTTAATAATATAAATGAAAATTACAGGATAAAAAATATATAGAATTGATGTAAGTATAAAGAAGTCAAATTCCGTCTATATATCTGAATTGAAAATTTCATTGTTAAACCTGTAAATTATATGTGGATTTGAGGGAGTCTATTGTAATGTGAGGCATGTTTGGCGATTAACAGTTGATAGATTTGGATCTATTCTATGGCAGTATATTTTAATTAAAGGTAAAAGATTTTATCAAAAAATTAAATAAAAATGTATATCACTTTACTGCTTAAACAATTTTCAGCGGTATATGAAAAAATCCGCACAGATTTGATAAATATATGTCAAAGTCTTGAAAATTTTTTTATGTTGGAAAAGGTGTCGTAAATATATTTAAAGCTTTTATTCAGTACAAGAATAATTTGCCGATATTTATAATGACAATTCTAAAGCGTTTTATTGGAAATGATTAATAAATTTTGCTATAATACGTTTTCGAATATAAGAATCACCTTAACGTAAGAAAAAAAACGATATTTTTGAAGTTTTTAAGGTAGCAAGTGGCGAATAAAAAAGAAGATTATATTTCTATTTTGAACTTTATATTATAAAGCATTACCCAATCTTTTAAGAATCTTGAAATAAAACAGTTTATGTTTTATTGAAAAGATCCATCAAATTCTTCTAATAAAACAGTTTAAAGGATTTTATTATTTTTTAAGGCTGTATCATAAGCTTTTTCTCGAGCTAATTTCAAATATTATTACTTTTAGTAAACAATATAAAGAAAATACTTGCTATATAGAGGCTTTTAAATCCTTCACAAATTGAATTATGTTTTAGTTAAAAAAAAAAATAATAATATACTACCTTAAGTGGATGATGAATGTTTAAATAAAGAATTTTCTTTTCGTATTAAAGCTCTATAAGCTAGGGTTGGCATGAAACAAGCTATTTCTATTTGTATATTGCACGTATTGAAATTAAGTATATTTTTTTTTCCGGAAAAAAAAGAACGCTTACTTTAAAGACATAATGCATAAGAAATTAATTTTTATAAATGCTTCATGCATTTCCTAAATAATTCAGAACAAGTGATTACTTTAATAAAACGTTTGCTGATATAAGCAAACATATTTTTATAATCGTCTTAATGTATATCAGTTTGTACTTAACATCATTATGAAGCTTCGATAATAATATGATGAAATAAATGAGCTCGATATTACATTTGATAAATATTATTTCATACAGCTGGAAACAAGAGCGAAAAATCATGCGTTAAGCATAGATTAAAAAACACTTTACATCTCTTCCAGAATACTTTTAAAAAAAAGTTTACCGTTTAATAAGCTGAAAGATAATATCTAAGTACTGGAGTGGTTCAGCAATTATTGTCCCTAGTGCGTAATAAATATTTGTACTGCAATGGTTGATTTGGAACATCGAAGCCTAATGTCTTAGATGTCTGTATGCTTAGTTTCAGAACCGTAGTTGATATATTAACATAATTTTTGCAGGAGGATTGAAGTTTTAAAGACCTATTTTTGTGGCGGTGGTTAAAAGGGGGGGGGGGATCAGAGTGAAAAGTTAGTTTGGGGTTTATGGAGCTAGATTTTAATAGTGTATGAAATGTGGACTTCTTTATGATCCCGTGTCGCAAACAACAATAGTCACATCTCATCTGCTGTCACAAATCTAACCCTATAAGCTCCAAGCCAACCTTCCACTCCAACTGCCCCCCCCCCTTTCATCCCTCCCTCCAAAATTATGTGAATATAGCAGCTACGGTTCTGGTATTGAGCATGTAGACATCTAAGATACTAAGTTTAGGTACTGCACATGAACCATCGCAGTACAAATATTTTATATACACTAGGGACAATAATTGTTGAACTACCCTCATAAATAATCTGGAAAACGCATAACGCACTTGAAAATTCAACTTCGGGAATTATCATGAATAGATGGAAAATATCCGAATTTATCAATGCAGTATGTGTATCATTTATAGATCCGTGTATACTCTATATAGTACATTACAAGTTAGATCAGTTAAGAAACGCATAGCGCAGTTGTACACTACAGCTCTGAAATTTTTGTCGACAAACGGAAATGTACTTGACATCTTTTGTGCTGGCTTGTGTATCATCTGCAGAATTTGTCCACACTAAGTAATAGACAAAGTTTCTGTTGAAATTAAAATCGGGTATCGAAACTTAAAACGCAGTTCTAGCAAATATTGTTCTTATAGAATGTTATTACCGAAATCTTTTGAGTGTCTCCGTAAATGAACAATAAATGCTGCGCTCACTCATTTTTATACTAACAAGGAAGGTCTCCATTGGGGGCATACTCAGAATTTTTTGAAAAAAATACGAATTAAATTACTCATGTAGGTAATAAAGGATCAGTGAAAATTAGCGGCGGAATTACATTATTAGATATGTAAAAAAATAAAATAGTTTGGAATAATTGGCGTGAAAAGCTGAAAGCGACGCGGGATTTGGCGAGCAGTGCATTTCCTCGCCAAAAGCAGATGATTTTAATGAATCTGTAAATTGATTTTAATTGACTTCACTGTTAAAAATCTGCAGCATTGCAACGTCACTCTACTACTTTAATAGAATATCTCTCTTCTGACCAATGAGAATGCTCCATAGCACTGTGAATTGACCGTTTTCTATAAAAACGGTGGAGTGACGCTGCAGAAAATGGTACATATTTTTAGCGGTGTTGTAGCTTGTGCGACACTATTAAAAATCTGCTGCATTTTGCTGCAACGCACTCCACTACTTGTATATAACATCTCTATTCCAACCAATGAGAAAGCTCCATTTCACGGCCAAGTAATCGTTTTCTATACAAGCAAGGGAGTGCATTACAAAATGCAGCAGATTTTTAACAGTGTATTTTTCAATTTGGAACAATTTTAATCAATTTAAATTGTGTTTTAAATGATAAAATATATTAATTTCATTTTGTTATAAGTACATATAAACGTATATGACAAAATTACACTTAAAGTAAAGTAAAAATGCAAAACTAAAATTACTTAAACTAAACTTATTTAAATAAATTGAACATAGAAAGTTTTTTCTTTAAAAAGTATTCGAAGCGTAAAAGTGTATTTTTCAAAATTTCGTTTTTTCGCCAAACGGAGATAAATCGCCAAATAAACGAAATTTTTATTATTTTTTTACGGACGTTATAAGGAGGTTCCGCTGAATTTTTTTTATAAACATATATAACTATATGAGAAGAACATTCTGTAATTTTTTCAGATTTTTCTGAGTATGCCCGTATGGAGACCTTCCTTGTAAGCCTTTGTAATGTACGTAAGTAAAATATTAATTTAAATATATTTGAAACAGTGTAACTTTATTAAAATGTTCATCAAATGGTATTTCAAATAGACCGTATTAACGAAATGTGAATATTCTTTGAAATGTCCCTGTAAATGAACTATAAACGTTACTTATTTCCTTTTTAGTATTCAAAATGCCATAGTAAACCTCATAATCGCTAAAAGCAGTATTTGTAAACAGTATTCGTAATATATATATATATATATATATACCCTTTAAAATAATCCTAGTCTAAAAAGGATTTGTTATTTTTATTCACGATCACGTGCTTGCCTTTTGAATTGAAGTTTTCAAAGGCTTTATCCAAATAATGAAATATAATTTTTAATAAATTATAATCATCATAATTTAATGAGATACTTATTGTTTTTTCTAGAAAACATAAATTTATCAAAATATTGTTTTTGCTTGCGACTGAATAAAAAATAGTTTTAATTTCAGTTTAAAATGTCGAAAAAGAACCCTGAATTTTCCCTTTTTTTCTACAAAAATGGAGTAATTTGCTTACCATCATTACAAAAATATTGTTAAAATTAGAAAAAAAATGAAAATATCGAAAACTTATTCGAGTTTTAAAATTGTAATACCATTTTTCATATACGAGGATCAATACAGATAATTTTCATTAATTTCACCGCCAAGCGTAGCATATTTTAGAAAGAATAGATGTAAAACAGAATCAATCGTTTTGTAAATTCGTTTAATTAGAATTTTATATATATTGGATATATATATAGTATATTTTTTTATATTCTTATAATTATTACTTTCTTCCATCTTCAATAGAAGAAAGTATTATAATCGAAATTTTTTTCGACTTCCGGTTTTCGACGGATTTACACGTTTTAGGGGTCAGAGATTCTAAAAAACATGTTTTTACAAAATGTCTGTCTGTCCGTGTGTCTGTCTGTATGTCGCCATTCTACCATCAAAATGTGTATGAAGTTATGCATAGAATTGAACCAAATTTTTTGTGAGTGTTTTTGGCTGTGGCAAGCAGGTTCTCCTTCAGTTTTGAAATATTCCGCCGGAAGGGGGCGCTGCAATCGCGATTTTTGTGCCATTTTCAATATTGTACCGACCAAAAGTATACGAAGTTATGCATCGAATTGAACCAAATTTTTTGTGTATGTGTATGACTATGACTAGTTGGTCCTCCCTGAATTTGAAAATAATCCGGCGGAAGGGGGCACTGCAATCGCGATTTTCGTGCCATTGTCAATATTGCACCGACCAAAAATACATGAAGTTATGCATCGAATTGAACCAAATTTTTTGTGTAAGTGTATGGCTATGGCTAGTTGGATCGCCCCGAATGTGAAAATAATCCGCCGGAAGGGGGCGCTGAAATACCGAATTTTATGCCATTTTCAATATTGCACCACATAAAACTGTATGAAGTTAGTTCTAGAACTGAACTAAACATTTTGTATATGATTATTTTTTGGTAAGGCAAGTGCCCTCCCTGAATTAAAAAAAAAAAAATCTGCCTATCATTCTATTGTCCATCGGCTCGTGCAGAGACGGAAATTCGTTTTTACTCCGATTAATTGATTGAAGCAGAAATTTAAGATGAAAATCAAAGTTGGTAGGGTATTGAATTAAAATTATTAAAGCATTAAAATGAGTAACTTTTTTTTTAATATTAAAATGCATGTATGAGATAGAAGAAAGTTTTGGGATTGGCATATCCAACTAGTTTGTTGATTTACATTTAAGCATTTTAAATGATTTTAAATTAAACACTCTTTTATTCATTCTGTTTTTTTTTTTTTTTTTTTTTTGTATGATTTATTATACTTTCATTTTTAAAAAATATTTAATTTTAATGTTTTGTGAAATCTTCAGAAGAGTTTTATTTTGCTAATTATTACTATTATTGTAATAAATACTGCGATTTGTTCTGAAATTAAAATTTGTTCAAAAATTAAATATCAAGTTAAAAAAAAAATCTTCATCATTTGCATTTGTAGAAATTTATTACTATTTTTAAAATGTGCTTTACTACAATACAAACTCTTCAATAATAAAATCATCATTCTGTTTGATTGTACGAAGTATTATGAAAATGAAATGCAAGTGAAAATTCTGTCATTTTTGACAGGGGTTATATACTAGTTTTTTATATAAAATTGAAAATAAACTTTAGAAACAATTAACGATTGAAGGCCTTTTTTCACGCATTTATATATTTCGTTTCATAACCATACTTTAAATAAACTATACAGTGGGAGAAATACTATGATAAATTTTGAAAGAAGGAAATAATTATCAATTTTGATACTTTATACAAAAACGCAAATCTTAAAAACCGTATATTTCCATTTAAAGCAAATAAAATGAAGCTTTCTAAATAAGCTTTTTCTCCTCATATTTAAACTGTGAACAGGATAAAGTAGAGGAAATACTAGGTATTGCATTTCTGCCCTGCTACTATCATTGTTAGGGAAGTATATTTACAGCCATAGGAAAAAATTGTTTTTTTTTCTTCGTAATCTCTGGCGCAAACGTGACCTTGACGAAAAAATAGGAATTTAAAAGTTTTACTGATTTTAATATCTTTCAATGATTTTGATCTATGGATTATTTTAAATGTACGAAAAATTCGAAAGTTTGAAATTAATCTTTCGAATTTCCCTAAAAACATGTTTTTTGCCGAAAACGGTTAGGTGAAAAACGTATTATTATTTTATCATAATGCAACTGGCAGTTTAGAATGAATTTAATAATAGTAAAATTTATTAAGATCTTTAATAATTAAAATAAATTAATTTTGTCATAATGCAGCTGGCAGCTTAGAATGAATTTAATAATAGTAAAATTTATTAAGATCTTTAATAATTTAAATAAATTAAATTAATGATACAATTAATAATAAAATAAAATAATTTCAATTAATAATTAGCAACCTGATATGATTTAATTATAATAAATTAATATTTAATTGTTTAATGCATAAAAAGTATGTTGAATTGTATATAATAATGAAAAAAATGTAGTTTTTTATTTTCTTCTATTTTCAATTGAAGAAAGTATTGTAATCATATTTTTTTCGACTTCCGAATTTCGATGGATTTACACGTTTTAGTGTCATGTTTATACAAAATATCATGTTTATACAAAATGTCCGTCTATCTGTGTGTTTGTATATCTATGTATCCGTGTGTCGCAAATATAATATCGAAAGGTACATGAAGTTATGCATAGAAGTCAATCAAATTGTTTGTGTAAGTTTTTGGTTATGGGGCAGCCAATTATTATTATTATTATTGCGGCCAATCGGAAAGCAATCAGCTATTAGATTTAAAGAGGGGGAGGGGGATTCGCCAGGTCAATAGAGGAAATTTTGCCACATGATCCGTCTTGCCCATGTGTAGCACCAACTTCATCACTATCCACTATCACACTACCCAAACATCTGTCCAAGCATCTTGACTACAGAACCTTTGTGTTTGTCCATACCATTGCAAGGCGGCTTGCTAGAGAACATTTGGTATTATTGTGTCTGTTACTAGTAACTACCAATTACACTCGCCCACAGTCGCTATCTTAATAGTGTCGAGCTCAACAGGATTGCCTGTTGTTGTTTTTATGACGGCCGATTATCTGCACGTGGTCTATAGGCGTAAAAGAAAGTGCCCTCCGTGCGAGGTCTTTCTAAGGGAACCTGGCCCGCAAGGATACCCAAGATTAAAAGAAAACCACAGAAAACATCGAACGAGCCGTCGAGTGCGACTGAGTGGACCGCAGAATGGAACCAGGTCATCTTCAGCGACGAATTCAGTTTGGGTAGTGATGATAACGGTGTAGTGTCTGGAGGCCTCGTGGTAAATGCCTTAATCTTGTGCTTGGTTTACAGCGGCACACCGCTCCCCATCTGGTGTGGGATACCATAACATACGACACTCGGTCATTTCTAATATCAATCGATAGCACCTTGACAGATGAGTAGTACATTTAGGGCATCTTTGAGCCATATGTGTTGTCACTCATAGCAGGGTTTCCAGCAAGCACTTTTCAAAAGAATAATGCTTGGAAGCGGGGGCATGCAGAGAAGCGGGGGCATAGACAGCAACGGTTTCACAGGAATGTCTTTGTCATATTATTATCCTATACTGGTCTGCCTGATATCCTGATTTGTAACCAATCGAACATGTGTGAGTTCATGTAGGACGACATGTTGGGTAACCTGCGAATTTGACTGAATTTAAGTGGTGAGTACAGAAACTATGGAATGAGATGACACGGAACACCATGAGTAACTTGTATGGATCTACACCCGTATGTATCACATCCTATATTCAAGCTAGAGATGGCCCAACAAAATACTGAATAGACATTCATTTATATTTTTACTTAAAATGTAATTATGCTTTGGCATTAATTTTGTAGTCACTAACTGGAATCAACGTTGTACTCACATCTATAAGATTCCGTCCCATTCGGACAATTCTTTCTTGGAGTGTCACTTTTAATAACAATGAGTGTACTCCATTTATCATGTGTATCATTATCTTAAAGGACAAGCAATGTTGTTTATTTGAAAATTTGCAAAAAAAAAAAAAAAAAAAAAAAAAAGTTCCTTTACAAAATCTAGATAAAATTTATTGTGTCGTTGTTACATATAGTTAGAATGACCCTGACCCATTATGACCCAAAATGAACCACTAATCGAATTTACGCGAGCATGTGTTCTAGCCCAATGGTTTTATCTTGTCCGAAAACGATATAATAGAAAGTATAGTCAAAATGGTGAGAGCCATTTTCTAGATGAAATTAGCATGACCCACCATGACCCACGAATAACCCTTATAATCGAAATCTCTCGAACATGTGACCTAGCCAATTAGTCTTTGCGCGCCGAAAAACGGTTGGATACAAAATTTAGATAAAATCGATTAAGTCGTTTTTTAGATGTAATTAGCTTGACCTTAACCCATTATGATCCAAAAATACCCATTAATTAAATTTTCTCGAACATCTGACCCAACCCAATGATTTTCTCGTGCCCGAAAACGAGAGAATTCAAAATTTAGTCAAATTGCACGAGACATTGTCTAGAAAAAATTAGCATAATCCACAATGACCCACTAATTGAATTCTGTCTAACACCTGACTTTACACAATAATCTTCTTGAAATTCAAAACGATAAGATACAAACCTTGGTCAATGTCATTAGAGCCATTTTTTTAATATAAAACTGGTTTAACCTAAAATGACCCAAAAAGTGACCCACTAACCGAAATTTCTCGAACATGCGACCGAGCCCAATAGTTTTCTTGTGCCAAAAAATTTTTATATGCAAAATTTCCTTAAAATTGATCCACCTGTTCTTTAGATATAGTTGATCATGACTCATTATGACCCATGATGAGCCACAAATTATCCTTATAATCGAAATCTCTCGAATATGTGACTTATCCCATTAGTTTTCTCGTGTCTAAAAACTTTTACATACAAAATTTCGTTAAAATCGATCCTGTGTTATTTAAATTTAAACAACTTGACCCAGACCCTTTATGACCCAAAATGGCCAATCGAAATTTCTCGAACATGTGACCTAGCACAATAGTTTTCTCGTGACAACAAAAAAATGATGTATATAAAATTTCGTTAAAATCGATCCACCTGTTCTTTAGATATAGCTTGATCATGACCAATTATGACCCATCATGACCCACAAATGACTCTTATAGTCGAAATCTCTCGATCATGTGACTTAGCCCATTAGCTTTCTCGTGTCAAAAAACTGTTACAGACAAAATTTCGATGAAATTGATTCTGCCGTTCTTTAAATATAAATAGCCTGACCCAGACCCTTAATGACCCAATATAACCTATCAAAATTTTTTCTCGAACTTGTAACAAGCCCAATGTTTTTCTCGTGCCCGAAAACCATAGAATGCAATTTTTAGTCAAAAATGCGTGAGAAAATCTCTAGATAAAAATAGCATGACCCACAATGACCCCAAAATGACCCACTAACCGAATTTTCTCGAACATGTTACCTAACCCAATGATCTTCTTGTAATCCAAAACGATAAAATATAAAATGTGGTCAAAATCGTTAGAGCCATTTTTCGTGTTTCGTTCGCCCTAAATCGTAACTTCATCTTTCGACTTTTGGCCAGCTTTTTGGGTTTTTGCCCCACTGTGTGTCGCGTAGGTGCGATGATTTTTAATGTACAATGATTTCTGTTATAGACAGGTTCTTTTTTCACAGATTTTCCTACTCCATACCTATTTTATGTGATAATAGAAGATGCAGTTTGTTATCTATCGCCAACCTTTAATTTCTCAACCGTTGCTCGTAAACATATAATTCCAGTTAAAAAAACATTTCAAATGAGATAAATATTCATTATGTGGTATTACTTAAAGTAAAAAATCAATTTTATAAAAATTACGAAATCTAACTTTTTATACGATCCTTCAGTCCCTATAGTTATATTTAGTAAAAATTTACGCATTTCATAACAGATATAACACAAAAAAAATTGACTTTTGTTCTACAAAAATTGACAGAGTTTTAAATTTCAAAGTTTGAGATTTTTGCACTTGATTTTGTCTTTCATTGAGGGATCAGTTAAGAAATTAATTAAAATACTTTTAGATCGAAAGCGAGGTGCATTGTCAATTTTATGGCGAACCCGCCTTTAGATGGTATGGCCAAATCAGGATATCACGAAAGAGAGATAGAGGTCAGCAAAAATTTATATATGAAATAACCCTCTTTGGTGATACACTGATTTGGCAATCCTAGCTAAAGGTGGCTTCGCCATAAAAATGATAATGTACTCTGATTTCGATCTAAAAGCATTTTAATTAATTTCTTAACTGATCCCTCAATAAAAGATAAAATCATGTGCAAAAATTTCAAATTTTGAAATTTAATCACTTTGTTAATTTTTGTAGAACAAAAGTCAAACTTTTTGTATTATATCTGTTATGATATACGTAAACTTTTACTAAATATAATTATAGGGACTGAGATAAAAAGTTAGATTTCGTATTTGTTACAAAATTGATTTTTTACATTAAACAAGAAAACAACGTGAATATTTAATTCATTTGAAACATTTTTGTAATAGGAACTATATGTCTACATCCAGCGGTTGAGAAATTAAAGGTCGGTGATAGAAAACGTATTGTACCCTGTATATCGCCACCCCTCTCCCCCCGAAATAAAAAGACTCTTTTCATCCGCCTCTGTCATGAATCAATCAATAATAAGATATCCTATTTTACCCTATTTTCCCCTAAGAGTTCAAAAGAAATTTTTACGAAATGAAAGTTTTAGTAAAGACCAAATCCTCAATATCAATCGCTTTTTATACTAACAAGGAGATGTACATATATAACGTTGGAACATGATATCGTAAGATATCTCTAGGAAAAGGGAGGTATTGCCTTTTGATATCGATATCATTTTTCATCCAATCAAAATTGTTTCTTTTTATTTGTAACATGGTCTTTGGTTGAAAATAAGTATATTACCTTTTTTTAGCCTGTTATCTAGTTTTATGAAAGTACAAAGTTATTAAAATCACCAAATTATTATAAAATTATCTAATTTTGAAATATGGGATACTCCAACGTTTGACATTCATCTTCATATGTGCATACATATATAATCACGGTTCGAGAAACCATATGTGAAGTATATTTGAAATGAAGCTTGTGTTTACTTATAAATAAAAGACAGAAAATGTCTTTTCATATTTACAACGGTTATTTTCATCCACTTGTTTGAATATAAGAATTTGATAAGAATTTCTATCTGCCCCCTCCCTCCTCCGTTCGGGGCAAGTACAGCAAAACGTTATTACAGTTGAATGCATTATGTAACAAAAAGCTGTTATAAAATGCTTTTAAATAGCAATTATTTCTTTTAAGTGGTTTTTGAATAAAGACATCTTTTATTGACTTCTCTATATTTAAATCAATAAAATTTGCTAAAAATAAATTTAACCAGTTTTGTGTATTGCTCAAAACAAAAGAACTAAATTCTAAATATATATATAAAAAAAATACACTTTGATATGGATATCATTACCGAGGAAAAGTAGGGGAAAAGGGAGGGGGTTGAGGAATGATAACGTATGATATCGAAAGAGGGGGTGGGGGGGCTAAATTACCAAAATGTTAGTAACTATTAACTATATATTTGCACAGCTTCTGATATTTTAAATAATAATTAATAAAGATTTACTAATATAAATATAATTTAAAAAATAAATTTATGAAAATTGGTTTTATTTATTGCAAAAATATGTGCTAAAGATTAATTCTTTCATTTTTGTCTGTGTTTGCGCAAGTGATAAAAAAAGTTTTATAGTCCGGAGGCAGCGTCATATTTTGACGAACAATTTTAGCATTGATAATGTTGGTACAGTGCGCGTCAAAAGTTTAAGCACAATAGCAATTTTCAAATAAAACTTTAAATACTTCACTTTATTTCAATATCTGTCTTGTATATGTTAATAATATCTATTTTAACACCGTATTCATTGAAATTAGTTTTTAAATTTTATTTCAAACCATGTAGTTTAAGATTAGAACAAAAATAAGCGTGTCGGAAGTTTAAGCACAAAATCGTTTTTATGCAAATTTTACAATCTGACGTAAGCGGTTGCGCACTCAAACAATTTGCGGGTGTATAAGAAGCAGTTAGTTGTTGTTTATGAGTTAGTACAAAATGCCTCAGTCGAAAGAATTTTCAGAGGAGGAGGTGAAAAAATATGAAGCATGAGAGCAAAATATAAGTCTGTTTCTGAAATTGCAAGTACATTAAAAAGATCAAAAAGAGGTATTTATCAAATTTTGGCTCGTGGTGATAATTTCAAGCGAAAATTTAGTTCAGGGAAGCCGCGAGTGACTAGTTTGCGCGAAGATAGCCGCATCAGAAATTTGGCTTCAATTGGTAATAACTCTCTTTCGCAAATAAAACATGTTGGAAGACAAATATGGAAAAAAAATCTGTTCATAGAAGAGTTTTGGAATTCAAATACATCAAATACCGTAAAATGGCTCGATTACCGTGTCTCAAGCGACATCATAAAGAAGCTAGATTACAATGGGCCAAAAAGCATATGTCATTTGGTGAAAAATGCCTGAATGTCATATTCAGTGATGAAAAAAAAATGGAACCTCGATGGCCCTGATGGGTTTAAGTACCATTGGCCTGATCTCCGCAAAAAACCTAGGAGTGTATTTAGCCGACAACATAATGGTGGTTCTGTAATGGCATGAGGCGCTATTTATTTCAATGGTCGGACATCTCTAGCATTCATCAATGGTCGTGGAAACACTGAAAACTATCAAGAGACACTTACCAATCATTTGCTTCCTGTTGCCGAGGTTTTGGGGGGAGAAAATGGTTATTTCAACATGACAACGCTTCTTTCCATACCTCAAACTCAACTTCATCGTGGCTTAAGTCGAAAAAAATGACTGTTTTGAAATGGCAGGCAATTAGTCCTGATTTAAACCCTATAGAAAATATGTTGGATATTCTCACTCATGCAGTTTATCCAAATGGAAAGCAGTATTCTTCAGTTAAAGATTTGAAAGATGCCATTGAGAACGCTTGGTTTAAAATTGAACCAGAAACAATACAGAATCTCATTTTATCGATGGAAGACCGTATATTTAAGGTAATTCAACAGAAAGGAGCAATAATCAAGTATTATTATTTTTTTTTATTCTTGTTCTGCTAAAGACTAAAAACTACTGTGCTTAAACTTTTGTCACACTCATTTTTGTTGTTTTGAAAATTTTTATTATTTGAGATAAATTTTAGAACATAAATCTGTTAACTATTTTTTTTAAACTACAATTTATAGATCATGTGAAAAGGAAATTAACTTTCACTCATTAATAAAATTTTATTTTGAAATTTTCTGTTGTGCTTAAACTTTTGACACGCACTATATACATGACTGGCAGCAGGGAAAGGGTTGGGGTTGCTACAGCAACAATACACATTCCGTTGGCATCCCTTCCACATTGTAACTAGTTGTATGATGTTGTTTTAGGAACACTCGCAATTGAATGCAAGCTGACTGGCAATTTCGTTACCTGTATCATCTACCAAAATTATCTAAGCTATAATTGGTTGCGAAAATGTGACGCTGCTTCTCAGACTATTATGCCAAACTCAAAACAATATTTAAGTTAAACTGAAACAGTGGCGCAGCGAGAGGGGGGTTTTGGGGGTTAAAACCCCACCCAGAGCCATGACAAAAATACAGAAATTTCCATTTTTATGAACTGAATCATAAAAAACAAAACTAAAGTTAGAATTTTATTTGTTTTGTTCTCGAAATCTGCCGCTTTATTGAATCAAATTTTATTTAAAAATTTGACTCGTTTAAGCAGCAGTAATGTATTTTCTTTTACAAATGGGGAAAGTACATGGTAACGGTGTCAGTATCGAAAACTGGTCACTCATTTCGGAAAAGGCCGGCATTTATTTATACTATTGGAAATCAGCCGAAGGCTAAAAGGAATGGTCATTTCCAGTCACTGCTAATGCCGTCTCGGGTTTTTCAATACTGCACCATCGGGGGGTCTTAATTAGTTACATCTGTTTCTTGCTCTTTTTTTGGAAACGGGACTGGACACTCCAATTCCAGGAAAAACACAAAAACGCATGCTTTGAAGGATAGGCTTAATTTCACAAACATTCTGTTGTTAGTTGCTGTAATGCTAAGGTTTCCTTTATTGTGCGTTTCGCTATGGATATTAAATCCTATTCAGAGAAAAAATTATGAAAAAGATGGATATAAGAGATCATTTTTTAAAATCTTTCGAATTCCTTCAAGCATTCTTAAAATCCAGTTATGTTTGGAAAGTATATAATTCGTTTACATTTATGTCTCTGGAAAGATATTAACAGCGCCGTGCGAAAGGGGGGGGGGGTAGAGGGCGGTCGCAGGGATTTAGGGGGTGCCAAATTTCTAACTACTTTCTACTTACTACTATTTTAAAGGGACTACTTTCAGACAATTTTTTTAAATTAATATTAATTCATATTTAAAAAACGCCCGAAATAGGCAAGTAGGTAAACGGGAAAAAAGTTACCGGAAAAACAGTTATCGGAAAAAAGTGACATAAACTACAAAAGCGGAAAAGAAGTTACCGAAAAAAAAATTGACAAGGAATTGATTTTGGGAATTCATTATTGATTTTGAGGATTCATTGGTTAAGTATTTAGGGGGTATCAGGGGGAGGTTTTTAATTTAAGTAAATGGGTTTTTCGTGCTGAATTAACTGTTTTGGTTCAGTTTTTGGACATATGATACCCCCCCCCCCCATCCGTAACTTCTCAAATTAAATTAATAGTTTTTTTTTACGCAGATTTATTCGATTCGGTTGAAATTTCGGACATAAGATCATTATGATAAGACGTATCTCTGATTAGTTATACAGTTCTTTTGCTTATTATAAAGGGAGGGTGGTCAAATACTCCCCTCCCCACACACACACACAAATTAGATAGATCGGTTTTTAAGATCGAATCAAAATTATCCGATGTATTTCAAATTTAAGATATAGATTCTTTCTGATAAGGTGAATCCCTGAATAGTTTTAAGAGTGTAATGACTAAGTATAAAGGGGAGGGGGATGGGGGATAATCCCTCTTAAATTAAATAAAATGGCTTTTTACGCAGAATTATCCGATTTGCTTCGAATTTTGGACATAGGTTCATGATGATAAAACATATCTCTGATTGGTTACGGGTTTCTTTTCCTTATTATAAAGGGGGGGAAAGCAATTATGTCCCCCTCAAATTAGATAAATCGGTTTTTATGCAGAATTATCTGATGTATTTCAAATTTTAAATGTAGGTTCTATCTGAAAAGGTGAATCCCTGAATAGTTTTAAGGGTTTAATGGCTAAGTATAAAGGCAAAAACAGCGGATAACCCTCCCCCCGCCCCTTTAAATTAAATAAATAGCTTTTTATGCAGAATTATCCGATTTAAAGAATTACTATTCAAATTTTGGATGTAGGTTCTTTATGATAAGGTGTATCCCGGATTAGTTATGAGGTTCTTCTGCTAAGTATAAATAGGGAAACGGACGATTATACCCCCCCCCCCTTAAATTAGATAAATTGTTTATGCATAATTATCCGATGTATTTCAAATTTTTGATATAGGTTTTTTCTCATAAAGTGGATCTCTAAATAATTTTAAGGGCTTAATTGCTAAGTATAGAGGGGGAAGCTAGAGATAACCCCACTTAAATTACATAAATGGCTTTTTACGCAGAATTATCCGATTTGCTTCAAATTTTAGATGTAGTTTCATTATGGTAAGGCGTATAAGCTAATGAATATAGTTAAAATAGGGAGGGATGCAGCAGTCCCTTCAGGAAACCTTTTCGGGGAAAGAAGCTTGCTTTCCCCATTCGACGGAGGGGGATGTCCGGTAGATATCGCGGGCGGCTAGTTTCTTAGGAAATTTGTCGATCAGGGGATTTCCCGGTAGCTAATATCCAAACACTCAAGGCCACAGCACCTTGGCGAAAAACGGAGCAGGCCAAATGAATTTGGGAGAAAAGCGTTTTCCGCGTGTGCGCGCGCAGATGTTATTTTCGATTAAGGCAGCGTAGCAAGCATATACATCTATAAGGGATTATTTTATGCTAATTATTTTCGCGTATTTATGATATTATTTCGTGGCGTACGTAATATATGACTCTGTTATTATGTAGGCACTGTTTTGATCAGCATACAAATAAAGCTCTTTCTCTTTCTCTCTCTCTCTTTTTTTTTTTTTTTTTTTTTTTTCTTTTTGGTCGACAAGAAAGTAAATTAATATTTCCCTTTTCTTTCAACAGAAATTGAATATTTCCACTGCCACGATGACATAAAAGTATTAAAAACTACAAAAAAAATTAATAACTCAAAAATACTTTGAAATGCAGCTTTCAAACAAATTAGTAAGCTCAACAAAATTTTATTTCTTGTTGGAAAATGAAAGCAAGTAAAGAAATAAGAAAAATTATTTCAATTTCACTAAATTCAATTTTCTTCTTCTTCTTCTTTTTTTTTTTTTTTTTTTTTTTTTTTGTGGAATAACTTAATGTTAATTAAACTATTTATATAAAAGTTAAGATTAATGCCTTAATTCATTATTTTCGTGCTTTTTTTTATAAGATTTCACACACAGAGAATATTAGATCAGATTTTTTTAATTCTTTGCGTGTAATACAACTTTTCTCAAAGAATGATATTATATGCTCAATGATATATGTACAGTTGTAGAAAAAAAAGTAAACAACCCCTACTAACTTTGCAACAATTTATAATAGAAGAGAGTTGTTAGAGCTAAAAAAAAAATGAAAATAAAGTCAGTTTAATAAATATAAAATTTGCGTAGCAGATCATCTATAAATCAAAGCTAGACCATATGTCTTTATTTATTTATTTTTGAAGCGGGGTGTTTTTAATGAAACCAATATTTCGATTTAATATTTTCAATTTGCCTTTTACATAGTCTGACTGATTTAAGAAAAATATAGATAATATATTAAAGAAATAATTAAATTAAACGGATTTTTAACAACCGTTTTCTTTTTAAAAAGATATTTATTTCAGATGTATGTGAATGGTATAAATAGTTTAATACATTTATTTGAAGCGAACGATTTGAAAATTTAATTAAACCTGAATGGTTGTTTAATCCTTCTTATAAAAGTGATAACTTTTTAAACTCTAAATATTAATATAAACAATCTAAAAATGATACTGGAAACAGAATAACATTTGAATCAATACGAATTAAAAGTCACGATCAGTAATGTCAATGTCAAAGAGCGCAAAGCTTGTAAAATTTCTCCTCTGCCTCGCTCTTCTCGCAGGCACCTTCCGTTATTCGCCAAGGTGCTGTGGCCTTGAGTGTTTGGATATTAGCTTCCCGGTAAAGGTTTGCCGCAAAAATACTCAAGTAACATAAAAAAACGAGTTGAATGCAACTGAACGCAAATAACAAATAAAAACAATTTTTCTTTATTTTTTAATTTAATGATTGAAAATTATTATGCCAGAAAACATAACACATTTTACCTTTTTTCTGATAATGATTAATTTCTATTCATTTTGCACTTAAAACTGGTTTATTTAATTTTTTTTTTATTTGTGAAAAAAGTAATATACTAAATTATTTGTTGTAATTGTCATTTTAATTTACGCCAAATATTTATCATTTACTGGATTTTTACTAATTAATGTCCCATGTTACACATCACAAAATATAATATAAAACATTTTAAAAATATATGTTAGAAAATTTTAATGTACAAACTATGTTGTATGTCACGAACGAATGAACTAGTGAATTCATTAATTTGTAGTAATAAAAATAGTTTTTTATTACTAGCTTATGTTAGTAATTAGAAAGTTAATTGTTTAAAAACCTGTAGTTCTTGATAGATCTTCAGGTTTGAACGCTTAAAAAAATAAACGGATTTAAATAAAAAAACGATTTTAAGAAAAACAGGATATTTTTTTCTTTGTTACGATGTTTATAGAATACTGAAAAATACTACGCAGAAACATAACTCACAGTTTTCAATTCAAACAGCTATTGAGGATATATAAACAAATCCTTAAAACTATACAGGGATTCACTTTATGAGAAAGAAACAATAGCCAAAATTTGAAATACATCAGATAATTGTCCATAAAAAACAATTTATCTAATTTAAGGGGGGAATAATCGCGGCCCCCTTTTTATTAGCAAAAGAACCCCATAACTAATCAGGGATATCCCTTATCTTAATGAGCCTACATTCAAAATTTGAAGCAAATCGGATAATTCTGCCTAAAAATCCATTTATTTAATTTAAGAGAGGTTATCCCCCCATGCACTCTCTATACTTAACCATTAAACTCCCAAAATTCTTCAGGCAATATATACTCTGACGACTAACTGACAACATTAATCATGGCAGAAGATAGATAGCGAAGTCTTATTGTGAAAAGGGATGCAGGGGTGAAAATATCTTCATTCAAAAGCTGAGAAGAATAGGTGCGATTAACCTCAAGGGACATACCTAGAAAATAATTGCACTGGTCTAGTGTCAATGAGCTGAGGGACTGTCAATGACACTGGGATTATTGAGCACCGAGAGGGAAGGAAGGTAGTTGGAAAAGAGACATGTGCTGATAATGTACAAGAAAATACATTGATGTAAGATGGCTTAGACGTGCTAAGCGAAATGTAATATTTGAGTGTGGCTCCTATGTAGTTGTAATGTCGTTTTATTTATTTTTTTAATAATTGATCTGTGGTTCTAATAAAGAATTTGAGGAATTAAAAATGTGTTATTGATGAACTAAACAAATAAACCAACTTAGTAAAGAGAAACTCAGGGCGCAACACCACAATACTATATATAAGCCTTATCAGAAAGAACCTATATCCAAAATTTGACACACGTTGGATAATTCTGCTTAAAAAAACCATTCATCTTATTTAGGGTGGAGGAGGGGGGGGAGGTAATCGTCCGTTCCCAAAACTAATCAGGCAAGCGTTTTTTCAGTATGAACGTATATCCAAAAATTGAACCAAAACAGTTAATTCAGCATGAAAAAATCATTCACTTAAATTAAGAGCAGATCCCCGACCTCCCCCCCATTTCATGCTTTGCCAATAAATCTCCAAAATCAAAAATAAATCCCCAAAATCAATTCCTTGTCACTTTTTCCCCAGTAACATGTTTATATTGTACCTTTTTTCCGGTAACTTTTTTCCGTGTCATTTTTTCCGCTTTTGTAGTTTGTCACTTTTTTCCGATAACACTTTTTCCTAGATTCAGGCAAGTAGGTATCATGATTAAAAAGCTATGTAACTGAGAAATGTTCTTCATTCTTTGATAAGATCTTTCAGAAGACGATTCTCACAGTGGATGATTTGAAACGAATTTGCGACATAGTGGCAACAAAAAGGAGAAAAAATGGTTGCCATGCGATCAAAATCGCTTATAACTCGTTATCTAATATGCTTATTATAAAAAAGAAAAAAATGGCATATTTGTTTCGTCAATGTTTTTGTCAACGAACTTTGTCAAAAGATCGCCGAAAAACGCGAATTTCCTGTGCGGATCGCGGAGAAAACGGCAATTTCACCAAATATCGCAGATAAAACGCTGATTTCGTCTGAAGACCGCGGGAAAACGTCGATTTCGTCTAAAGATTTCTGATATAATGCAGATTTCGTTAAAAAATCGGGAAAAAAACGCCGTTTTCAATAAAAAATTGCTTAAAAATACTTTGTCAAAAGATCATTGAAAGAAAAGGTCGCTTTCATCAAAAGATCACGGAAAAAACGCCGATTTCGTCGAAAAACCGCGAGGATAAAGTGCCATTTTCAAGAAAAGATTGCGTAAAATTGCAAAATTTGTCTAAAGATCGTCGAAAAAACGCCGATTTCATAAAAAAAACACCGATTTCGTCAAAAGATCGCGGAAAAACCGCCGATTTCGGCAAAAGATCGCAATGAATTACCGATTTTGCTAAAATATCGCAGATAAATTGCTGATTTCGTTTAGAGGTTGCGGAAAAATGCCGATTTCTTCAAAAGATCGCGGAAAAACGCCGATTTCGTCAAAAGATCGCGGAAAAACGCCGATTTTGCTGAAATATCGCAAATAAATCGCTGATTTCGTCTGAAGGTCGCAGGAAAACGCCCATTTCCTCTGAAATACGCGGATAAACCCCCTCGCGGGGGGGTAACTCGCTGCCTCCCCGCCGATTTCCGAAAAAAATTTCAACCAGAATCATCCCTGAAGCAACTCTACCCCCCCCCCCCCCCCAGAGCCAAATTCTGGCTGCACCACTGACTGAAAAATGCACTTAAGGCAACTGAATGTCTGTGAGATCAAGTCTTCACTGAAAAATATGAGGTCGAACATTTTCTTTAAATTCCTGAAGTTCAAGAATGACTCATACAGGAATAACTGTGGAGATTCGCAAAAGGCTTAAAATCGAAAGAATTCAACTAAGTCTTTAATTTTTGCGCATAAGTGCATTTTTATTTTTTTTATTTTTTTTCCAATATAAATTCTTGCCATCAAACCTTTATAAGAAGATTAGAAAAAATCCTAGAAATTCAATAAACTGTGCAGATTGTTGAAGCTAATCCAGTGACATCAGGAGACGCTCATTTGAAATATAGTTTTACTCACTCAAAAAAGCATAGTCAAATAAAAGTATGGACTTTTGGAACAATGAAGCCGCCTGTTTGATATAATGCTAATTAGAAATCTGATGATAATAATATTGAGCAGCTATACAAGGTGTCTAATCAACGATGCTCAATGGCTAATTTCTAATACGTTAAGCATAACATATAGTTCCAATTATGAAAATGTTCCAAAACAGGGAAGAAAATATTACAAAGATGTTTTGGGCCAATATAAATACTTATTACGAATTTTGTATTTTTATACGGTTTTCCAGTCCTGTAAGTTATATTTAATCAAAATATCTTATTGCACTAAAAAGTAATACAAAATAAGTTCAATTCTTGTGCAATTAAAATTCACTGAACAATAGCTGTTCATAATTAAAGCATCTTTTTCGCTGCGATATAGGGATTATTCACAAATTGGCTAGAAGAATGAATAATTGTCATATATATATATGTGTGTGTGCGTGTGTGTGTATGTATAAACAGATGCGAGTAAACCTAATCTTACAGTATAAATTTCAAATCGATTTTCATTCTGACACATTAATATAAAACGTATACCTTGTAATAAAAATATAACTTTAGAAAAATAACAGAATATTTGCTAAATGAAATGATGAAAAATAACGATCGCGATTCTTCTTAACATGATATACATTTTAAAATACTAATGATTATCTAATCTAAAATTTAATTAAAAAATTTAAAGTCATCTTAGAATTTGCTCGAAGTGACAAAATTCGGCTAAAATGCAGAAATTTACATGCGA
>OZ025297.1:216927161-217008161 GCA_964019185.1 Maratus speculifer | reverse complement strand
AATAAATCCTTTTAAAATTTTATGCACTTTGTATATGATTCCTCGAAGCACGGCCAAAATCTATACACATATAAAATAGTTTGTCCTGATTGACTGATAATCCCAAACCATAATCCATACTCCCCAACCCATAATTTGCCCTCGCGAGCGGGGAATTTTCCTAAATTTAGACGATATCCTTCATGTGATATATGGATGGTAAGCTCTGTGATCACTTATCATTACGATGATTTAACATCGTAATCATTCACCGTAAACTTTTCACGTTTTAGAATTATTTTTCTACATAACTTTTTTTATTCTTCAATTCGGGGGTCAAAATAAATAAATAAATAATACAGGCGTATCAAACTAACAATTACCTTCAACATCAAAGCGAATTCAATGTAAATGAGAAGTATTATGAGTTATAAAATTAATTTAATGCAGCGATTAGTTAAAAAATAATAATAATAAGGGAGACAAAGTTACCCCGAATTTGGTGTAGTTTTGTCACCTAACTGGGCAATAGACGATTTATGACAAAATTACCTCAGATATTGATGTGAAAAAAAATGATAACAATAAAAAAATACCCCTTAGATCCCCTAAGGATATCTGAATGATTAATTTTACGATAAATTGCGAAAAATATGATTTTCAAATTTAATTTTTTTTCTCTGGGTGAAAACATTGATCATATGACCACCTGGAGTGTGTTAGTTAATATAGGAATGTTAACAATCTTCCAATTAAGATATTTTTTAATTACCATCTTAGCATCATGTTTTGTTCAGAGAAAATCTCAATCAGCCACAACTCCCAAGGACTTGGAAGTCGCAACTGCTCTTCTTTCAAGAGTAAGGATTATTGGGTGATCCTCGGATTTGGTATGTCTTCCAAGGCACTTATTGACAAGAGTACTACGTGATATTTGGAATATTATAGCAGCTAGTTTTTTTTTATTTATTGTTGACAGCTGTCACTGAGCTTAACACATTCTCTTCTGTATGATTACGATGATTCCTGGATCCTTGTGTTTTCGCGTACGTCCTCGTTTTTGATTTTTTACCTAAGACCTGTAAGAAAAATGAGAATTAATCACATGCATAAATCACACAAATAAATATATACAACGCAATAATAAACCCGTTCGCGTACAAGGTGACAAAGTTATCCCAAGGTGTCAATAGTTTTACGGTAATCCTACTTTACAGTAATTTAAATTAGCAAAATCCTTCTAAAATTTATTAAACGATTGCGTAAATCTTCTAATGCAGTTTCAAACATTCATGAAAAACGCTTTGTAGAAGATGAAATTTTCATGAATTCATAATTTGGTAAATAAAGTATAATTAAAATTTCAGACAGGCCTACCAGATCTTCTGTTTTTTTTTTTAAATTGAACTAAACAGAAAATTTTATTAAATAAAAAAATTTACTAATTAATGTAAGAATAATCGACATTTCATAAAGTTTTATTTTTCTTTGTCTCGTTCAAATTATGTTTATTTGACTTTTAAAACACCCGGAAGGTCCACAGAATTCCAGGCATAACTAGAGAGTTCCAGGAATTCCAAAGTATAAAGAAAAACTTAGTTTATGAAACAGTTGTGTTGAACATACAATAATAAACATTGTTATGGTAAAATTAATGTTGCATTTATTTCTTGTT
The DNA here is from genome assembly GCA_964019185.1 of Maratus speculifer. Lineage (NCBI taxonomy): Eukaryota > Metazoa > Arthropoda > Arachnida > Araneae > Salticidae > Maratus > Maratus speculifer. Next base: position 217,006,507 of record OZ025297.1, on the reverse strand, counting down.
TATTAATTTTCAAAGTTAAAAATGTTTAAAGTGTGAATGCTAAATTATTCACGATTTTATTGAATCGGTCATTTCAAAAATCACGCATGTCACAGAATCAGAACTTTTAATAATAATAAGAAGAAGAAGAAGAAGAAAACTGAATTATTCACAAGTAAGCGAATTTTTATGGATTTTTTTGCACTAATTATAGAATTTTAACTTCAATAATTGTAAATATCGAATAATTTTTATAATTCATGAATAATATAATTAAAAATAACAGAAAAACTGGTTCTGATTTATGCTGTTTTTGCAAAAAACGAGATTAAGGGATGTTTAATTTGAATAAAACAGACAGAAACGTATTTTTAATTAAAATTAATGAAGATAACAATTATACGGGAACATTTTAATGTTTATATATCATTTTGTTGCGAAATCCTATTCTTCATTATTCATAACTGGATTATCCTCAACAATGGTAGCTGACCAGCTAAATATATTCTGATAAAATGGTATATGCTCTTCCAGAATGCTATCTCAAACTATTAACCTCTTCAATCCCTGAGTACCCAAATGGGTACATCAGTTTTGTCCCATTTTATTAATGATACTCAAATATAAATGAAATTTTGATGTAAGAATAATATGTTTCGAATTGTAAGATTCGAGCTAATGAAAATAAAACAAAAATCTCGTTCTGAAGTCAAACGAGAGAAGAAATAATTCAGTAATAATTAAAAATACTGTAATAATCGCCAGTAGCGAAGAGGTTAATTGACACTTTCCATTATAGGCTTTGGCTGAAAGAAGGGACTCAGGGGTTGAAAGTTTTTTCTCAAGTTAAATAAATCTATAACGATCCATCAATAAATTGATCCCGTATGATAGTGCTTTCTTTATCAGAATCACAGTGAAATCTCTTGTATAAATGTTTAATATCTTGTCCAATATTATTTTTAACGTAACGCAACAGCATAGAACAAACCTCTTTTGCATCCTTGATAGCAATGCCTTTGTAATGTAAGATACCCTGGGGTAATAACGCCAGACGAGGTAATAACGCCAAGTGCCAATATTTTGCATAATTATGTAATAATCTGGTAAATGACACCCATGTGCTCTGCGCAGAAGGGTTTTGAGTCATATAAATCGCAAAAAACAGCTTCAAGTTAATTTGTTTCATTTTTATGTCTTATTGTTTTTACAAGCAGCTAAAATTAACGCTTGATCTAAAATTTGCGAGATACGTTTTGTGATGTGAAGACTATTTTTTTTATCCGGAAATACTTTGTTAATTACATAAATTTTTAGTGCATTTCATGGACTTTCAAAATGTTGTTGAAGATTTTGGATATCTTCTCGAGATAATTTATAATTTAAAATGTACAGCGCAATAACTATAACGGAGTAATAACGCCAATCCTTGCAATTTTTACCCCGGTTGATTCCCTACAGTGACCGAGCTACATCCTAAATACTGATTCAAATAAACACAGTTAAAACTGTGCAATGTTTCTAATAATTCTATTTAAGCGGTCCTTTTTAAGCAAAAAGAAGCTCACGGTCTGATATTCTTTTGCCTCATCCTCTCCCCCCCCCCCCCCACACACACACACACCATACCTTTATTTTTCTTACACTTCCACAAAAAATTGAACATTTTCAATAGCTGAGGATACAATTTGTCAATTTCTAGAGCTGAAAGTTTGTATTTTTAGAATTGGACAATCTATGGTGAATTATTCCAACTTATTTCATAGTTTTGTTTGCATGGCGTTATTACCCATATAGGTGGGTAATAACGCCAAATAGCATTGCTCAAGAAATCACGCCATTACATTTTATGTATTCATATCTGTTAAATTATTTTTTTAAATATAGATAGTCAATGAGTTGCTGTATCAAATTATATATTTGTTTGAAAAATAGAAACTAAAACTGAGCCGTGGAAATTGGCAGAACCTTAACGTGGCGTTATTACCCCAGGGTACCTTGTGTTAAAATATTAATTTAACTTATTTAAGATGTTTTATACCAAAACAATGAACCCATAGTTGCCATAAAGAAAAATATTTTGCATTGGTATGTGTAGTATAGTATAAATTTTGCAGGAAATTTGCATGCAACTACTGAAGTCATTGACTTATGTCGTTTAAGTAATGAACGAAAATTTAAAGGAATTGATTGAAAAGGAAGGAATACACTGACTTACATGGTTGTTATCCAGATCATAGCTTTGTCTTTAAGGTAGCATTTGCGACAAAAATGTGTATTCGGAAAAATCTTGACTTATGTGGTATTTGAAATGAAAAATTCAATTATAATGCCGTATAATTTGTGTCACTTGTGCCCTTTTTTATTTATTGGTAAAATCATTAAAACGTTTTGCAAAATGAATTAAAAAAATACAAATTTTTTTTTTATTAATTTCACAAAATGTAGACGTACTAAATAAGGGAATATGGATAATATTTGTAATAGTATCAATGCATAATTATACGTTTCGTCTAAATGTACATGAAATAAGTTTTTTAATTATATATTACATACTACAATTAGTATTTTTATGAACTACTAAACAATACTTCTTTACAGAGATTAATAACATTATGAATATTAGTAATAACAAACTAAGAATTATAGGATTTAAAGCTTAAAAACAATTTATTTCACAATTATCTTGAAAAGAATTTTACATAAATGATTGTATCGTAAATGGCTAATAAAGATATGTATCCATTTTGCCTATATTTTGTGCGTTATGAAAATGCATAAAACTAGGTTTGAACATATAATTTCAAAATTTAAAAAATTTCATATTTCAAAGAAGTCTACAAGTTGAGATTAAGACATTTATTTGGATCCTTGGTTGGAGAAACACAAATAAGCTTACTTTTTACATTTCGCCATCTTGAAAAATTAAAAATCTATAATTTCCGAAATAACCTTCAAGCTGTCATCTTTCGATAGCAGATAAAGACATTTATAGATTTTTATAAAATTATCATGTTGTAATGAAAAAGAAAATTATAAAAATTTATTAAAATTCGAAGCCTCTCAAAAATGGGACGCTAGAAAGAAATGGGTTAGGTATTTAAAAAATAATACCAATTAAATCGATAAAATCATGAAAAAAATATGAAAAAAAACTTTAGTCAAACCTTTTGTAAATAGAGGCATTTGTTTTTGTAACAATGTAAAATAACTACGTAAAATAAATTAATCAACATCCATTTTTTCTGATTTATAATAAAAATTTTTATGCATTTTTACGTGTAGAATCCGAATCTGCTATTGAAATTTTTCTATCCCGTAAGGCTTCTACAAAATATTAGAACTTAATTTTTGGATACATGGTAAAATATCTGCTGAAATGTAATTTATAATCTATATTTTATAGTCATATAATAAGAAAATTAATGACTATGTAGGTTAAAAACTTTATTTGGATGCATTCTTCTGTAAAAATAACTATCAAAACTTTCATCACTGTCATACAGAAAAACATCATATTAGTTTGAAAAATAACATTGTTAATATTAACACTATAGGGTTTTACTTAACAGTTTCGTGGTCAGATTAATTTATAGTTTGTGTTAAGTAATGAAAAAAAAAATATTGATAAATATTCTGTTCTGTTTGTATTTCAAATGATAAATTTTTGAAAAGTATTTCGCTTTTGTCTTTTTGTAACTGTCCTGTATCTACTAAATGTGACAAAATTGAGGTAATCCGATTATTTCACTGAACTCAGCATTTAAAAAAAAATTTTATAGTTAAATGTACCCATTTACAAACAAGATATAGAAAAGTTCAAATTTGTTGACCAGTGTAATATTTGTTTTGCGTATGTATTTTTGCTCATACTCTGAAAGCTAAAACCAAAACAAATCTTTTCTTGCTTATGGAAATAAAAAATGCATCAGTTCGAAAAATAAATAATTTAAATCAAAATTAGACTCATTTTAAAGGAATACATGGATTCGTGGATTTTTAGAAAATGAAATTTTGTGCAGCATTTTTTTTTTTTTTTTTGGGGGGGGGGGGGGAATTCTTATTAGCGTGAGAATGTGAAATTTGCTTAAAGAATTTTACTCTAGTATTTTAAGGAATAACCTAAAAGTTGTGCATTTTTGTCAATATCAGATGAAGAAAAGAAATAAAACTATCTGCATGTAACAGACTTTTCGTATTATCAAAATATTTCAAATTATTAAAAAATAGGTGTTATGCAACGGTCTAAAATAAATTAAAATAAACCTTTTGCGTATTTTCTAAGGAATATATTTCTACGAAAATCTTTGAAAATCATAATGGATTTTTCCCCGCTGGATCATAAAAGACATTGTTTTATATTATAAAGACCAAACGTATCTGTGCATAACGCATACGTCATTTTGCGAATGGCAACACTTTTCCCCTGTAATTTCTGTGTTGCAATTTTTGGCTACTGTAAATTTTACACTTCTAAACACCACACATTTTAAATTTTTACATCGTCGAATAAAGAAAAAAAATGCACTTTCAAATGCAATACAAAATCACTCCATTTTTACTTAAAATTGGGGGAAAAATAGAAATTAAAATGCACAACACTTTTTCATGCAATTTCGGTTTTGCAATTTTCGTTATTGATAATTTTACACTTCTAAACATCGTACCTTTTAAATTTTTATACCATACTATAGAGAAAAGAAATGTACTTTCAAATGTAATTTGTTTCAAAGCTGTATCTTAATTTATTTTTGAGATGTAAATTTTTAAAATAATTTTTTGTACCAGTTTTGTAATTTTGGCAATAGAATCTCTCCATTTTCTTTTAAAACTAAAAAAAAATAGAAATTAAAATGTGTATACTATTTTAAAAATAGTATAATGTAATTTGTTTCAAAGCTGTATCTTAATTTATTTTTGAGGTGTAAATTTTTAAAATATTTTTTGTACCAGTTTTGTAATTTTAGCAATAGAATCTCTCCATTTTCTTTTAAAACTAAAAAAAAATAGAAATTAAAATGTGTATACTATTTTAAAAATATCGTCTGTTATAAAATCCAGCGAATTTCGGTTTTATTTCGTTTAATAATTTGGATAATTGAGTTTTATTGATTTTGTTAATTTTAGCTTAAAATAATATTTGTTTGAGAATCAGAGGGAACAATATAAGATGTATTTTTTACTGTAACTAATTTTGTAGATTTATTATAAATCAATGAAACAGTTCTTTCTTAAAGATTTTCTTTCGTCGAATTTTGACGGGCTCCATCTCGTTGTACATAATAGCAAAAACGTCTGTAGTTTAGTCAGTAACATGTTCTTCTAATTATCAAGAAGTCTGAGGCTCAAACCCTAGGACTGCTAGAAACAAATTGGACAAATAATACAGAAGCTCAAATTTATTCGAAAGATTCAAATACTTAGAGGGTCAGTAAGACTGTGTGGCTCAACTAATTATTAAAGCTAATTTAAATTAAGGTGGTCTGGTATAATAACGCCAGGCGGGGTAATAACGCCAAGTGCTAATATTATGCATAATTATGAAATAATCTGGTAAATGACACCCATGTGCTCTGCGCAGAAGGGTTTTGAGTCATATAAATCACAAAAAACAGCTTCAAGTTAATTTGTTTCATTTTTAGGTCTTATTGTTTTTACAAGCAACTAAAATGAACGCTTGATCTAATATTTGCGAGATACGTTTTGTGATGTGAAGACTATTTTTTTTATCCGGAAATACTTTGTTAATAGCATAAATTTGTAGTACATTTCATGGACTTTCAAAATGCTGTTGAAGATTTTGGATATCTTCTCGAGATAATTTGTAATTTAAAATGTACAGCGCAATAACTATAACGGGGTAATAACGCCAATCCTTGGCATTAATGCCCCGGTTGATTCTCTACAGTGGCCGAGCTACATCCTAAATACTGATTTAAATAAACACAGTTAAAACTGCGCAATGTTTCTAATAATTCTATTTAAGCGGTCCTTTTTAAGCAAAAAGAAGCTCACGGTCTGATATTCTTTTGCCTCATCCTCTCCCCCCCCCCCCCACACACACACACCATACCTTTATTTTTCTTACACTTTCACAAAAAAATTGAACATTTTCAATAACTTAGAATGCAATTTGTCAATTTCTAAGTTTGTAGAGTTTGTATTTTTAGAATTGGGCAATCTACATGCAATTATTCCATCTTATTTCATAGTTTTGTTTGCATGGCGTTATTACCGATATAGGTGGGTAATAACGCCAAATAGCATTGGTCAAGAAAACACGCCATTACATTTTATGAATACATATCTGTTAAATTATTTTTTTTATATAGATAGTCAATGAGTTGCTGTATCAAATCATACATTTGTTTAAAAAATACACACTAAAACTGAGTCGTGAAAATTGGTAGAACCTTAACGTGGCGTTATTACCCCAGGGTACCTTATTATGATTAAGTCAGAGTCACAGAGTCTTGTGCATTTTTAACGATGTCAGTTTACAGAATCTAATGTAAATGTACCGAATAATTTTTCTGTTATTTAAAAGAATCTCTGATTTTATAATGACTGTAATTTTACATAAGATTTTAGAAAATTTATTACCTGTAGATTCTCTGTAATTTCGCAGAAATTTTTTTAAGAGTGTATGATAAATTTATATTTGAAACTTTAGTTATGAATTTCAATGTATTTCGACAAACATATTAATTTCATATGTAAGTTTTAATTTATTGAAAAAAAGGTATATTTTCAAATGATGCGGCCCTTATCAATCGTTAAGCATCTGTTTTGATGTTATCAAATGCATTAATAACAATAGAAATCTATGTATAAACATAATCGATCGAATAATTGAACTCGATAAATATTTATTTCAACTGTCCATGTTTCCCTTTACTTGAAAGTCTAGAAGTTCATTTTAAAAGAAAAATAATAATAGGAAAAAAATTTATTTGATGTGTATTTATTCTTTTTTAATATTCATAAAATTTATCAGTACAAAATTAGATCATTTAAAAAAATAATCAATTAAATAAGCAACTATGTCAGAGAGTACAAGGCGGCCAAAAAATAAATGGCGGTTTTTAAAATTCAGTTACAAGTAAATGTTTATAGCTAATTATAGTTTCCCTTACAAAAATTTATGTATACGGAATTTTTTTTACAACGCTGTATTGTTCTTCTATTGTCAAGAAGTCTGGGGCATAAACCCCAGGACGGATAGAAAATAGAAATAAATTAGATAAATGATACAGAAGCTCAAATTTATTCGAAAGATTCAAATACTTAGAGTGTCAGTGAAGATTGTGTGGTTCAATTTTTAAAATAAAAATTTAAAATTTTACGAATTTTCTAAAGAATATATTTTTACGGAAATCTTTGAAAATCACAACGGATTTTCCCCTCTTAATCATAAAAGACATACTTTGTACATAATAGCAAAAACTTCAATAGTTTAGTCTGTAAACATGTTCTTCTACTGTCAAGAAAGAAGTCTGAGGCTCAAACCCTTGGGCGGCTAGAAAAAATTGGATAAATGATACAGAAGCTCAAATTTATTCGAAAGAGTCAAATACTTACAGGGTCAGAAAAGTTTGTGTGGTTCAACTAATTTTTAAAACAAAATTAAATTATTATGATTAAAAATAAATTTACAGAATCTTGTGCATTTTTAACGATGTCAATTTACGGAATCTGTTGTAAATTTACCAAATAATTTCTCTGTCATTTAAAAGAATCTCTGATTTTATAATTACTGTAATTTTACATAAGACTTTAGATAATGTGTAAACCGTAGATTCTCTGTAATTTCGCTGAAATTTGTTTAACAGTGTAGGGTAACATCCCCAGTAATTGGCACATTAAGAATTTGTCGTTAAACTTACTTAAATTTTCATTACAAAGAAATAAGCTATTTACTTGGAAATATTTTTAAATCAAAGAATGCATATCTGTGCATCTATTTTGCCCACTAAAAGCAAAAAAAAAAATTGAAAAAGTATTTTTATAAAAATATATTTATAAAAAGTTGCTGAAATCACCAGTAACTGGCACCTAGAGCACCAATGTATGACACCTTGTGATCCAGTAATTGGCATATGTTTATATTTTAAAAAAAATTACATTTTGCATTGGGTTTAATCGCTTTAAATTAATTTACTGTAGATGAAGATGCCATATTCCAGGTTTTTGATAGTGAGAAATCAGCATATTAATCTGAAATGTGAACACTTTAAAACAATACAGTATACTTACATTAATACCCAGTAATTGTCATGCTGTCCCCAGTAATTGTCATATGAAGCTTTAATGGATTCGAATTACTGATAAAATTTATATTTTCAATTAAAACAAATGATAAACAAAAATAGCCTATAATTTTAAAAGTACTTCCAAAATAAATGGTTTAATCTCAAATTCCTTGCGAATTCCTTGTAATTGGAATAGGTGCCAATTACTCGGAACTAGCAAAATTGAAGCACCATTAATTGGCAACTACCATTAATTCAGAAATCCAAATATTTGTGTCGAAAATACTTTTACACAATTAAAGTAACCCTTTTTAACTAAACAAAACTGTTATCAATTAAAATTTAAAATATATTATAAATCAGATAATAATGAATTGAAAAGCATGCCTTCCTTAAGCCAAAGAACAAGAATTTGCAACAAAATGGCTAATTTGATACAAGCCAGATTTGTTTCTCTTTCCTAGGCTCTATTGTCATCTTGTAAAATAAATCAAAGTTATAATCTTTAACGTAAATGAGCATATAACTGATATATGGTCTTGAATTTTTAAAAGACTGGATATAAATCTTTTTTTAGGACATGTTTGTAAAATGTGACAATCACTGGTGCATGCCAATTACTGGGGGTGTTACCCTATGATAAGTTTTTATTTGAAACTTTTTTTTATGAATATCAATGTATTTTGACAAACTATTAATTTCATATGTAAGTTTTAATTTATTGAAAAAAAAATATTTTTTCAAATGATGCGGTCTTTATTAATCGTTAGGCATTTATTTTGGGTTATCAAATGTATTAATAAGAATAGAAATCTATTTATAAAAAGTTCATTTTAAAAGAAAAATAATAATAAGAATTTTTTTTTATTTGATGGTGTATTTATTCTTTTTAAAATATTCATAAAATTTATCAGTACAAAAGTAGATCATTTAAAAAAATAATCAGTTAAACAAACAACTATATCAGTGAGTACAAAGCGTCCAAAAAATGAATGGCGGTTTTTAAAATTCAGTTACAAGTAAACGGTGAAAATGACTATTTTGCGAGCATTTTTAAAAATATATTCTATCTTTATCAAAAATCTGGCCAATACGTCACATTATATAGTACCCAAATAAGAGAACTTGCCATTAGGTTGCGTTTAAAACTAAAAAATGAATTTTAAAATGATTCATTATATAAGCAGTTTGGATTTGAGATTTTTTTCTTTATGATCTCTTTTAAATAAATTCAGTTGGATTTGATATCTTAAGAATTGATGAAGTTATGTTTTTTTTTCTTTTTTCACCCCCCCCCCCTTTTTGTTTATTTATTTATTTATTTATTTATTTATTTATTTATTTATTTTCAGTAAGACTTAGTCTTATTCAAATTAGTCCTAATCTCATTCATGTTTTCGTAGCATTAGTGTTTTTCTCCCGAAATTAAAATGATATTTTGTCTACTTTTTTAAAATGTACATAATTTTATCAAAACAAACTATGGCAAAAATATTTTGCAATTAATCTGGCAAATAAGATTAACAGAGTTTCCCCCAGGTTTAAAAAGGGGCAGGGCGCTACTGTTCTGAAAAGGGCACTTTTTACATTCTTCAGGTCACTTTTTTGATTTTTAAGGGCACTTTTATAGAGTTGAAGAGTAGAGTACTAGAATCTAGCGGTTAAAAAAATCGTGAAAAAACAAACATTTCGTCAAAAAATGGAGAAAAAAAATTTAACAAAAAAAAAAACTATGAAATTTGTTAAAAGATTGCGAAAAAAACGGTCAATTTTGTTAAAAGATAGCAAAAACTGCAGATTTTGTTAAAAGATCGCAAAAAAAGCTGCAGATTTTGCTAAAAAATTACGAAAAAACAACAAATTTCGTGAAAGATCGCGAAAAAATGGCAAATTTAACTTTTGAAATTTGACTTTTTTTTCGCAATTTTTTGATGAAATTACATGTTTTGTGGGATGAGTAAGAGTTATTTTTTGTCTTCAGTTGCCGATTTTTTTACGTAATTTACGCGTTATAGCATGTCCGCATCATCACTGAAAGGCTGCGTTTTTTCAATGTGGGGCAAGAAGGGCGCTATTTTTTTGAATGAGCGACAAGAGGGGCGCTAGTTTTTGGATGAGGGGCAAGAGGGGCGCTAGTTTTTAAATTAAAGGGCAGGGAGGGCGGAGCGCTCCCCTGAAATCCTGTGGGGGAAACTCTGAGATTAATATTCTATGAAGGAGTAAAAATTCAGAAAATATACGCAAGAGATGCGCAGACAGTAGACATCTGCGGATCTGTATGACGTCATACTAAAATCCCGCGTATTTGCATTATCACTCCATCTATCAGATGGAGCAGCTATGTCAATTTACGCCATATTCCAGCATTAATTTTCTATACGTAACATGTATGCAGTTTTGGTCAGAATCGTCGGATGATACGGCAGTTGCCCGCAGGGAAGATTGAAATTACTATCAGATTATTCATTCTTTCATTAGACAGAATGTCTTTAGAGAAGGAATGCAAAGTTTGGATATGTTCGATTGCCCTCTTATTTTTATTTTCATGTTTGTGAAATTAATGGTGTTAAAAGAAATCTTACTTGAATAGAATGATATTGAATCAACGATTTCAAAACTTAGATTATATTGAAAATGAGGCGGACCATTTTCCCTAAGAATGTGACTTGAAAAATGTAATAAAATCTTGTAATCTCTCATCGACTGCATATTATTGGAATCATCTACATTAATACTTTTTAAAATAACTCTTTGCCCAGAAAATTCTGTTTAATATTTCGAGGAATGAACCAAAATTCGAAATGGTGTGTATTTCAACTCTTCGAAACTCCAATGGATGTCATTTATATACATAAAATAAGAGATGTCTGTCTGCTTGCCTGACTGTAAGATAACGCCGAAATTATAACACCCAGGTCTCTGAAATTGTTGCCATGCGTGGATGCTAACACCGGAAAATGCACTTCGCAGCTGGATTTTAGGTAGCTTTCATTACAAAAAGTAAAAAGCTACCTATTGCAGCCGTCCGGAGGAAAGCACTTCCGGAAAATTTTGGTATATTTTCACCGATCATGACCCCAGACCCCAAAACCACCCTCCGTTCAAATGTTGACATATACAGAGGTGTGAAAATTATTAGAATAATTGCAAAATTTTTAATAAAATCTTGTTATATTAAAAATATAACACATTATTTTTTAAATATTCATATATTTATTATTTAGTGTGCATTCTACACTTTTTATTGGAGATTTGGTACTTTTTTGCATACTTTGTATGAATATTTAGCTATTAATTTGCATTTCATTGTCATAGTGCCAAATTCGGATGAGTCTTTCTATCAGATCTTTTTTCTTTGTGATGATGCAATTCTTTAAATTTTTAATTACAATGCCCCAAAGATTCTCTATGGGATTCATATCTGGGCTATTTCTAGGTCATGGAAAGATTTTTATATTTTTTTCATTGAAAAATTTGGTCACAGATGAAGCTTTATGGCACGGAGCTCCATTATGAATGAATATGAAGTCTCCATTTGGAAACCAGTCTTTTTATTGTGGAAATAGACTTTGTTCAAGCACTTTTTCATACTGTTACTGCTTCATATTGCCTTCTACAACATATAAAAGAAGAAGTACCCTAAGGAAGCATCACGATCTAAACCATTAATTTAGTAGGATATTTAACTGTTTGTACTATGCAATTTCGGAAAAATTCTTCACTGGTACTTCTCCTGAGATAATGAGTGCTTTTGTCTGATATGGTAAACATTGATTCATCAGAAACACACACATAAAAGATAAACAATTCCTTAAAATATGTAATTTGTTGAGAAATATTCTTATAAAGAAATTTACAAAGAAATTTAAAAACAGTTTTACATCTTTAGTCAGTATGCAAAAAACATGATTGTAAGAAAAGAAATGAACAACTTAAGTTTAATTGATTAATTAAGGGAAAATTAATATTTCTCAACTTGTTTCAGTAATTTCTGAATTGTTATTGCACAACTTTTGCCCAAGCAAATCTCTTCTTTGCCCTAGAGGATGTGATTTTAACCTTTTTCGAAGATGACGAGCACTGACTACAGCTGAGCTAAGCTTTCTACGAATATAAGAATCACATACATTTATTTCACACGCTTGCAAAAAGATTTTTAGTTTATGACTAGTTGCTCTTCTGTTAGCTTTAACAATTTTAATTTATTTCTCTTCTATTTTTGCAGTAAATTTACCTATCCTTCCACATATCCTTATTCTAAAAGTTTCATATTCACATTTGGAGCTCAAAAATCTTTATATTCTAACACAGATGCTTGCAAAATTTTAGCTTTTTTAGCGATTTCGTGTACTGTATCGTTATTTCTTGAATGAAACACTTTATGACAGCTAGACTTCTAATAGAAATATCACTTGCTTTACCCTTAATCATGGAATAATCCTTTGACAAACGAGAAAAAGCTGTCAATTAGCATAAGCCAATCAAAATAGCGAAAAGATTTGTTTTAAAAATAAACTAATACTAATACTAACTCAAGAAAGGAAAAAAAAATAAAGCACAACAAGCAGACAAAATTTTAATTTAACTTTACATTTGTTTGCTAATCAAACTAACTCTTTATGCAATGTAAACAATTTGATTACTTTGGATAAAATACCTTTCTTTTTAAAAAATAGCAACATTTAAATTTTTTTTTATCCCCAAAAGTAATTTAGAGGAGTTCAAAATTGACTAGACCAACAAAATAAATTACCTTTCTTGAAAAATTGCAAGTATATATAATATTAATCAAGATAAACTGAAAAAATCACAATTATTCTAATAATTTTCACACCTCTGTATATATATATATATATATATATATATATGTATATATAACCATATATATATATATATATATATATATATATATATATAACCATATATATATATATATATATATATATATCTGATTTTTGTCATGCGATAACTAACGTATTTATGAACCGATTTTAATGAAACTTGGTATGTACATAGTACATACAAATGTCTCGACCGAGTTCGTTGGTCAGCATCATCCGCCATTTTGTTTCAAAATGGCGGCCATTTTAAATTTTAAAAAAAATTTAAAATTTAAAATTAAATGCGAAAAAATTAAAAGTTGAAAAATATTTTTCTTTTACGTGTTAGAACTTAAAACAAAGATTCCAGAACACTTTTTATTTTGTCTATATCTTAAAAAATGATTGAGTTATAGCACTTTGAATTTTTCTTATGGCTGACATTTTGAAATAATCTTATTTTTGTCACGTGATAACACGCGTATTTATGAACCGATTTCACTGAAACTTGGTATGTACATAGTACATACAAATGTCTCGACCGAGTTCGTTGGTCAGCATAATCCGCCATTTTGTTTCAAAATGGCGGCCATTTTAAATTTTTTTAAAAATGTAAAATTAAAAATTATATGCAAAAAAATAAGTTGAAAAATATTTTTCTTTTACGTGTTAGAATTTAAAAAAAAGATTCCAGAACACTTTTTATTTTGTCTATATCTTAAAAAATGATTGAGTTATAGCACTTTGAATTTTTCTTATGGCTGACATTTTGAAACGATCTGATTTTTGTCACGTGATAACACACGTATTTATGAACCGATTTCACTGAAACTTGGTATGTACATAGTACATACAAATGTCTCGACCGAGTTCGTTGGTCAGCATAATCCGCCATTTTGTTTCAAAATGGCGGCCATTTTAAATTTTTTTAAAAATGTAAAATTAAAAATTATATGCAAAAAAATAAGTTGAAAAATATTTTTCTTTTACGTGTTAGAATTTAAAAAAAAGATTCCAGAACACTTTTTATTTTGTCTATATCTTAAAAAATGATTGAGTTATAGCACTTTGAATTTTTCTTATGGCTGACATTTTGAAACGATCTGATTTTTGTCACGTGATAACACACGTATTTATGAACCGATTTCAATGAAACTTGGTATGTACATAGTACATACAAATGTCTCGACCGAGTTCGTTGGTCAGCATCATCCGCCATTTTGTTTCAAAATGGCGGCCATTTTAAATTTTTTAAAAAAATTAAAATTTAAAATTAAATGCGAAAAAATTAAAAGTTGAAAAATATTTTTCTTTTACGTGTTAGAACTTAAAACAAAGATTCCAGAACACTTTTTATTTTGTCTATATCTTAAAAAATGATTGAGTTATAGCAGTTTGAATTTTTCTTATGGCTGACATTTTGAAACGATATGATTTTGTCACGTGATAACACGCGTATTTATGAACCGATTTCAATTAAACTTGGTATGTACATAGTACATACAAATGTCTCGACCGAGTTCGTTGGCCAGCATCATCCGCCATTTTGTTTCAAAATGGTGGCCATTTTGAATTTTTTAAAAATTTAAAATTTAAAATGAAATGCGAAAAAATCAAAATTTAAAAATATTTTTCTTTTACGTGTCAGAACTTAAAACAACGATTCCAGAACCTTTTAATTTTGTCTATATCTTACAAAATGATTGAGTTATAGCACTTTGAACTTTTCTTATGGCTGACATTTTGAAACGGTCTGATCTGAACGATCCACAATGTTGCTTTAAAATGGCATACACTTTATATCGTGGAATTTAGTGACTCTCCAAATCGCTTAAAATAAAACCAGATTGAATAAAAGATGACTAATTTCTAAAAATTCCTATTAATATTCAGTCTTGACAAAAATAGTATTCAATCTTATAAAATCACTAATTTTATAAGATTATTTCCACTAATTTGAGATTAGTATTTTTGAACAATGTAACTTACTTTAAAATAAATAAATAAATATATAAGTATATGAAAGCTACCTCTTCCTCCCGGCATTGCCGGAAGGACTTTTTAAATTTCAGTTTAGATTTTTTTAATTAAAACTTATAGAGTAAAAGGATATTTGCAGTTTTCCACCAATCAACGGCAATGAAGCTGGCAGGTTAAAAGCTATTTGCAACTAGCCACCAATCCGTGGCAACGAAGCAGTTAGCCAATGAGAGTGAGCGATAAATATGGGATTTAACGACTGCATTTTACGGCTGAATGCTACACTGTTGAAAATTTAAAACTTTTTTATATCATCACTCCACCGCTTTTATAGAAAACGATTACTTCACTCAGTGGCGTAGCTACATATTCAGCGCCCTGGAGCAGGCAAAGTTTGTGCGCCCTTTTGTTACACAAAAAAGTTCTGCACAATTTTGTTTTGACGTTTAAGATTTATATACTATTCTTAATTTGATTTTAAAGTTTATTTTTATTTGAAAGTCTAAAGTATTTTGACAATGTATTAAATACAAAAAAAAAAAAAAAAAAAAAGTTTCGTTTCATATGGATGTGTGCCTATCTGTTTGTTCGCTGTGGCCAGAAAAATCTATAATACATACAAAGCTCAAAATGTTTGTTATGATAGTTGAAGATCTTGCCTGGCGCTCTTGAATTTCAGAAAATGAAATCTCTAATAATTAAATGAGAAATTAATTGAAAATCACAAATTAAAAGAATGGAAAAGTATTCATAATTCAACAAAAGTCTAGATTTTTATCAAACAGCAGAAAATTTCTTCAAAAACTCGACGAGAGACGAAGGTTTTAATAAAATTACATTGCTTCTAGGGTGATAAATGTACTGGACCTTTTTAAAAAGGGCAGTACATTAAATTCTACTGTGCTTAAAAACTCGAAAATTGCGCAGCCAAACGAGAAAAAAGAATTATTTTCAAAAATTCAATAATTCCTATATTCTTATATACAGCTGAGAAATCCATTTATAAAATCTCTTTTCATTTCCGTTCAAAGAAACAAAGTCTTTTGAGAAATCTTTCATACGAAGAGCGGGTGTTTCAAAAGCAAAAAACTGTCGTCGGTGCATATATGGACGACCTGTAAAAAAATTAAAATATTGAGTTTATAGAATTTATATTTTATGCATCCAGATGTAGAGTTTTCCGCTGATTTCAGGTATGAGAATTTCTTCACGGTCACTCAATTACAACCTTAGATATTAATTATTATTTCATGAATTGGATGATGGCTTTCAAACTCTCATTTTCAAAGCCAGTCTCCCGAAACCGCAATTTTTATACTATAGTATTATTTGAAACGCCGTCAAATTTTTAAAAATACACCATTTAGAGATTTTATAAGCTATGCATTTAGTCCTATCTTTAGACGCTGTTTAATAATATCTAAATTTTATAAAAATCGATCTGCAAGTTTTTCGTTTTATAAAAAATTTCGATTTTTAAAAACGAAATGAAATGTTTTATTGAAACACAAATTTGTTTTAAAAAAAACCGATGAACCGATTAATTTGGAACTTTCAGATAATTTATAAGACACGGTAAAAAATTTCATAAGTAGAGAGAGTCAAATTTTGTGAGGAAGGGGACATGGGGGGAAGTCGTTTACAATCAAGTATTTTAAAACCGTACTGTTTTCTACCGTTTTAGATGCGGTTTCTTGAGAGAACCTTGGGATAATTATTGCTTATTTAAATAAACATTTCAAAAGCATACTTACCATTAGTTTCGATTAGTAAATTCAGCAAATATCTCAAATTCTGGCTGAAATCCGTCCTTTTGCCTATTATATCTACGAATAGGTTGTTTAACGAAGTTTCATTCAGATACAGTTTTGTTAAGAATGGAGTTCGCTGTTCGCTCTTTGGTGGCGGCAACTGTAACTAAAAGATTCGAAATTGAATTTTTATGCAAAATTTGGCAGAGCGTGCTCAGCGCACCTTCTAAACGGTGCCATCCGATTTCAGATTGGCTCTTTTTATGAGATTTTGCAATTAGCACGGGCAGAATCAACATTGGTTGAAAATTATGTTATTAGAAAACTGTTTAAGATTTCTGAATGAAAGTGCACATTTTTCTAAAAAAAGAAGACATTATTGCCAGCGGAAATATTTCATCTTTGTGTAAAATTAGTTTTGCAAAAAGGGTTTTATTCATTGTTATACTTTTTACACAGACACTATTTCGTAAATTGTTCGGAAAGTTGAGTAAAATAAATGCCCCCCCTTTTTTGTTCTTTTCATTTCATAATTCGAAAATTCATTGACTACTATGCGATATTAGACGGTTTTGATGGTTGATGGTGACTATGTAATATTAGATGATGTTGATGGTTAGGGTGGGGGGAGGATTATGTAGGGCCTTGTTCGGCCCCATTACTATTTTCGAAAAATAGGTTTTGCCTTATTTAATCGTAAATTCTGATGCTAAATAAGATGTAATGCGGAAAAAGAGTACTTTCGATAAAAGTGGTGTTAATTTGCATAGGCGATAATCAGGTCCTAAGATACTTAACTTTTTCAAGGAAAATGCTTATCAATTCTGCATTTGAGATTTGCCATATTTTCAAAATACTAAACACAATGTGCTCAAAATTTAATTTTCTGCTTCTTCTTTAAATTTTATCGCCATGAATTTTGGTGAATATATCTAAAATTTAGAATTATATGTCTTTTATTGTTGTTTTGTAATTTGTATTGCTGCACATATAGTTTCCACAAAACAAAAATGTATTGGTGCACATATAGCTTCACTAAACAAAAATAAATAAATAATAATAATAATAAAACAAAATTTTTGTTTCCTTGGTTTTTTGTTTGTAAAATGTCAATAAATATTTTTTCAATTTGTCAAATTGTTTTATTAGTAGTAGTAGTAATTCGTAAAAAAATAAATAAATAGCTAAGGCATTGCTGTTACATATTAAATATAGGTTTCCCCGCTGCGATTTCTTTGGCTAGGATTATTCCCGTACAATAATCATCATGATAAACTTCCAGAACGTTTGCAGGACACCGCAAGTTGATTATTATTTGGAAATAGTGGTTACCAATAACGTGATTTATGAGAGCCGTGTAAATAAATTTTGATTACTTTAAGGTTCAAAAATATTCAACTTCGTCTATATAAACATTACAGAAAAAAATCAACTTTACTGAAAAGGTGTTAGAGAAGTTACTCGAGGTTTCAGTATGATATGAATAAAAAGTAAGGGAACACATGACTGAAATTTTTTGAAAAAATTGATTTTTGTTTTAGCGTCTTAAAACCCTCTCACTGACAAGCCCGTCTATAGACCTTCCCAAGCTCCAGGTTTCACTGCAATGCAAGCAATAATTAAAATGATAAAACTCAGTTGATTTAATGGATTTTTAATACTTTGTGCAATGACAAGGATAACATTCATATTCGTAAATAAGATTTTTTCTATAATTTTGAAAGAATCATATTTTTTTAAAAATTAAAACAAAATGCTTAGAAAACAACATTACAATTTTGCCTTTTTGCAAGACTGTCAGAGGGTTAAAATTTTCTTTGAATCCATTGACATGCCCGTTTTTTTTTCTGACCATTAGAAATAATCGTAAAATGTCAAGGGACTACACCGACTCCGATGCCACGCCCATTCACATAAATTTTGCAATAACATTTCATTTTTACACTAAACTCTGTCTAAAGTGGAATTGATGAGACCGGAACATTTTCCGTTGCAGACAATATTCGACCTTAGACAAGTTTTAATCTATGTCTATGCATTCACAGGGGTTTGAAAATTTTTCCGATTTAGGTAGAATTCCGTCTTACACAAAGTCCGCCTTAGAGAGACTTTACTGTATTTCTGTTTTTAAATTCTACTTGCATTATTATATATTTTAAAAAAAAATGCAGTATGCACTTGTTATCAAAGAACAAGTAAAAGTCCTTCCTATAAACTTATTCGTTCCTCCTTTTAGCATTATGTTTTCCTGCACGCATTTTCCTGTGTTTTCATACCTTTGATTCTACGGCAAACACAATAATAGAACAACGAGTCAGCCACTATTTGTATTAATTTTTGGCTTATGCACCACTTTACTACCGACAGACATGGATCATTAGATTCCCTCTAACTACTACTCTTCCATAAAATAAAGGAATTTTTCTTGTGCTCGATGACTTAGCGTTTTGTACGGTCGACTCTTGGACTATTAATTCATGTGTCTGATAAAATTGTGCAAGAAAAACTACACACAAGTTAGAAGTGGCTAGAAGTTTTTAGCTCCGGAAAAATCGTACTTTTCAGATAAAAATCCCATTATCTCCTAAAATACTTTTGTTAGTTTGATTTTTTATTTATTTATTTATTTATTTGTGAATTGTGAAAAAAAATAAAACATTTCTGAAAAATTGACTATAAAAATTCTAAAATAAAAAGAATATTGTAAAAGTAGTTGCAGTTTGCATATCATAAATCTTAAGCATAATCCAGTGAATATGAATTTCAAATTTCACCAAAATCGATCGGATAGTTATAGTTATCGAGAAAACGGGTTTTAAAGCTGACATATTGTCCATAGGATTACTACGAATCTTAAAGTGCTATTACACGTGTCGTGCTGCAGGCGTCAAATTCCAGGCGTCTCCGTGTTATCCTATGGGACCAGGGGAGTCGCTTGGTAGCGCGCGATTCTCTTTTGTCGGAGCGTCTTTGACGCCTGGAACAAAGCGAGTCGCCAGTAAGAGCCAATCAAATGCTTGGAAATCCAAATGATGGTAAAGACTCTTCTCGAACAGCCAATGAAATGCTAAGAACACGAAAAAACGCAGGCGATTTTTGTCGTTTGCAATTTTTACGTGTAATAACACTTTTAGTCTTCCCTTAAAACTTCGCAAATAGAAGTAATTTCTGTTAACTTAGTATAAAAGCATGCTTTAAATCGAAAAAATTGAGGTTAAATACAGAGTAAAATGTTTTAGAATATTCTGATTGTAACAAAAATTCATCTATTATGTCTGATTGACAAGGAAAATATTATGTAAATATTTAAAAATACATATATATTTCGCTCTTTCAAATTTTGCGCCTTTAATATTCGTGCGCCTGGAGCAGTTTGCTCCAATTGCTCCACGGTAGCTACGCCCCTGACTTCACTGTATTATGGAGCATTCTCACAGATTAAAATAGAGATACAGTCAACTGCAAAAAGATTTGAGCGCCGGACCCCTCACAGAAAATTTCAGAATGCACAATGAGAAAATATTACTTATTTAAGAGAAATTTTGCTGCTGTCATTTATCAATGTTTCGTCTTCAAACGCTATGACGTCATACTTTATGAATTTAGTACATTTGCGATAACTGCATTTCAATTTCATAATGTGCCATTAGGAAATATTACATATTTAACAATTTTTTTTTTCAATCTGGCTACAAATACACTTTAACAAATTTGAACCTTTTGCCGCATCGTCACTCCTCTGCTTTTATAGAATAGCTCTCTTTTGACCAATGAGACTGCTCTACGATAGGATGAAGTAATCATTTTCTATAAAAGTGATGGAGTGATGATGTAGTAAAAGAGTCAATTTTTTAACACTGTTTTGTCATCGATGTTTACTTAAACGCTATGACATTATACTTTACGGATTTCATACATTTGTGATGACTGCATTTCAATTTCAGTATTGCGTCATTTTTTCGATAATTTAAACAATTTAATAATTGATTCGTTTATTTGCGTAACTGTTTGTTTCACTGTGTCATTGAGGTACGCGTGGTTGACGGTATATATAGATTCTCAATGAGTTAACGTTTCATTCTTGCTAAATATTAGATGCGATGTGCAATTTACTTTACGAGCGATTAAAATCTACTTGGACAATGTGGTACGTTTTAATTTCAAGATTAAGTTTAAGTTTTTCTTCCCGTTTTGGATTTTTTTTATTTCGTAAAATTTCTTCTTGGCTTCAAGGAACTGTTTTGAAAATTTCTATTATTCTTAGATTGAAGATTTTCGATGTCATATATTTCTCAAAATCTCAGTCAGTTATTCACAAAGTTGCAATTGAGACGAGATTTAGAGAAACTATGACATCGAAAATGTTCAATCCACGAATAATAGAAATTTTTATCAATAATATATGAGTTCTTTTTATTTTTCTTGTTTTACATTGTTGTAAATTTCTTTTATTTTCTTTTATCATTATACATTTTGAATAGTTTCCTATATTTTCTTTTTTTTTATTTTCTTTTATCATTATACATTTTGAATAGTTTATCAAAATCTGCCCCTCAACACTATATGATTTTTTTATTTTCTTGTTTTACATTGTAAATTTCTTTTATCATTATACATTTTCCCATATTTCTTTTCATTTTTTTCTGCTTTTATCACACATTTTAAATAGTTTATCAAAATCTGCACCAACATTATTTGAGTTTTTTTATATATTTTTTGTTTTGCATTTATTTTTTTTTCAATCGATCCATCTGTGAAAAAATATTTACTGAATTTATGGAAATACGTTTTCAAATACATAGTTTCATTTTTTTTTTCTCAATCCATATTTAAAGATTATTTGCTGAATTTATGGAACGCGTTTAAATATATTTTCTTTCCAGTTTCTTGTGTTTTGATTTATTTTACTATTACCAGCCAAATATAAAATTTCTAATATGAAAAAATATGAGAATAAGCTTTTTGTTCTTGCTTTAAAGTTTGAATTCTTGTCGATTTATTTAAATGACAATATATTTTCTTCCCAGTTTCTTATGTTTTGGTTTATTATTAATACCCAAGTATATAGGATTCCTAATTTCTACCGATATTTTTTTTTTCAATGCGAGAAGGAAAAAAAAACATGAACCTTGAAATTAAAACGTACCCGAAACATGTTCCAACTAATTTATTCAATCCCGAATACCCGCCAAATAATATATTTTCTTCCCAGTTCGATTCGATGCTTTTCATAATCAACAGACACGGGATTTTCTAATTTCTGTCATGGAATTTATGCGAGTCACATCATGAACTTCTTTTTTTATTTTATTTTTTGCCTTTCGGCAGCAATGGAATCTTTGTTCTTTGTTTTTCAACCTCCTGATCACCTTGAAACTGTATGATGCGAGCGAGCGAAAAAAGGGAAAGGAACTCTTACTTTGAACTAACCATTCGCTCGCCTCCCCCCCCGCCCGAAAGCCACGAACGCTGTCCATCCGGATGATACGCCCTGCATTCCGTTTTGACTAATCGCAGCAGCCTCTTTTGAGCGGATCTCTAGCAGCAGTTGGGGAGGCGGGCGCGATGCCAAGACTTTAAAAAGAAGCTTCGCGCCCTTTTTCATTTCTTCACAGAGTTTTGACTTTTTTATCAAGCAAACTCCCCGACACGAATCATGGCCTCTACGCAACTGCTGGATTTACCCATCGACATACTCCTGATCCTTTTTCGAACGTTCATCCCTTTAAGGGACAAACTGCGTCTTTTGACGAGCATGCCGGAATTTCATCCCATCTTGACGTACCGGTCGGCTTACCTCTCGTCTCCCGTGCCTTTTTCGACCGCGTACTTGCAACGGCTGAGCCGAATCCGACCCGGCTGGTACTTCGCCACGCGAAACTGGACCCATCGATTCTGTCTTCGCCTCGATCCCGAAACCCTGAATTTCGCAATCTATCACTTTTTCCTCGAAGGATTCGAAGGCCATTACAAACCCGCCGTCCTGCACCAAAGTTTCTTTCGCGGATCCATCGACCGCGTTTTTCAAAACATCGAAAGTTTCTTGACGCAGTTCCAGTATCTAGAGGAGGAGGACGAGGGAGGGGAGACGACGGCATCCAGACCCCCCCTTTCGCGGCAACAGCAGCAGCAGCATCAGCCCAAAATGTACATGTATCACCTGGAAGGCTACGGACTCGTACTGATCGACTCGACCGCTTCGCGAAACGGCCAACACAACTTACGGTTCTACGACTGGAGCGAAGTCAAGATCCTGCCCGGTCGCTGGCAACAAATCTACTGTCGATGGCGTTTGGACACCCATTTCAAAATCAAATGGAAACTCAACAAAACCCTCTACGTCAAATGCATGACCCCTTCGCCCTATTACTGTCACTGCGAAACGCGATTTCAGAGACTGTCTCCGATAACTTATCGAGTTTCGCCAAATCTCAGCAGTCTGAACTGGAACGAACAAGAATCCGTGCCTCTAGTGGGAGTGCAAGAGTTTCGGCTGGAAGAAGACGAAAACCACATGGAATCCAAAATGACTTATCACGTAAATTATAAGTTTTATAACTCGTTAGAAGTCGAAGTCATCGCCAGAAGAAACGAACGACTGAGAAGCCTGTTGGAATAAAAAAAACTTTTTCATCACCAACCCCCCCACCAAAAAAAAATCTTTCCCATATTGCTGATGGAATTTTTTTTTCCATCAGATTGTTCCAAGGGAAAGGCAAAAAATTGCGCCAAAGGTTTTAAAAAGAAAAATTGGTTTATCCAATTTCTTTTTAAAACCTTTGGCGCAATTTTTTGCGACAAACAGAGTACCAACGTTGGCACAGAAAATAGAATGAAAGAAAAAAAAAATCTTTCCCATATATTGCTGATGGAATTTTTTTTTCCATCAGATTGTTCAAAGGGAAAGGCAAAAAATTGCGCCAAAGGTTTTAAAAAGAAATTGGTTTATCCAATTTCTTTTTAAAACCTTTGGCGCAATTTTTTGCGACAAACAGAGTACCAACGTTGGCACAGATAGAATGAAAAACAAAACGATCTTTTTTGCTTCCTTTTCGGGAGTAACGGGCAAACACTTTTAAAATTTTTCAAGCTATGTTTTTGAAACTTGTAAAAAGTTGTTCTATATAATACACATGTATATATATATATATATATATATATATATATATATATATATATATCCTAAATCCGCACTCCTAAAATCCGCAACTCTCTAAAATTCTCACATATTTTAAGGATGTAAACAATGAAATATTCAGTTCAGATGTAGGTGCAAAATTTGACTTTTTAGCTTTATATCAATTCCATACATTTTTTCATTTGTAATTTTTGTTAAGGTTATTGAATTCATGTTTTTTCATGAAGAAAGAATAACTTATTTCTGAAAAAAAATAAAGATATTGCTGATTTCATTGATGATTACAATCTTACCGAATATATTTATGTATTAATCAAGCTTTTTTTAATTATTAAATCTGACTAAACTTGAAATAACGTTTCATTATTTTATGATCTTGATGTGAATTAGTAATTTACCTTTATGAGGCAAGTTTCATTGAATAATTTAGGAAAAAAAAACACATTTCATCTCTATATAATGAATGTTTAATTGTACATTATTGATTATGGCACGAAAATGTTAAAGTGTTTTTTTTTTATTCCAATATTGGTGACCTAAAAGTCTTTTTAAAAAAAGGGAAAAAAATGAACCGAGGAAAAAAAAGTTTTTTTTTTCTCTCGGTTCAAATTCGTAAACCGAGTCGTTTACAACGTTTTCTTTGCTCTCGTTTAAACTGGTGCAACCAGTCTAAAAAGCTCCTTCCCGTCGTCGCGTCTTTCGTCTGTACCGGCAACCAGGGTTCCGTCAATCCCCGATGTCTCGACCACTGTTTTCGAGGAACCACGCGTCCCCAGGTGATAAAGTCTAATAGTTTTTTGCCCGATTTCAATTTGATCAGTTTTCTTACGAGCGCGTACATTTCCACACCGTCGCTGCTTTCACTGTTGCTGCCTCTGCCACACCGGTAGTTGCAAATTCCTTCGCAACTCAAGGACCTAACAAGCGGACGTCCCAAAAATCTTTCGAGATCGTCGCTTCGAAAATATACCGTACCGTTTGTGGTGACGTGACAGTGTATCGCCGCACCAATTTTTTCATTCACTTCTTTTAACAATCTCACGCGAAAAGACATTCTTCGGCTCGAGAAGAGAGAAAGAGATTCAATAGCTATACTTTCAAACCCAAAAAAAAAATAGACCGGACTACTAAACTTTATGTTTTTCATTTAATCTCTCTCTCTCTCTGAAAGATAAAAAACGCAGTGTTGGGTCGACAAGACAAAGACAAAGAGTCTGCATACCTTTTAGGGTGTAGGGAAACAACAACTAAAAAAAAAACCCCATCCTGTTTCGTGAGAAAGTTGACAAAGGCATGCATGCCCTTGAGGGGGGAAAAAAATGTTTTTCAGATGGAAACGAAAAAACAGAATTAAAAGAATAACATCCGTTGACCTTGCATGCCGAAGCAATCGAGCCGCAGCCGGTTAGCCTTGAGAGCCGACTGGACGCGCCCGCACGTCCGCCCGCTCGCTCGCTCGCTCGAGTGCATCGAATGGATGGGAGGAGGAAAAGGAGGAGGCGGGAGGGGGTAAGAAAACAACACGCGGAACGTCGACTAGAAGAATTAGAAGTTGAAATAAAAAGGGAAATCTTTTTGCGAACAAAGATTAGAGACAGAGAGGGCAAAATGGCAGCGGTCGCGGAAACATCCACGTCTATGTCTTCTTCTTCTACTACTACTACTACTAATACTAATACTCTCGCGCCCTCCCCTATCCGACTCACGGATTTACATCCCGATATCTTGTTAACGCTTTTTCGCAACTACATACCTCTGCACGATAAATTGCACGTGCTTTCTAAAATGGAAGAATTTCGCACTCTGGTCCGGTGTCGCGGGGCCTACCGCATACCGCGCGGAGCACCTTTTTCGAACGCGTATCTGCGATTCCTGAGTCGCATTCGTCCCGGATGGTACGTGGCCCGAGAGGACTGGACGCACTGCTTCCGCTTGCAGATCGACGAAACCACGCTGCACGTTTCTCTCCGTCATTACGTGCTCTTTCCGCCAGAAATCTTGCAAACTTTGCTTTTTCGGCACCACTGGCAGCAGCAGTCCCGCGTCGGCGTGGTGGCCTGTCATCGGGCGACCCTCGCGCAATTGCATTCCAACCTGAGCAATTTTCTGGTGGACTATCACCCGTATCACCTGCTCGCCTACCATCTCCCGGGTCACGGATACGTCCTGGTCGAGCATTCCTCCCCGCGTCGTCCCACCCGTCTCTTTCAGATGCGCTTCTACGACGGCACGACCTGCATGATCGAAGTGGGACAGAAACGCGAAATGAGAGATTTCAGCAGCAGCGGCGACGGCAGCGCGCATTTTTCGGTTCTGTTTTCGGAAGACCGAACCATCACGGTGCAATGCCTCCTGCATCGCACGTGTCGCCGTTGCGATCCTCGCGTTCGAGTCCTGTCCCCTTTCGAGTTTCGATTCGAAACGGATTTCAGAACCTCCTCCTCCCTGACTTGGAACCATCCCGAGGGGGTCCCGAGTATTCCCCTGGCCGGTCGACAAGTGTTTCGTTTGCAAAAAGACGGGCGTCACGTGCTTTCCGCGGCCCTGTCGAGTAAAACGTATTGTCCGCTTTCTAAAAAAAAGTGGAAAGTGGAAAACAAAGCCGCTTGGGTCGAAGAACAGCAGCAGCAGCGGAAAGAAACAGCAGACAAGAGAAAGAGAGAGGCGGGGGTCGAAGATCAGCAGCAGCAGCAGCAACAGGATGACGACGAACCTCTTCGTAAAAAATAAGTAAGTTTATTTATGCCTTCTTTTCCCTCGGGAAAAGGTAAAAAATAAGCCAAAGGTTAAAAAAAAAGAAAGGAGTAAAAAAAAATTGTTTGGATCTTGGTCCAATTTCTTTTTTTTTACTTCTTTTCTTTTTTTAACCTTTGGCTTATTTTTTTACGACGCATTCAGTACCAACATTGGATACGTGTCAAACGAAAAAAAAATTTTTTTGAAGTCATCTTTCCCTCCCCCCCTCCCCCCCATCTAACATCCCGATTAGATTCGCTTGAAGACATCGACACTCGAAAAAAAAAACAAAAATCACAGAGAAACAAAAATTGAAAGGGGAAGAAGAGGATGGTGGTGGTGGTGGAGGAGGAAAGTGAGATAACGAAAAAAACCTTGAACCGTTTCGATGGTCAAGGAACTGCTGCTCGCTCTTTCATTGGTTACGAGTTGGTTTTTCTTTTTTTTTTCTTTCTGTATCTGTGTGTGTGTAATATTCAAAGGAGGTGGAATATGAGAGAGGGATGGGATGGGAGATGGTTTGACTCTTTTTGTTTTTTTTTCTTTAGACCCTCAACTATTTAACGTTGTCAGTCCCGTGTCGGGTTTTATATTTCGAAAAAGATGGCGACTGTTGCAACTGCTCCTCTCGTCCCTGCTGCTGCTGCTGGTGGTGCGGCGGCGGCGGTAACGAAATCCACTCCTGCGACCGTCGTCCGTCTGTTCGACTTGCCCCCCGAAATCCTGTTTTTGATTTTTCGGCGCTACGTTCCGCTGCACGACAAAATCTATCGTCTGCTGAGCATGCCGGAATTTCGACCTTATCTGGAAGACCGCGCGGCCTACCTGTCGCGTCCCGTCCCTTTTTCGAAAGAGTACCTGTACGATCTGTTGCGAAGCATCCGACCCGGACTGTACGCGGCTCGCACCAACTGGTCGCATCGCCTGTGTCTTCGAATCGACCCGCAAAACTTGAACGTGTTCATCCATCACTACTATTTGGAAGGATACAATCCCAACGAGAAATTCGACACTCACTACTATGTCGGGCCCGTGGATCGCATGAAACGACACCTCGATGTTTTTTTCCAAGATTTCATGCACTTGGTTCGATCGCTGCTGCTCACTTATCACCTGAAAAATTACGGATACATCGTCGTCGGTCGCTCTCCGCATTTCCCGCGGAACCGCCACGCCTACAGGATGAAATTTTACGACTGGACCGAAGTCGAGATCCGGATCGATTCGAGGCGTCCGGTGACGTCCGGTCGTGTCAGCCATTTCCACGTGACGTTGACCGCGGACCACAGACTCTTGGTCGAATGTTCCTGCGCTTCCCTCTTTCGAGTCTGTCGCTGCACCCGCGTCCTGACGGAACTGTCTCCGATCGAGCTTCGAGTCGCCGAAAATTATCGGTCGCTCGTCTGGGACGTGGAAACAGAAGAAGAAGAAGGACAACAACAACAACAACAAGCCGAAGAAGAAAAACACAAAACCATTGAACAAATCGGTTATCAACAATTCAATTTGTTAGAAGGAGGATATTTCGTGGAATCCAATCTGTACTATAACTTGGGAATGTACCACCCGTACATTCGGGTGTTGGAAAACGAATTCCAACGCCTTTTTCATTAGCAGCTCAACATCAACAAATAACTGTTAATCAATAATCAAAGACTTTAAAAAAAAAACTTTTTTTTCCACTTATCAATCTTTAACAGGAGATTGAAATAGGAAAAAAAGTAAAAAAAATGCGCCAAAGGTAAAAGGAAAAAAAAAATTTTTTTTTCCTTTTTACCTTTGGCGCATTTTTTTTACGACAAAAGTGTTACCAACATTGGGCTCGATCATTTAAAAAAAAAGAGAGATGGAGAAAAAAAAACAATTTTTTTTTCATTCAACAGATTGTTTCGCTTTTGAAGGCGGCAAAAAAAGGGATCGAAAGGTTGAAAAAGAAATTCTTTTCAACCTTTCGATCCCTTTTTTTTGCATCACATTGATCGCCAACATTGGTTTCAACATAATAATAAAAAAAAAATAAACATAATTTTTATAGTAGAAAAATGAACTTTATATCGATTTTTTCTAAAAACTTTGATGAAAGGTATATAATTTTTTAAAGAATAGACTTAATAAAATAACGCAAAATTTCGATCGGATCGCGAGTTTCAAAAATTGGATTGAGTCAGTCAAAGTCGAACTAGTATAGCGGTAGTAGAGGATAACTTTGTCATCTCCAAGCGGAAAGTGACTTTAAACTCATAAACGACTCCTATTTATACTGTCAAAAAAAAAAAAAAAAAAAAAAATTTTTTTTTTTTTTTTTTTTTTGTTAAAGATTTTATAATGTATGATTTAATCGATTACAAATGTCATCTACTGTAGGTGTAATTTCTTGTTGGAATACATAGCCTACCGTTCCGAACGGGTGCATGACCCTACTGGTGTGGAGAATCCACGATGTAATATTGGTTTCCTCAAAACATCTCAGCAACACATTTAGCGCATCCTGATAAATTACATCGACTTGATGTTCAAATTTTTGCATACAGAGTACTGTAAATTTTCCTGCAACAATGAGACATTCTAAAACAATGCATTGATAGGGCATTGGTAATATTCCGGCCGACGACAATTCGTGGCGAAGTATGTTAAACTCTCCCACTTCTAATGTAGTTTTAACAATTTCGCTTAATTTTCTTTCTAAGATGGGACGAATATCCGATAATACGTTCACTTCTTCAATACTGACATTGAGTTTGAAGGGATGTTTTTGAAAGAAACGTCCTTGCATTCTTAAAATTGTAGTATACATCATCCATTCAATTTCATTTAATTTTGAAAAATCCACGGGTTTGTAGTGGTCCAGATGAGAACCATTGCTCACATTTGCAAGATATATAGATTCTGCAAAAAGATCTGGTAAAATGTAATCCATTCTGACCACCGACCTGTCCAAACAACAAACGTCAGAATGGCAAGAATAGCAGGGAAAATCGGGCAAACGTGTCATTGTTGCTGGAGTGTGGCAAAGTCGAATGAGGCAAGGCTGATACGCGGACTGATATTTATATATAAAAAAAAAAAAAAAAAAAAATTTTTTTTTTTTTTTTTTTTTTTATGTTGATATTATTAAATGTATAATTCTTGGAGAAAACTCACAATTCTCAAGTTTCAAATAATTTCTTCAAACGATTTCTAGTATTTAAAAAAAAAAAAAAAAAAAAAAAATTTTTTTTTTTTTTTTTTTTCGAAACTCCAGTGTCTAGCCTGGGTTCAGTTTAGGTCGCGATGCCCCGGCTCACTTTGGATATTTTTAAAAAGTTTCCCGGTCTCGCCCCCCCCTCCTCTCGATTCGGCCGTTCGATAATGTTTCTCCGGGGATCGCGGTGCGCCTCGGATTTCCGACTCAGTTTAGGAATTTTGAATGGTTTCCCGGTCTCGCCGCTCGATATGGTCTTTCGAACGCGTTTCTCCTCGGGTCGCGACGCCTCGCTTTTCAGACTCAGTTTAGGAAATTTGAAAGGTTTCCGGGTCTCGCCGCCCGATTTAGATATTCCAACGCGTTTCTCCTGCGGTCGCGACGCCTCGTTTTTCAAACTCAGTTTAAGAATTTTGAAAAGTTTCTCGGTCTCTCCGCTCGATTCAGATATTCCAACGCGTTTCTCCTGCGGTCGCGACGCCTCGGCTTTCCGGTTCAGTTTGGGTATTTCGAAAGGTTTCCCGGTCTCGCCGCCCGACATGGTCTTTCGAACGCGTTTCTCCTGCGGTCGCGGTGCCTCGGATTTCCGGCTGAATTTGGGAATTTTGAAAGGTTTCCCGGTCTCTCCGCCCGATTCAGATACTCGAACGTGTTTCTCCTGCGGTCGCGGTGCCTCGGCTTTCCGGTTCGGTTTGGGTATTTCGAAAGGTTTCTTCGTCTCGCCGCTCGATTCAGATGTTCGAAAATGTTTCTCGGGCGGTCGCGACGCCTCGGATTTCCGGTTCGGTTTGGGTATTTCGAAAGGTTTCTTCGTCTCCCCGCTTGGTTCAGATGTTCGAAAATGTTTCTCGTGCGGTCGCGACGCCTGGTGTTTTCGACTCGGTTCGGAAATTTCGAAAGGTTTCTCGGTCTCGCCGCCGCCGCTCGATTTCGCTTTTCGAATGCGTTTCTCGGGCGGTCGCGACGCCTGGGGTTCGCGACTCGCTTTAGGAATTTCGAAAGGTTTCTCGGTCTCGAATCCCGACTCGGCCTTTCGAACGCGTTTCTCCGGCGTTCGCGACGCCTCGAGTTCGCGACTCGGTTCGGGAATTTCGAGAGGTCTCTCGGAGTCCGCGAGACCTCGCGGCGGCGGCGCCTCGGGCACCCGCTTCTCGGACTCGGGCGGTCGCGGCGCCTCGGGCTCTCGCTTCGGGGAGTCGCCGTCGTCTCCCGGAGCGACTGGGGCGGCGGGAGCGGCAGCGGCAGCGGGAGCAGCAGGAGCAGGAGCAACAGCAGGAGCAGCAGAAACAGGTGGAGCAGTGGGCAGTAAAAAATCCCGGACAAGTTTCGGGGAAACGAAAGATCTTGGCACAGGCGGCGTCCTCGAAGGTTCTTCGAAGGCGAAACTTTTCAACGAGGGCAGGTTGCTCTCGGAGTCGGGAAAGGAGTCGAAGAGAATCTTGTGCGAGACGTTCCAGATTGCATCCTCGGGAATAAAACAGTCTTCCAAGACTGAAAAGTCGATGTCCGAGGCAGGTAAAGAAAACGGAGAATATTGGAATAACGGGGCCATCTCGACGAGTGGCAATGTCGAACGAGGCTAGTCTGATGCGCGGACTGATATTTATACTAGACTTGAAAAAAAAAAAAAAAAAAAAAATTTTTTTTTTTTTTTTTTTTTTTTTTTTTTTTTTTTTTTAAATGAAAATTTTAAATCTCCAAGGTTTCAGAAAAAACATGAAAAATTATTTTTAGAGACATGATGACATTTATATATTACAGTTCGCAATTTGCGAATTCGCAATGTGCGAGTTCTTGAATTCTTAATGGGTTTTAAATTCTCACTTTGGGTTCGGTGGGAAGCAAAAACATGAAAAATTATTTTTAGACATGTTGACGTTTACACATTACGATTCGCAATTCGCAATTCGCAATGTGTGAATTCTTGAATACTTAATGAGTTTCAAATTGTCAGGGAATTCAATTGTAAGGGAACCTGACCCGTATTCACGCAAAGAAAAAGCCTTTCGAAGAAAACCGCGGAAAACTCCGAACGGTCAGGCCGACGGTGGCGACTGGGTTCGAACACGGTACCACCTACCGTCCACCAGTTTTGGAGATCAGAACTTCGCGGCCGCTGATGGGGCCATTTACATATTCGCAATTCGCAATTCGCAATTCGCAAATTACGAATTCTTCGATAATTGATGAGTTTGAAATTCTCACTTCGGGTTCGAAGGGAAACAAAGAAAATTGTAAATGTATTAGAGGTCATTGACCTTTGACCTTGGTGACCTTTGACCTTGAACCAAGTTCAAATTATAAATAAACTCTGTGTAATTCGCAATTCGCAAATCACGGATTCTTCGGTACTTGATGAGTTTCAAATTCTCACTTCGGGTTCGGCGGGAGGCAAAGAAAATTGTGAATGTAACAGAGATCATTGACCTTTGACCTTGAACCAAGGTCAAATTATAAATTAACTCTGTGTTTAACTCTTTGTACAATGATGGGAAAGTTGTGGTCCAAGTAAATTCGGCAGGGAGAGAAAAATAAAAAAAATTGATAAATTATTTTTTTACACACACATGGATAAATATACAATTAAAAAAAAGATGTTGATTGATATAAAAGGCACTAAAAAAAAAACAAAGATTTAAGCCGTGAGGCGGGAGCGCAGCGACCGCCTCACGGCTTAAATCTTTGTTTTTTTTTAGTGCCTTTTATATCAATCAACCCAAAAAAAATAACTTAAATTCTAGGTCTTTTCGCCCTTCGGAGTTCCTGCTTCAATTCGTCGTTTTCCCTTTTGAGCGTTTCGATTTTAATTTCCGCTCGGCCTAGCTCCTTTTCGAGTTTTTCATTTTTAATGTTCGCTTGCCCGAGCTCCTTTTCGAGTTTTTCGTTTTTGATTTGCACTTGCCCGAGCTCCTTTTCGAGTTTTTCGTTTTTGATTTGCACTTGGCCGAGCTCTTTTTCGAGTTTTTCGTTTTTGATTTGCACTTGGCCGAGCTCCTTTTCGAGTTTTTCGATTTTAATTTCCGCTTGGCCGAGCTCTTTTTTCAGTCTCGCGATTTCTCCGTCGTTCAGCTGATGGATTTTGTCGTTCAGCTGGTGTACTTTGTCGTTCAACTCGCCAATTTTGTCGCTGAACGCGGAACATTTGTCCGTCAGTGTTTTGACGTCCTCCGCGTGCCTCTGTTTCCATCGGGCCGCTTCCTCTTTCAGCCCCGCGTTTTCGGACTCGAGCTCCCTGTTTCTGTCGACTATGGGCTTGAACTCGTTGATCAGGGACTGGAGATACGGCCGGGGCGTCCAGTGGTCTTCCCCCACGACGTAGTAGAAGAGGTTGCCCATCTGGGCTTGTTTTTCCAGCCAGGCTTCCCGAGCGAGGTCCTTCAAATCCGGGTCGCGTTCGAAAAAGAGTTTGCGACCTTCGGTGAGATGGAGGAAAAAATCCGTGGGACCGCCTCGGCGGCGGCAGGGTCGAAACTCTTTGGAGACCGGGAGGACGGTGTTCAGCGTGATTCCGGGAATGTGCTTTATTTTGAAGCGCCATTTGCTTTCGTTGAAATCCAAGTCCGACTGCAACATTTTGTCCCGTTTCAGGTGTTTGAAGGTCGAGTCGAGCAGTTCCAGGAGCCCGCCTTCCCACTGCAGGACGAGCGGCAGCCGGTAGTCTTTCGGGAGGCTTTCGAAGCAGTAAAAGTGGTTCAGTTTTTCGGCACCACCCTTTTTGTATTCGGCGCCCGAGAAGTTGCACCGGGACTCGCGCTTGGACAGGTAGCCGATGGTGTGGACGAGCTGCATGGCGGATTCGATGGGTTTGCAGTACAGGCACCTGAAGTTTCTGCGGGGCCTTTCTCCCACCTCGATTTTATCCCACACGTCTCTGAGAAAGTGTCCCGGTGGCGAGGAAACTACGATCATGTGCCTGTGTTGCCTGAGTCGAGCCTCCGAGGGCTCCCCGCCGTCGCACCAGCAGGAGAACGTGAGGGTGCGAGTCCTGCCTTCGTCCCCGTCCATCGCTTCGAGAAACCCGGGAAACGCGGGAATCCGGACCATGGCGTGAAACCATTCGACGGAGTCTCCCAGTTCCAGGTACTTTCGGACGCAGGAGACGGCCCGGTTCAGGGACTCGTCCTCGAAAGTCAGGAGGTTCGGGTCGAGGGGCATGGGCCAGACTAGATCGAGGGCTCTCGGAGGCGGGTCGAACGCTCGGTGGTCGAACAGACACTTGGCCTGGGCCATGGGCTTCGAGTCGAAGGGAACGGGCTCCGGTTTCGCCTCGAGAGAGGGACTTTCTGGCGGTGGTGAATCGACGGCTTGCGGCAAAGTCTTCAGTTTTAAAAATTTTCTCCAACACTGTATCATGTGATCGACGTGCTCGCGTTTCCGTTTGCTCGACCAAGAGGTTTCCCCCAGGCACCAGACGCAACAGAGTCTGGAATTTAAATTGTGGGATGCGGAGCAATGTTTTTCGAATTGGATGGATACGAGAGAAACGTTACAGAGAGGACACTGGAAGGAGGTGGGGTTTCGATTGAGAAATTTCCAATAATGTCTTAAATTCTCACATCCGTCTTTCGAAGATTTGTTTTGACAAGGCGGCATGATGCGGTGGGTACGATGAGACAGAAAACAATCCGACAAAAGGATAATTTGGGGTACGACTGAAAGTATTTATAATGTTTGCATTCTCGAAAAAAAAAAAAAAAAAAAAAAAAAAAAAAAATTTTTTTTTTTTTTTCAAGAGGTTTAAAGGCTCATAAATAAATGAAAATTTAAATTCTAGGTCTTTTCGCCCTATCGAGTTCCTGCTTCAATTCCTCAATTTCCCTTTTGAGCGTTTCAATTTCCTCACTCAGCTCTTTGTTTCGATCGACTATGGGCTTGAATTCGTTGATCAGGGACTGGAGATACGGACGAGGGGTCCAGTGGTCTTCCGCCACCACGTAGTGAAAGAGGTTGCCCGTCTCGGCTTGCTTTTCGAGCCAGGCTTCCCGAGCGAGGTCCTTTAAATCCGGGTTGCGTCTGAAAAAGAGACGGCGACCTTTCGTGAGATGCACGAAAATGTCCGTGGGACCCGGACAGGGTTCGAATTCTTTCGCGACCGGGAGGACCGTGCCGAGCGTGATTCCGGGAATGTTTTTTATTCTGAAGCGCCATTTGCTTTCGAAGAAATCCATGTCCGACTGCACCATTTCGTCTCGCTTCAGGTCTTTGAAGGTCGAGTCGAGGAGGCTCGCGAGACCGCCTTCCCACTGCAGGACGAGCGGCAGCCGGTAGTCTTTCGGGAGGCTTTCGAAACAGTAAAAGTGGTTCTGTTTTTCGGGCGAATTGTCTTTGTATTCCGAAGAGAAGTTGCACCGGGACTCGCGCTTGCACAGGTAGCCGATGGCGTGGACGAGCTGCATGGCCGAGTCGATGGGTTTGCAGTACAGACTTTTGAAATTTCTGCGGGGCCGCCGCCGCCGCTCTCCCACCTCTATTTTCGACCACACGTCTCTCAGAAAGTGTCCCGGTGGCGAGGAAACTATGATCATGTGCCTGTGCCGCCCGAGTCGTGCTTCCGAGGGCTTTCCGCCGCCGTCGCACCAGCAGGAGAACGTGAGGGTGCGCGTCCGCCCTTCGTCCCTGTCCACGGCTTCCAGAAACCCCGGAAACGCGGGAATTCGCACCGCGGCGTGAAACCATTCGGCCTCGCCTTCGAGTTCCAGGTACTTTCGGACGCAGGAGACGGCCCTGTCCAGGGACTCGTCCTCGAAGGTCAGGAGGTTCGGGTCGAGGGGCATGGGCCAGACGAGATCGAGGGCTCGCGGTGGCGGGGGGTCGAACGCTCGGTGGTCGAACAGACACTTGGCCTGGGCCATGGGCTTCGAGTCGAAGGGAACGGGCTCCGGTTTGGCCACGAGAGTGTTCAGTTTTAAGAATTTTCTCCAACACTGTATCATGTGATCGCCGTGCTCGCGTTTCCGTTTGCTCGACCATGAGGTTTCCCCGAGGCACCAGACGCAACAGAGTCTGGAATTTAAATTGTGCGATGCGGAGCAATGTTTTTCGAATTGGATGGATACGAGAGAAACGTTACAGAGAGGACACTGGAAGGAGGTGGGGTTTCGCTTGAGAAAATTCCAATAAAGTCTTAAATTCTCACGTCCGTCTTTCGAAGATCTGTTTTGACAAGGCGGCATGATGCGGTGGTGGGTACGATGAGACAGAAAATAATCTGACAAAATGTCAATTTGGGGGGTACGACTGAAAGTATTTATAATGTTCACAATCTCAAAAAAAAAAAAAAAAAAAAAAAAAAAATTTTTTTTTTTTTTTTTTTTTAAATATTTATGACATAATATTTTGAGTCTTTACACAGTTAACAACTACTGCATCGCTTAGGAAATACCAACACCGATCAAACAACTGAAGGTCAAAGGTCAATGACCTCTTTAGATTTTTTGTTGACATAAAGAAGAAGTTATGAGTTATTTAGAAACTATTTTATAATGCATTGATTCGTTTCTGAATAACACATTTAGAAAATAATTTAAATTTGATTTATTCAAAAAAAAAAAAAAAAAAAAAAAATTAAATATTCATGACATAATATTTTGAGTCTTTACACAGTTAACAACTACTGCATCGCTTAGGAAATACCAACACCGATCAAACAACTGAAGGTCAAAGGTCAATGACCTCTTTAGATTTTTTGTTGACACAAAGAAGAAGTTATGAGTTATTTAGAAACTATTTTATAATGCATTGATCCGTTTCTGAATAACACATTTAGAAAATATTTTATATTTGATTTATTAAAAAAAAAAAAAAAAAAAAAAAAAATTTTTTTTTTTTTTTTTTTTAAATATAAAAACTTAGTTGTTTCAATAATAGACAAATAATTTTGTAAAGTTTTAAAAGTGCTACTGCACGTATTTATTTACAAATAAATCTCACAGTTTAAATATATACAAAAACCAGCATTCAATTCTCTGATTTTTTTTCCAAAAGTTTGATGGGTAACACGACCCGGTCGGGGTGATCGAGTCCAGATGATCACTGGTCAGCGGCATTGGAAGCACGGACGTCAACGGCAGCAGCCGGTCTCGACTCCGAGCGAAAAGCGACTCTCGAGTGCATTATGCGAGCACCCGAGTCGTCGAGGTGACCGCTGGTCTGTCGGCGACTGCGGGGGGGAGAGGCGGGGCAGGGTCATCGACGACGGCAGCAGCCGCTCTTCGACTCCGCCGCCGTCTCCGAGCGAGAAAGCCGACTCTCTGCGTCCAAAGTCGAGTCGAAGTGACCGCTGGTCAGCGCGGACGTCAGAACGAACGGGACGTTTCGATTCTCCGGTCCCATTTCCGAAAGTTGGACGGGCGACGCGACCCGGTTCCGATAGGGTCGAGTCGAAGTGACCGCTGGTCACTTCGCTGGTCACGTCGAACGCACGGTCACCCAAAAGTCCGCCCAAAGCACGGTCATCGTCGTCAGCAGCAGCAGCAGCCGGCGTCGACTCCGAGCGAAGTAGTTTGAATGTCATTTTTCTTGGGTCACAGGAGGTGGGTGCATTATCGGCCACACGGCGAGCAGGTCACTCCAATGGACGGCGGTGGAACACGCGAAACACGTGAGCACGGATTCTGGATTTTTTAAATCTTGTTTTATTTTTCTTACGAGGCAACCGGCATGACATTCGTGACCACAGCCGTGTAAAATTATCTTCGAAAGTTTTCTGGGATCTTTGCATAAGCGACACCAAAGTCGAGACGATGATTCCTCGTCGGCAAAATCGGGCACTGAGGCGCAGGCATTAACAACGGCGGTCGGTGTTGAATGTTCCATCTCCGAACGATAAGTGACTGCAGATCGCTCGAGCTCCCCCCTATTTGTACCCTTTAAAAAAAAAAAAAAAAAAAAAAAAAATTTTTTTTTTTTTTTTTTTTTTTTTTTACGTTTAACACTACCGAGTGTCTTCTGGGACCCACGGACCTCTCTACGGCCCCTTTCGTTTTCATGCCTTCTGAAATATTACAAGTCCAGCGTCTTGTCTTTATAAAGGGAAAGGTTGAGCGCCCGTTTGAGAGGGGTTTCCGTGGAGAGAGGTCAGAATGGATGTCAGATTTACACCGGACGCAAGATGTAGATTTAAAAAAAAAAAAAAAAAAAAAAAAAAAAAAAAATTTTTTTTTTTTTTTTTTTTTTTTTTCACTTCGTGTCCGGTGTAGATCTCGGGTCCTTTCTCACCTGTCTCCCCCCGTTTCTCGATTTCGACAGAAAGCTTATTTAGGGGTCAATGACCTCTATTTACAGAGAGAGCCGTGCTTTCGCGGTGCCGGATCGAAGGGAAGGTCGAGATCTCTTCGCCGTGCTGAAACGAAATGTTTCCGTCCCTAAACGCGGACGGCGGAACCTTTTGACCGTTCGAACCCGAAATTTCCAACGGTTCCCCTCACCCTCCTCCCCCCCCCCGGGGCGACCCGAGAGAGGGTCGAAAGTCAGTGGAAACGAACTCTCTACCATAGAGGAACGTCTGTACCGAGTTTGGAGTTTCTACTCGAAATTGTGTTTTTTTTCGACTTTTGGCAAAAAAATGTTTAAGTCCGGGATGATCCTTTATAAAGGGAAAACTTTAATGGCCGTTTCGAGGGGTGTCCGATGGAGTCAGGTGAGAAAGGACCCGAGATTTGCACCGGACGCGAGATGTAGATCAAAATAACAATTTTTTTTTTTTTTTTTTTTTTTTTTTTTTTCGGGAAGGAGGGTTCTCCAGCGATCTGCAGTCAGTGTTCGCTCGGATACGGTGGTGACAAGACCTGCTGCGGCTGCTCCGTTGAATGCTTGTTGTTTACTGGAATGAGTGTTTATGTGTGCTCTACGAAGGACGCTCGCATAGTTATGCCTGACCGAAACTGACCACAAGTAAGTGAGACTTTTTAAATCTCGAGTAAGGTATCCGCGGATTCGTATAGATAAATAAAAAAATGAAAATGTCTTTATAAACATGTTATTTAAAAAAAAATATTTTGTTTATTGTTTTATTTCCGGTCCCTGATTTGAAACGTGCTAAACAACAAATATTCGAGTACGCACTCGAAAATCTTTTATTATTTTAGCTACATTGAGTTACAAATTGATAATTTATATTAATTTTATGTTTTTATATTCAGTTTTTCTAAAATCTTATGCATTCTTTTTTCATCGATGACATTTTTTATCGCCTACGTCACGTGATGTATCAATTAAATGGTAAAATTGACTCAAAACAACAACTATATATTTATATTTATATTTATATTTCATATATTTATATATATATATGTGTGTGTATGCATATATTACTGTACTTATATGTATATTAGTTGGAAAAGGCAAAACATAAGCATAACATAGTATCATTAACCGTTAAACCATGTACATTTTGAGAGAGCATCCAAAGCACGTCTTGCCTCGTCGAAAGCTGAAATCCAACTGACGGCAAAACTAGTCAAAAAAATTTTTTTTTTTTTTTTTTTTTTTTCGGGAAGGAGGGTTCTCCAGCGATCTGGAGTCAGTGTTCGCTCGGATACGGTGGAGTCAAGACCTGCTGCGGCTGCTCCGTTGAATGCTTGTTGTTTACTGGAATGAGTGTTTATGTGTGCTCTACGAAGGACGCTCGCATAGTTATGCCTGTCCGAAACTGACCACAAGTAAGTGAGAGTTATTAACCCTCGAGTAAGGTATCCGCGGATTCGTATAGATAAATAAAAAATTGAAAATGTCTTTATAAGTATATTATTAAAAAAAAAAAATTTGTTTATTGTTTTATTTCCGGTCCCTAATTTGAAACGTGCTAAACAACAAATATTCGAGTACGCACTCGAAAATCTTTTATTATTTTAGCTACATTGAGTTACAAATTGATAATTTATATTAATTTTATGCTTTTATATTCAGTTTTTCTAAAATCTTATGCATTCTTTTTTCATCGATGACATTTTTTAACGCCTACGTCACGTAATGTATCAATTAAATGGTAAAATTGACTCAAAACAACAACTATATATTTATATTTATATTTATATTTCATATATTTATATGTGTGTGCGTATGCATATATTACTGTACTTATATGTATATTAGTTGGAAAAGGCAAAACATAAGCATAACATAGTATCATTAACCGTTAAACCATGTACATTTTGAGAGAGCATCCAAAGCACGTCTTGCCTCGTCGAAAGCTGAAATCCAACTGACGGCAAAACTAGTCAAAATTTTTTTTTTTTTTTTTTTTTTTTTCGGGAAGGAGGGTTTTCCAGCGATCTGCAGTCAGTGTTCGCTGGGATACGGTGGTGACAAGACCTACTGCGGCTGCTCCGTTGAATACTTGTTGTTTACTGGAATGAGTGTTTATGTGTGCTCTACGAAGGACGCTCGCATAGTTATGCCTGTCCGAAACTGACCACAAGTAAGTGAGAGTTATTAACCCCCGAGTAAGATATCCGCGGATTCGTATAGATAAATAAAAAATTGAAAATGTCTTTATAAGTATATTATTTAAAAAAAATATTTTGTTTATTGTTTTATTTCCGGTTCCTGATTTGAAGCGTGCTAAACAATAAATATTCGAGTACGCACTCGAAAATCTTTTATTATTTTAGCTACATTGAGTTATAAACTGATAATTTATATTAATTTTATGCTTTTATATTCAGTTTTTGTAAATCTATATACATATGTGTGTACATCAATTAGAAAAGGTAAACCGTAAGCATAACATTATATTATTGAGCGTTAAAGTATGTACACTTGGAGAGAGGCTCGAAAGCACGTCTTGCCTCGTTGAAAGCTGAAATGCAACTGACTGCAATAATAGTCAAAATTTTTTTTTTTTTTTTTTTTTTTTTTTTTAAATAATAGGCAGCTCTTGAGCGATCTGCAGTCAGTTTTCGCTGGGACGCGGTGGAGTCGAGATCCACTGACGCTGCTGTCCGGATGCCGGTTCCACTTCGAGAGAATTGATACTTTGATGAAAAATAAACATGGTTGTGGACTTTATGTTTTTTTTCGCGAGGCGAGACTTACGCTGACCAGCGGTCACCTCGACTCGATCCGGGTCGTGTCGCGTGTCGAACTTTCGGAAATGGACCGGGGAATCGAAAGGTCCCGTTCGTTCGGACGACCGCGCTGACCGGCGGTCACTTCGACTCGATTTCGTGTGCCCGTGGCGTTGCAGGGAGTCGGCGGCCTTTCTCGCTCGGAGTCGAGAACCGGCCTCTGCCGTTCCGTGATGTCCGGTCGCCGCTGACCAGCGGTCACCTCGACTCGATCCGGGTCGTGTCGCGTGTCGAACTTTCGGAAATGGACCGGGGAATCGAAAGGTCCCGTTCGTTCGGACGACCGCGCTGACCGGCGGTCACTTCGACTCGATTTCGTGTGCCCGTGGCGTTGCAGGGAGTCGGCGGCCTTTCTCGCTCGGAGTCGAGAACCGGCCTCTGCCGTTCCGTGATGTCCGGTCGCCGCTGACCAGCGGTCACCTCGACTCGATCCGGGTCGTGTCGCGTGTCGAACTTTCGGGTCACTTTGCCTTTGGTGTGAGAAGTCTCAAGAGGAGTTTTTTCATTTATATCAATTGGAAAAGTATATTATAAAGCAAACATTAGTATAACATTGTATTATTGAGCATTCAAGCGCGTACATTTGGAGAGAGCATCGAAACCACGTCTTGCCTCGTCTAAAGCTAAAATCCAACTGACGACAAAACTAGTAATTTTTTTTTTTTTTTTTTTTCGGAATGGATGGTTTTCGAGCGATCTGCAATCAGTGTTCGCTGGGATACGGTAGTGAAAAGACCTGCTGCGGCTGTTTGTGTCCATGCCCCCCCCCCGGTTACACGATGCCGCTGTTCGCATTTGGAGAGAGCATCCAAAGCACGTCTTGCCTCGTCGAAAGCTGAAATCCAACTGACGGCAAAACTAGTCAAAATTTTTTTTTTTTTTTTTTTTTTGAAAGGATGGTTCTCCAGCGATCTGCAGTCAGTGTTCGCTCGGATACGGTGGAGTCAAGACCTACTGCGTCTGCTCCGTTGAATACTTGTTGTTTACTGGAATGAGTGTTTATGTGTGCTCTACGAAGGACGCTCGCATAATTATACCTGTTCGGAATGGATGGTTCGGAATGGACCTTCGGAATGGATGGTTTTCGAGCGATCTGCAATCAGTGTTCGCTGGGATACGGTAGTGAAAAGACCTGCTGCGGCTGTTTGTGTCCATGCCCCCCCGGTTACACGATGCCGCTGTTCGCATTTGGAGAGAGCATCCAAAGCACGTCTTGCCTCGTCGAAAGCTGAAATCCAACTGACGGCAAAACTAGTCAAATTTTTTTTTTTTTTTTTTTTTTTTTGAAAGGAGGGTTCTCCAGCGATCTGCAGTCAGTTTTCGCTCGGATACGGTGGAGTCAAGACCTACTGCGGCTGCTCCGTTGAATACTTGTTGTTTACTGGAATGAGTGTTTATGTGTGCTCTACGAAGGACGCTCGCATAATTATACCTGTTCGGAATGGATGGTTCGGAATGGACCTTCGGAATGGATGGTTTTCGAGCGATCTGCAATCAGTGTTCGCTGGGATACGGTAGTGAAAAGACCTGCTGCGGCTGTTTGTGTCCATGCCCCCCCCGGTTACACGATGCCGCTGTTCGCATTTGGAGAGAGCATCCAAAGCACGTCTTGCCTCGTCGAAAGCTGAAATCCAACTGACGGCAAAACTAGTCAATTTTTTTTTTTTTTTTTTTTTTTTTTTTTTCGGAAAGGAGGGTTTTCCAGCGATCTGCAGTCAGTTTTCGCTCGGACACGGTGGAGTCAAGACCTGCTGCGGCTGTTTATATCCATGCGCCCCGGTTACTCCATGCCGCTGTCCGCATTTGAAGAGAGCATCGAAAGCACGTCTTGCCTCGTTGAAAGTTGAAATCCAACTGACGACAAAACTAGTCAAAAAAAGTTTTTTTTTTTTTTTTTTAAATAATAAGCTCTCGAACGATCTGCAGTCAGTTTTCGCTCGGACACGGTGGAGTCAACACCTGCTGCGGCTGTTTATATCCATGCGCCCCGGTTACTCCATGCCGCTGTCCGCATTTGAAGAGAGCATCGAAAGCACGTCTTGCCTCGTTGAAAGTTGAAATCCAACTGACGACAAAACTAGTCAAAAAAAGTTTTTTTTTTTTTTTTTTTTTCTTAAGCTCTTAAGCGATCTACAGTCAGTTTTCGCTCGGACACGGTGGAGTCAAGACCTGCTGCTGCTGCTTGATATCTTGACTTTGGAAATATTTCGCACGTGCTATAAATTGACTCCGGACTTTGTGTGAAATCTTTTTAGAACACCTTTTTAACTTTGAAATTATTTCCGACTTGTGTAAAAAAACTCGCATCTGAGTACCAAACTCTTTCCGAAGATAACCAAATTATGGACTAAAACGAGACTCTGATGAAAATCGATATGCTTGTGGACTTTGTGTTTTTTTCGTAACACGAGACTTTGAAAATATTTCGTGTTCAAACTCGACCGCATAGACAGGAGAACACGTCGATAAGAGAGAGACTTGTCTGAGAACACACCTTAAATACTATAAAAAAAAAAAAAAAAAATTTTTTTTTTTTTTTTTTTTTTTTTAAGGAAATGATATTGTCTCGCCAGATCAGTTGGCATCATGCAGCGCTGCCGGGCGGCTGCTCTTCCGTTTCTCTCGCTTGAAGCCGAACTTTGAAATAATTCCCGACTTTGAAAAGTTTTGCCGAACTTTGAAATAATTCCGGACATTATTAAATTTTGCCAATCTTTGAAATAATTCCCGAACTTTGAAATATCGACTTTGAAACTTTTTCAGAAATCGAGACTTTAATGAAAATCGACATGCTTTTGGACTTTGTATTTTTTTCGCGACACGAGACTTTGATAATATTTCGTGTTCATACTCGACTATGTTAAAAACTTTGAAAAAATTCCTCATTTTTACTTTTCTGAGTACTTAACTGAGCACGTAACAATGCATTACAGGTAAGGACAAAATCGCGAGACAACCGCAGAGACAGGAGGGCACGTCGATAAGAGGAAGGCTTGTTTGAAAAGGCACCTTAAGTGTAAAAAAAAAAAAAAAATTTTTTTTTTTTGGCATCATGCAGCGCTGCCGGGCGGCTGCTCTCC
Organism: Maratus speculifer; assembly: GCA_964019185.1. Lineage (NCBI taxonomy): Eukaryota > Metazoa > Arthropoda > Arachnida > Araneae > Salticidae > Maratus > Maratus speculifer. Next base: position 216,962,524 of record OZ025297.1, on the reverse strand, counting down.
CGTTTCTCTCTCTTGAAGCCGAACTTTGAAATAATTCCCGACTTTGAAAAATTTTACCGAACTTTGAAATAATTCTCGACTTTGAAAAATTTTACCGAACTTTAAAATAATTCCCAACTTTGAAAAATTTTGTAGGACTTTGAAATAATTACCGAACTTTGAAATCTCGACTTTGAAAATATTTCACACGCGCTATAAACTGACTTCAGACTTTGAAACTTTTTCAGAAATCGAGACTTTGATGAAAATCGACATGCTTGTGGACTTTGTGTTTTTTTCGCGACACGAGACTGAAAATATTTTGTGTTCATGCTTGACTATGTAAAAACTTTGAAAATATTCCTCATTTTTTTATATTTCTCAATACTTAACTGAATCCGAACTTTGAAATAATTTTCGACTTTGAAAAATTTTGTTATTTGTACGTTTCTGAATATTTGACTGAAACCAAACTTTGAAATAATTTTCCACTTTGAAAATATTTCGTAAATCGTTAAAAAAAAAAAAAAAAAAATTTTTTTTTTTTTTTTTTTTTTTTTTTTAGCCTGGATTGGGTATAAAAGGGAGTGACATTGGCTCACCAGATCAGTCGGCATCTGACAGCGCTGCAAGCCGGCTGCTCTTCCGTTTCTCTCGCTTCGCTCTCGAACTTCAGAGGTGTTGGAACGACTCCTCTCGCCGCGGACTTGTAAAATTTTTTGGACACTGGAAACCTAACGGTGCTAACGAAGGTGTCTCGCGGAACTTGTGTTTTTTTCCGATACTCGCTCGAATCAGAGGTGTTGGAACGACGCCTCTCGCCGCGGACTTGTAAAATTTTTTGGACACTGGAAACCTAACGGTGCTAACGAAGGTGTCTCGCGGAACTTGTAATCTTTTTCCGAATCTCCCGCTCTCGATCATCAGAGGTGTTGGAACGACGCCTCTCGCCGCGGACTTGTAAAATTTTTTGGACACTGGAAACCTAACGGTGCTAACGAAGGTGTCTCGCGGAACTTGTGTTTTTTTCCGATACTCGCTCGAATCAGAGGTGTTGGAACGACGCCTCTCGCCGCGGACTTGTAATATTTTTTGGACATTGAACGTTGCTGGAGTTGGGGGGGGGGTCGCTGAACTTGTAATTTTTATTTCTACGCTTTCGCATCAGAGGTGTTGGAACGACGCCTCTCGTCTCGGACTTGTATTATTTTTGGACATTGAACGGTACTTACGAAGGGAATCGCGGAACTTGTATTTTTTTTACGCTTTCGCATCAGAGGTGTTGGAACGACGCCTCTCGTCGCGGACTTGTAAAATTTTTGGAAACCTAACCGTTTCAACGATGGTGTGTCGCGGGACTTGTAATTTTTATTGAAATATGCCTGTTTTTTTTTACAATTTACTATTATGTTGTTTCGGTAAAATCATTTTCCTTTCAGACGGAAATTTTTTTTTTAAAAAAAATGTAGTTTTCGCGTAATTAGCTTTCCAAATACTCTCCGCTTCAAAGTCTCTTCGCTCCATTCCGGATCATGGAAAAGGTAAGTGTTTTTTTCATAAAATGTATCTTTCATTTTTCCAATTTCTTTTTTTTTAACTCAACTTTTTTTTAAAAAAAAAACTCAAATGTATTCGTTACATTTTTTTGTTAAACACATGCATGCACGCACTCAAAATCCATTTCCATCTTTTCGTAACCAGGCGCGAGAAGAAAAAGTCCGCTAGGGTCCTGGTACTAGCGGTGAAAAAACATCGAGAATTTTTTTTTGGTTAGAGCGCGGGTTTTCTTCGGCTGTCGTACATTTCATTAAAAAGAAATGGTTCCTAAAAATTGCTGAGCAACCCGGTCTGTGAAGCCTCGTGGGAGGGGGAGACGGGTCGGCAATCCATCTTTTTTTCGAAACCAGGCGCGAGAAGATAAAAGTCCGCTAGGGTCCTGGTACTAGCGGTGAAAAAACATCGAGAATTTTTTTTTGGTTAGAGCGCGGGTTTTCTTCGGCTGTCGTACATTTCATTAAAAAGAAATGGTTCCTAAAAATTGCTGAGCAACCCGGTCTGTGAAGCCTCGTGGGAGGGGGAGACGGGTCGGCAATCCATCTTTTTTTCGAAACCAGGCGCGAGAAGATAAAAGTCCGCTAGGGTCCTGGTACTAGCGGTGAAAACATCGAGAATATTTTTTTTTGGTTAGAGCGCGGTTTTTTTTTTCTTCGGCCGTCGCACATTTCATTAAAAAGAAATGGTTCCTAAAATTGCTGAGCAACCCGGTCTGTGAAGCCTCCTGAGAGGGGGAGACGGGTCGGCAATTTCTTTAACGTTGCTCATTTTTGTATTCCACAGTACATCCCTACTTTGAGTTGGAAATAAAAAATCCACCGAAAAAAAATGTAACGAATAAATTTGAGTTTTGAGAAAAAAAAAATGACTTGAACGAGAAGAAATTGGAACACAAAGGTACATTTTTTTAAAAAAAAAAAAGTCTGCTCTCGTAATTGAGAAAAAAATAAGAGGGAAGGGTAAGAAGAAAGGGGGCAATTCGGATCCGAGCCATTCTTTGTGTCGTCCCACAGTGCGCGGTCTGAGACGACCTAGAGTGGTAAAGATCGTAGGCTGAGATGACGAGGGCTGCCCCCTTTTTTCCTTTTTTTAACAGGATGCTTTTCGCATCAAAATTCTCTTTTTTCGGCATTTTTTATTTCGCGTGGAGGGGGGAGGAGGGAGGGAAAGGATTGTAAGGAAATGAATTATTGCAAGTAGGTACTTTGGGGGTTTTTTTCTCAACCTCCATTTTTCTCCACTTCCGTGGTCATTTTGGGGGAGGCAGTAACTGGTCCATGAGGGAACGTTTCCGAATAATCTGGTTCCATTTTAGGTCGTTCTTGTCTCTCACGCGGATCCTGAGAGTAGCTTTACGTGTGGTTACCTTGCGGGCCCGGCCCGGAACCCTGGGGCGGGAATTTGTCGCGTCACGGGGCGCGGCCGATTTCCGCAGCAGATGCGGTGGCATGACTTTGTACTCACCGTAGATTCGGTTCCATGGATGGTCTGAGCCTCTCACAGATCGGTGGAAAATATGCCGTGTGGTCTTGCCGGGAGACAAGAGTCGACTTTCCTTTGAATTGAAAAAAAATTATCTATCAAAGGATGTCGATGGCCTGATTTGAAGAACCTTAGTGACTTCATCGCTTCCGAAGCATACGAAAGTCCTAGTACGATTTAGTTACTGGACAGCTTCTGTGAGGTATGGATGGAGTTGCTGCAGACATGGTAAAGCCTGCTTCAGGTGGGTGTAAATATTCATTGTGGATGGCCCATGCTGTAGAGTCGAGGTGGACGGTTCGGAGACGTACGGGTTTCTCGATGACGGATCGGTCTGTCTTTTTCAATCAGATAATGGATGAATGAAAGTGGAGACGAAAGAAAACCCCGAAAAAAAAAACAACAAAAAATTACTGAGCAGGGAGCGCGTGTGGGACGAGTCGAGGGGTCGCGCGCAGCAGGTGCCTCTCAAGGGAGGTTCGTAAGTCGTTTTGGCGACCTTTCGACATCGGACTGTGACGAGGGAAACGAACGAGTTTTTTATATCTACGCGCGCGCGCTCGCTTCTCTCTCGTCTGTCTATAACAGAGAGAGAGACAGAAAAAATAGGGGTAAAAAAAAATCATCGTGATCTGGATATTTCATCCGGACTCACACGATTCATTTTTTAACGAGAGCAAACTTTCTGGTCCAATAAAGTATATTTTTCAAAAAAAAAATATTGTGTCTTGTCTGATATTTTTGTGTCTTGTGTCATTTCTTTTTCTTATTCCCAAATATAGGGCGCACAGAAAAAAAAGAGTATTTTGGAAAGCCGTAGGTTATGAACATTGTACATTCAATTAAAAACGACTTTTGTTTTTCAGCTACTGTAACATCGACAACAAACCCCAACCCATAAAAAAAAGAGTCGACTCTTCCCCCCCTTCAAAACAGGTAGACGGCACCCTCCGTCAACCTGTTTTGAAGAAAGATTCGAAGGGGTTTTTTTTTCAACCTTCGAACTAAATGCGAGTTTGTTTATCATTGATCCTTTTTTCGGTAAAAAAAATGACCCCTTGCCACGGAGAGGGGGAGGGGTCTTTTTTTTGCCAAAAATATATTTTACATAAAACAAAAGAATTGTGGAGTTGCGATAGATTACAATATCGCAGCGGGTGGTAAATGGTGGGACTAAAAAAAAAATAATAATAATAATTTTGTTTCGGTAAAAAAGACCCTTTCATTTAAACGAAGGGGCATTTTTGGCATAAAACATCTTGAAAAAAAAAAAAAAAAAAAAAAAAAAAAAAAAAAAAAAAAAAAGAATTGTGGCGTTGCGATACGTTTGAATATCGCAGCGGGTGGTTATGGTGGGACACAATTCTAAAAAAAAATTTTTTTTTTCCTTTTCCATTTTTCGACCAAAACCAACCACATCTTCCAAACAAATGTTGGAAAAATGACTTGAACGAGAAGAAATTGGAACGCAAAGGTAATTTTTTTTAAAAAAAAAGTCTGCTCTTGTAATTGAGAAAATAAAAAACTTATCCGCGTGGAGGGGGGGGCGCGTAATGGAGAAAGGGGGCAATTCGGATCCGAGCCATTCTTTGTCGTCCCACAGCGCGCGGTTTCTATTCCGAGATGACGTAGAATGGTAAAGATCGTAGGCTGAGATGACGAGGGCTGCCCCCTTTTATCCTCTTTTTTTTCCAGGATGCTTTTCGCATCAAAATTCTCTTTTTTTTCTCATTTTTTATTTCGCGTGTGTGTGAGGGGGGGGAGGGAAAGAGTTGTAAGGAATGTATTATTGCAAGTAGGCATTTTGGGGTTTTTTTCCCCTCATTCTCCATTTTTTTCTCCACCTCCGTTTTTTTTGAGAAGGGCAGAAAGTTTCCGGATGAAGTGGTTTCCGAATCCTGGTTTTTCGGTCAGGTCTTCTCGTCTCGTCGCAACGATCCCGAGAGTAGCTTTACGTGTGGTAGCCTTGCGGCGGCCCGGCCCGGAACCCTGGTGTGGGAATTTGTTGCGTCACGGGGGACGCGGTGGATCCCTGCAGCAGATGCGGTGGGCTGACTTGGATCCGCACCGTAGACTCGGTTCCATGGAAGGCCTGAGCCTCTCACAGATCGGCGGAAAATATGCCGTGTGGTCTTGCGGTGAGACGAGAGGCGACATTCCTTTGAATAATAATAAAAAAACATAAATCTATCAAGCGACAAAGGAAGTCGGATGCCTGATTGAAAAACTAACAACTCCATTGACTCCGAAGCGAAACGAAAGTCCTTGGGCTTAGTAGTGGAGACGAAACGTCCAGGTGCACTGCTTCGTGAGTAAATGCTCGAGTTGACGCTAGAAACGGTAAAGCCTGACAGTCGGGCCTAAATCCATGTTACCCTAAGTTGTTTGACAGAATTGGGTGCCCCGTTTCTTTAGCAGAGTCACGTTGGACGGAGGCGGAAACCGTTGGACGGTGTCTCCAACTGGACCGAGTCTGATTTCGGTCGGCCGGAGTCTGACTTTAATGACGGAATGCGGACTGCCTGGATCAAAAAGATAATGGAGGAATGAAGGTGGAGACGAAAGAAAACCCCGAAAAAAAAAACAACAAAAAATTACTGAGCAGGGAGCGCGTGTGGGACGAGTCGAGGGGTCGCGCGCAACAGGTGCCTCTCAAGGGAGGTTCGTAAGTCGTTTTGGCGACCTTTCGACATCGGACTGTGACGAGGGAAACGAACGAGTTTTTTATATCTACGCGCGCGCTTCTCTCTCGTCTGTCTATAACACAGAGAGAGAGACGGACAGAAAAAATAGGGGTAAAAAAAAAATCATCGTGATCTGGATATTTCATCCGGACTCACACGATTCATTTTTTAACGAGAGCAAACTTTTATTTTTTATTTTTTTTTCTGGTCCAATAAAGTATATTTCAAAAAAAAATATTGTGTCTTGTCTTATATTTTGTGTCTTGTGTCATTTCTTTTTCTTATTCCCAAATATAGGGCGCACAGAAAAAAAAGAGTCGACTCTTCCACACACCCATTTTTCCCTTCCCCCCCTTCAAAACAGGTAGACGGCACCCTCCGTCAACCTGTTTTGAAGAAAGGTTCGAAGGTTTTTTTCCGTGGTTTTTTTTACCTTCGAACTAAATGCGAGTTTGTTTTTTGTTTATCATTGATCCTTTTTTCGGCAAAAAAAAGACCCCCTTGCCACGGAGAGGGGGGGGATTTTTGGCACAAAAATATATTTTACATAAAAAAAAGAATTGTGGAGTTGCGATAGATTACAATATCGCAGCGGGTGGTAAATGGTGGGACACAATTCTAAAAAAAATAATAATAATTTTGTTTCGGTAAAAAGACCCTTTCATCAAAACGAAGGGGCATTTTTGGCACAAAAAAAAAAAAAAAAAAAAAAAAAAAAAAAGAATTGTGGCGTTGCGATACGTTTGAATATCGCAGCGGGTGGTTATGGTGGGACACAATTCTAAAAAAAAAATTTTTTTTCTTCCCTTTTTCCGACCGAAACCAACTCTTAGCACTCTACCAAAAATGTAACGCATATATTTGAGTTTTAAGAAAAAAAAAAGAAAGTTAAAAAATGACTTGAACGAAAAGAAATTGGAACACAAAGATACACTTTTTTTAAAAATCTGCTAATATATATATATATATATATATATATATATATATATATCAATTCGGTTTAATCAGTTTTTATTTCTGATAAAGAAATCCAAATCCTTGAAAAAAAAAAAAAAAAAAAAAAAAATTTTTTTTTTTTTTTTTTTTTTTTTTTTTATATATATAAGTTAAAAACTCTTGAATGACTGCATTATGATAAGACTGATTGTAAGAAGATTCGTAAATCATTATATTTTTTTGGTTTCAAAAGCATTATGTTGTCTAGTCGCTGGGTGTTTTTTTCAAACTCAGATTCTAAAGGGCCCGTTTTTTACCCAGAGAAACATGTGTATTTGATATATTCATTTGAGTATTCTAAAGATGGATCTCATACTATCCGTGGACTTGTAATTTTTAAAGAAATGTGTGACATATACGACTGTCAAGCGTGGTATCGATATGCAGTTTTTGATAAACATTATGATACAAGCAAATCGTTTTTAGACAAGTTCAAACAGAATCGTTATTATGTTGAGTATGGATCCATACAGGCCTATTAAATCTAATTTACATAATATAACTCAAATTCCTGAACACTAAATAGGTTCCAAATTCTTAAAAAAAAAAAAAAAAAAAAAAAATTTTTTTTTTTTTTTTTTTTTTTGAAACATAATCCATATCGTTGAAACATCGTTGAAACATAATCCATAACAATAAAAGATGCACGATGTGTATCTTTTATTATTATGGTTATATTTTTACTATTATAGTTATATTTAAAAAAAAAAAAAAAAAAAAATTTTTTTTTTTTTTTTTTTTTTTTTTTTTAACGAGGCAAGACGTGATTTGGATGCTCTCTCCAAATGTACGTGTTTTAATGGTTTATAATACTAAGTTATGCTTATGTTTTACTTTTTCCAATTGATGTACGTATATGCACACGCACACACATATTTTTTTTTTTTTTTTTTTTTTTTTTTTTTTTTTACCATAATGTAACACAAATTCCTGAATACTATATAAGTTTCAAATTATTATTTCATAAAAAAAAAAAAAAAAAAATTTTTTTTTTTTTTTTTTTTTTTTTTTTTTTTTGTCTGTGTGAAACAAAACCACCACCCACGTCCTTTTGGATTGGAAACGAGCGAGAGGCGGAGTCCCACTCTCTTATAAAACGTCCTTCTCTCTCCCAACCGGATTCAGTCTCACCATGATGATCCAGCTGCAATTCACCGCTCGACCCGCTTTATGGGGCTTCCTCGGGAGAAAAGGCATGCTGTTTTGGCTCGACACCTCCGTCGCCGAGTTTTTAAGAAGGCCCGAAGGCGTGGAGGGCCAAGCCCCGGTCCAGGAGGTGGCGGACGACGAGGCCCTGGAACAGTACCCGTTGAGTTGGCTGCGGCGTAAAGTTGTGTCGCATGATTACCTGATCTGCCTGCTGTCCATGCTTCCTGACAAAAAAATCCTCGAGACGGTCGCGTCGGAATTTCGAGTCACTGTTTCGCAAGAAAAAGGGGTGTATAAGCTCCGGCAGTCGACCGCAGCGGATGCGATTCCCTTTCGGACGTTCATCGACGACCTCGTCCGCCGTAGACCGACCGCGCCGGCCTGCTCACCGGCCTCGCCCGCCCGTTGCCCCGCGAGCCCAGTCCACTCTGCCACGAGCCCAACCCGCTACACGCCGGCCTCGCCTGTCTACTCTCCCTGCAGTCCATGCTACACGCCGGCCTCGCCTGTCTACTCTCCCTGCAGTCCCTGCTACACGCCGGCGTCGCCACGCTACACGCCGGCCTCGCCTGTCTACTCTCCCTGCAGTCCCTGCTACACGCCGGCGTCGCCTGTCTACTCTCCCTGCAGTCCCTGCTACACGCCGGCGTCGCCTGTCTACTCTCCCTGCAGTCCCTGCTACACGCCGGCGTCGCCTGTCTACTCTCCCTGCAGTCCCTGCTACACGCCGGCGTCGCCCCGCTACACGCCGGCCTCGCCTGTCTACTCTCCCTGCAGTCCCTGCTACACGCCGGCGTCGCCTTCCTACACGCCCCAGCCAAAGAGTCGAGGATCTTCCCCCTCCGTCGTCACTTGCAGCTCCAGCGATTCCAGCGACTCGGAGGACACTGCACCGAGCTTCCCTCAGGATTCCAGTATTACCATTATCCTGGACAAAATACCAGCGACGAAAGTCATTATCAAGTCGAAAGGACTGATACAAACCATTTACGCGTAACCTGGTCCATGTCTGTATGAAAAAAGATTCCTCGATAAAGGTTGTTCTGTTGTAAAAGGTGTGTTTCTTTCCCAGCAGAAAAAGGGGGTTGAAGGAAGTTGCCACAGCAACTTCCTTCAACCCCCTTTTTCTGCGAAAAAGGCTTTGCCAATCTTGGACATTTTGAAACGGATCCGGTCAAGAGAAACGATCCAATGTTAAAAAATATTAAGATTCATTGAAAGCGATGTGTTTTTTTTTAGAATCAGGTTTCTCTCACACAAAACAAAATCAATCACACAAAAGGTACCCAAGACATACGGTTTAAAAAGACTGTTATTTTCTTTTAAAAATTTCTGTAAATCTTTATCCTCACCCAAAATTTATAGTGTTTTACAAAAAAAACAAATCTATGGCTTAGTTCATGGGTTGTCGTCACAAAAAGGGATGGAGTCAAAAAAGTGAATCAAAAGATACTATTTAAAATTCCATGAGGGCATGACTCAAAATAAACAGATAGCGTGCAAAAAAAAATATTACAAACTTTTTTTTTTTTTTTTTTTTTTTTTTTACATTATAAAGTTTTGATTATTTTTTTGCATGCACTTGCAAATTTTTCGGGCGTCTGTAAAATTAAAAATCAATATAGGTCATTGACCTTTGACCTTTGACCTTCATTTTTTATTTGGGAGCTACTTGAAAAAAAATTTCTGAGAGCTGGTTTAAACAAATTTAAAACGATTACGATTGTATAACGAATATTATATATATATATATATATATATATATATATATATATATATATATATATATATAAAATTACTGACTACTTCTCCTTTAAGGTAATTCCCCTTAAGGTAATCCCTTGATGTTAATCTTCCTCTTGTTTACCTCTTTATTTTTAGTTTTCTTTGGCTTCGGTTTTTTCAATATCTGATAATTTTCGTTTAACCATTTTTAAATATGTTAGTTTATTCTTTATTATAATGATTTTAAACATTTTGATTTCCTATTCAAATAAAAATTCTTCTAAAAGTAAAGAATTTCGCATGAAATAGCAAAATTTCAAAAATGCGGAAGGACAGGGGTCTGCACGACCGAAAACAACAACCATTCGTCCAAATGGTTTAAAAAAAAAAAAAAAAAAAAAAAAAAAAAAATTTTTTTTTTTTTTTTTTTTTAATAAATATATATTGACATTATAAAATATGTAATCACGCTATATTATAATATTATCTATATAATATAGCTATATTATATTTAAAAAAAAAAAAAAAAAAAAAAATTTTTTTTTTTTTTTTTTTTTTTTTTATATATCAACATTATAAAATATGTAATCACGCTATATTATATTAAAAAAAAAAAAAAAATTTTTTTTTTTTTTTTTTTTATATCAACATTATAAAATATGTAATCACGCTATATTATATTAAAAACATATAATACGCTATATTATATTAATATTATCTATATAATATAGCTATATTATATTATTAAAAAAAAAAAAAAAAAAAAAAATTTTTTTTTTTTTTTTTTTTTTTTAATAATATAATATAGCTATATTATATAGATAATATTATATAGATTATATAGATAATTTTTTTTTTTTTAAATATATATCGACATTATAAAATATGTAATCACGCTATATTATAATATTATCTATATAATATAGCTATATTATATTAAAAAAAAAAAAAAATTTTTTTTTTTTTTTTTTTTTTTTTATCTGATTTTAAAATTTTAATCCGCAGTCACTTTTCGTTCTGAGATGGCGGAGACAACACTGGCTGCTGTCGATGAGCGTGCCCCAGTGCCCGATGCCGCTGGCCAGTATTTGTCTCGAAGATTATGCTGCGTGTACTGCAGAAAGCGGAGAGGAGGGTCCGGAATTATACTGAGACGCTGCGGCCACGAATTCCATGCGGGATGCATCATATACAAAATTAAAGAAGATTTGAAAACACCCGAGCCTACGCTGACGTGCTACGCCTGCTCCACTCCCCTCCATTGGCGCGAGTTGCGCGCTATATGTACGATACTATACCATCCGCACAGCTACGCGAGACCGAGAATGAGAAAAACTGATTTGATTTTAGAAAAAACTTTGACTAAGATCATTAGAAAACTGAAAAGAAACGATGAATCATAAAAAATTAGACTGATGTGATACAAACAAAAAAGTTTGTAATATTTACTTTGAAAATTTTTTAGAACATTGTTTCTTTGAACTTTGAAATTATTTCCGTCTTGTTTTTTTTTTAAAAAAAAAACTCGCATCAGAATACCAAACTTTTTTTTTTTTACAATATATATAGCGTCTCCTCTCGTAATCGCATTTCACACTTCTTTGGACAGTTGTGTGTTTTTTTAATAAATAACGTTTCTTTTCGCAATAACATCTCACACCTCTTACGGCTGTACTGTGTGGCGGGTCATCCCAGAATTTTGTAACGTATATTTCCTGATCATGGATATTCCGACTCCTAAAGGGACAGTGACGTTTGATATACATAAATTTGGTCAACAAGACTGGGAGAACAATGGCTATAAGAAATGTATTTGTTTAATAGAAAGTCGTCAAAAGGATGAGAAACGTATATTAAAAACATTCAAAATTAGTCAATATTCATATTTCGAAGAACCCTTTTCTTCATTAACAGAACAGCTGAGATCTATTGGTTATACTGTTGAACATCCTTTGAAGCATTATCGAACGCCCTTCGATGACGCCTTTATATATAATTTTAAGACAGAGGATTTTTATGTACAGATTAAAGTATATTATGGGCCAGGGTTCTTTTTGCCTTAAGCCAAGCTATAAAAAGTCACCAAAAAAAAAAAAAAAAAAAAAAAAAAAAAAAAAAAACATTTGCAGTCAGTTTTTCGCTCGGCCATATGAAGTTATACCACATAAAGTTTAAGCCTTATAAAGTTAACAGTTTGCATAATCGTCTCACACCTTTACAAAACATGACTAGTGTAGAAGTCTCCGATAGTGACAATTTGCAAAATTCTTTTTACCCTTTCTTGGGTAAAACATCAACCAATTACATATTACGTGGTCCACGGAAACAGAGATTGAATAATGTGCTACGCTGTTTTGAGTCTAATGCAATGACGATGGCCTATATTATAAACGAGTTATTTCAAAGACCTGCTGTTGAATGGCATATTTATGATGCCATACCCACGATCCCAATAGATTACTCGCAACTTGCTCAAAACGATAAGTGTGTCTTGTGCAAAATCAAGTTTCGTCCTTTGGAGGCGGTTAAACTGTTACCCTGTCTTCATTGTTACCACGATGCGTGCCTAGCGAATTGGTGTAAAGAAAACGACGATTGTCCGTATCGGGAAAACGAAGACGACGACGAAAGGAGCCATTGTAAACAAAAGGTTCACTTTCCCAAGGATCCAGAGTTTCTGTGGCGTAACGAAATGATTCTTCAATTAATGGACGTTTTATTTCAAAAACATGAATTTTTTAGAGAGTTTATATTGAATCGTATCAATGAAAGTGTTTCGACGAGTGTGGATAAAAACCTGGATGAATGTGCCATTTGTTTTGAACAGTTTCAAAAGGAGCCCAAACAACTTCCTTGCACTCACAAGTTTCATGAACTTTGTATCCAAACATGGTTCGAGAGAAAAAACACGTGCCCTTTGTGCAGATTTAAAATGGAAAAATTGTTATAAAAATGTAAATCTATCACGCAGTCAATGTTTTGCTTAAAGAAATTGTGTCCTTATAGCGATGTAAATAAATATGTATTTATAATTGTAAATAAATAAAACTTTTATGTTTTTAAAATATTTCGTGTGACTTTTTTTCCCAAAGAGGGGTGTTCACGAAAGTTGTTTTGTCAACTACCTTGATAAGATTTGTAATTTTACAAAAAAAAAAAAAAAAAAAAAAAATTTTTTTTTTTTTGACATAAATATTAGCCTGCGCATCAGACGTGTCTCATTCGACACCTCCTCTTGTCACTCGTCGACATGGCCACGTTTCTTCAAGATTCCTTTCCTGATTCCGAGAACAATCTGACCTCGGTGAAAAATTTCACTCTCGAAAAACTTTCGAACGCGTCCTCGCCGGAGCTAGAAACTTCCGTTTCCCTTAAACTAGACCGGGATCTTTTACAACCCGATGCTGCTGCTGTTGCTGCTGCTGCTGGTGGTGGTGGTGGTGGTGATGATGATGATGATGACGACGACGACCACGATGACAATCGAGGAGACGACTCCCCGAAACGCGGACCCGAGGCGTCCCGAGATCTCGCAGACCCTGCGACGCCGCCCGTCGCGTCCCTCGGCGGCCGAGAGGATCCGCAGCGGAAGCGGGCGCTCGAGACGCCGAACGAGCGTTCGAAAACTTCTAAACCGAAACGAGAGTCTGAGAAACGTTTTGAAGCCCGAAAGTCGAGCCGCGAGTCTCGGGTGCTGCAAAAGTCAAAAAAACATTTTAAAAAAACTAAAGTCGAGCGGCGACAGTCTCGGGTGCAAAAGTCAAAGAAAAAGTCGAAAAAAAATAAAGGCGAGCATCGAGAGTCGAAGAAGAAAAAGTTAAAAAGATTTCGGCGACGGCGGCGCCCGGAGAAGTACCAATGGAGAATTGCCGTCTCCGACGAGCCCGGCGTCAACTACTCCGAAATCTGTCGCATTTACGATTTCGATCGGATCCCGTTTATCAAGGATCGCGTTCCGCGAACGTCGTGTTCGTATTACACGGACGGATCCAAGCGGCAAGAGCACGCCGGGTGCGCCTTCACCGCCGTGTCCGACGACCGACGGACCGTCGTCGCGGAAAAACAAATCCGCATTTCCGACGGTCTGTGCGTAGTCACGGCCGAACTCCAGGCGATCAAGGAGGCCGTGACGGACGCGCGCGATAGGGGCGTCCGCGAACTGGACGTCTATACGGATTCCAGAGCGGCGATCGGATTCGTCGAGAGATCCTGTCTTCGACGACATCGAGTGGCCGATCAGATCAGAGATTTCGTCGCGAAAAATAAAATCAAAGTCTTTATGCACTGGATCAAATCTCACGCCGGTCACGTCCACGGCGATCGGGCAGACGCGTTGGCGAGAGCCGCCGCGACCAGGGACCAGGTGGACGTGACTGTGGAACCCTTTCCGTATCGAACAGAAACGCGTCGTCGTCGCGACCCGATATGGGTTCGACGCAAAAAGGCGAAAAAAGAACAAAACACGAAGAAAAGAAAGAAGAGCGAAAAAACACGCCGCCGCCACGACCGAGGATCGGTCGTGGACGCAAAGAGGCGAAAAATGAACAAAAAACGAAGAAAAGAAAGAAAAGCGAAAAAACCCTCCGCCACGACCGAGGATCGGTCGTGGACGCAAAGAGGCGAAAAAAAGAACAAAAAACAAAAGACAAAATAAAAAAAAAATAAGAGCGAAAAAACACGCCGTCCCGACCGAGGATCGGGTAGAACAATGTAACTTGGTAACAATGTAAATAAGTATATATTTATAGTTGTAAATAAATATAACTTTTATGTTTGAAAATGTTTCGTGTAATTTTTTTTGTACACTATAAAGTTTTGATTATTTTTTTTTGCATGCACTTTGCAAATTTTTCTGGCGTCTGTAAAATTAAAAATCTATATAGGTCATTGACCTTTGACCTTTGACCTTCATTTTTTATTTGGGAGCTACTTGAAAAAAATTTTCTGAGAGCTGGTTGAAACAAATTTAAAACGATTACGATTGTATAACGAATATTATATATATATATATATATATATATATATAAAAAAATTACTGACTACTTCTCCTTTAAGGTAATTACCCTTAAGGTAATCCCTTGATGTTAATCTTCCTCTTTTTTACCTCTTTATTCTGACATGTTAATTAAAGTAAATTTTGACTCATAAATCTTTTTTATCTTCAGTAAAAAATCTAAAACCCTAAGAAGATGAAATTATTTTTTTCATGCAGTTTGCAATTTTTCTGACGTCTGTAAAATTAAAAATCTATATAGGTCAATGACCTTTGACCTTTGACCTTCATTTTTTAACAACAATTATGATTGTATAACGAATATTATTATTATTATATATATATATATATATATATATATATATATATATATATATATATATATATATATATATATATATATATATATATATATATATATTATAATGATTTTAAACATTTTGATTTTCCTATTCAATAATAAATTCTTCTAAAAGTAAAGAATTTCGCATAAAATAGCAAAATTTTAAAGTGCGGACGCACGGGGGTCTTCACGACCAAAAAAAAAAAAAAAAAAAAAAAAAAAAAAAAAAAAAAAAAATTTTTTTTTTTTTTTTTTTTTTTTTTAATATAAATGGGACTTCTTGATAAATCTAAAAATGACTTTTCGCCGGGAGATTCGCAGAGTCAAGATCTACTAACGTGTCGGTTCCACTTTCAGAAAATCGAGTGGCTAATCCCTCTTTTTTTATTTCGAGTCAATCTCTCGTCGCCACCATGTCGTTCGTGGTCGTCTACAATATTCACGGAAAGTCTTCGATCCCTCATCATTATCTTACCGGGATTGTCGGTTCAGATTGTTTCGTTTATTGGCTGTGTAAGGACGTCGCCACCGTTTTGGGGTACAGCAGATCCTACGCGAGAAGACTGAGCGATAAAAAAGTACGCGATGTTACGGGGCCTTTGGATAACGTAGGTCCCGATTTCTTACGGAAACGGATAATTTCTCATTTCGATTTGAGTTTTTTGCTCAAAAAAGCGAGAAGGAGTACGGTGCGAGACTTTGAACGGAAAATAAACAGCCCAGGTACCCGAGTGGCAGTGAATCCCGGAGGAGACGTTACAAATTTAAAAGATCCTACTTATGTAGTGATAACCGAGACGAAAGAAAACCACCGCTCATTTTTCCTCTGGTTAGAGACGTTTAAAGTGACGGCGTTTGAAAATCTATACAGCATGCCAGTTTTAGACGATTCATTCGTATCGTCGTTCATAGAGTACGCCGAACCACCTGAAACGATCCCCGAGAATTTTCCGCCGGCGATTTTTTATAAATGTAACGGACGCACAATCAAATATTTACCCGAACCGTAATTTTTTTTTTCTCTCGATATCCTCTACTAATGACAGTTTTGAAGAGTCCAGCGCTGACTTAATTAATTGTGAGATATTTTTTTTTTATAAGCTTGGAAAGAAAAAAAATAAAACACACGAAAACCTTTTAAAAATATTAAATAATATATTTATATATATCTATAAATGTTACATTCAAGTGCACATTGTTGCGAGGACACAATTGCTTTAGATTACAAAAAAAAGTTGTGAGGTTACATTTGCGAGTTTTTTTTCGCCTCGTCACAAGTTTTTTTTTATGGTAGATTGCCCCCCCCCGCGTCGTCTGGAATCACCTCTTTGTCTCGACAGTTTGTCCAGAATAATTATAATAACGATATTTTTGAGAATTATAATTATTGTAACGATAATTTCGGGGATTGTAACGTCTCCATCTGCGAGTTGTTTCGCCTCGTCCGTGTCCGAGTCTCCGATGGTAGCCCCGCCATCTGGAATCGGGGTCTCTCGGTCTTCCGTGCCCGTTCCGGACGAACGCCGCCTCGTCGGAGATTTCTTCGGGAGGTGGCGAAAGGGAACCGTACGCGTCGACGAATTCTTTCCGCTCTTCCTCGCTCACGTCGACCACGAGCAGGTTTCGGGACGAGGATTCCTCGCTGCGAGTGTCGGGTTCGGATCGATCCTCCTCGACCGTAGCGGCAGAGGCGGCAGCAGCAGCAGCAGCAGCGGCGGCGTCGGACTCGAATTCGAGATCTTTCGGAGACGTAGAAAGTCGTCGTCTGCATAAAACTTTGTCCCGAAAATCGCATAAGATTGCCGGCCATACGAAAGGTTTCAGTAGACGCTGATGGGTCCATTTTCGGTAACACGGTCTTTCGAAAAGCGAAAAATCCATCTCGGTCGAGTGCCGCGGAAAAAAATGGAAAGATTTGAACTGACTCCTACTTGTAATCACCTGAAAAAAAAAAAAAAAAAAAAAAAAAATTTTTTTTTTTTTTTTTTTTTTTTTTTTAATTAGGCGAAACGTGCTTTGGATGCTCTTTCCAAATGTATGTGTTTTAATGGTTTATAATACTAAGTTATGCTTATGTTTTACTTTTTCTAATTGATGTACGTATATGCACACACATATAAATATATGAAAGACAAATATAAATATATAGTCAATTTTACCATTTAATTGATACATTACGTGCGTAGGCAAAAAAAAAAAAAAAAAAAAAATTTTTTTTTTTTTTTTTTTTTTTTTATATAGAAGGGGTTGTGTATAAAGGGAACATGATCTTCTAAAACTGGATACTTGTCTCGATTTAAAAGCTCTAAAACTATGGAGGTGTAATCCATAAGACTTATCTATCTATTTAAAAAAAAAAAAAAAAAATTTTTTTTTTTTTTTTTTTTTTGAAAACTCTTACTGGTTAAAATATTATTTAAGAGTTTACCTGCCGCCTCCAAGTGAAATTCTTTTTTATCTTTTAGAGCTTGCCACCGAGAAAAACTTTTTTATCATGCGTCTTTCGGAAGTTTGTCTCGTGATTGATTTTGATGGATTCTGCATCGACAAAAAATTTTACTGCAGAGAGATGGGATATGCCTCCTTAACAGACGGACGCAGCGGATCGTACAAATTCAAATTGAATCATCTGGTAAATCGAGTGACCCCTCAAGAGTGGAAGACTATAAATTATTGTACAAATAACGTGCACGGCATGTCTTTTCAATCCTTGCCTAACGAGACAGATATTTTTGACATCAAATTTTTTAATTCAATTCTAAAAGTGGAATACGAAAATCACAAAACAGAACAAAAATATATTGTGGCGTTCAAAGGAGGGCATATTGAAAAAGATGTGTTGATAAAATTGGGCATTCCGTACGTCGACCTAGAAGATTTCGAATGTCCAAAATTTGACGAAATTTCCCATCCAATAAAATATATTGTGGTAAATGGTTGCGGAATCCATCAAAAACTGCAAGATAATAAAAAGATGGCCCACTGCTCAAGAACTGAATGCGTCGTTTTTGCCGACTGGGTGAGAGAACGGCTTTAATCCCTTGGGTACGAGCGACACGCATACGTGCCACAAAATGGTTTAAGAATCCCTGATAATATACTCTCAAAAAAAAAAAAAAAAAAAAAAAAAAAAAAAAAATTTTTTTTTTTTTTTTTTTTTTTTTTTTTTGAACTGTATATATAGAAGCTCTTGATCAACTCAGTCACTTTTCTCTTGGAGATTGACATCTGCATCGCATCTTCCTTTGCCTATGAGATTTTTATGGAGATTTCAACTTTTAACACGATAGAAATTCCTCAAAATGCTTTACCTGATCTTAAATGTAGGTTGTGTAAAAAATCTATAAAGCTTACTTATTTGTTTATGATGAAATGTGGGCATTTTTATCATCATACTTGTGTTTATAAAATTGGACGTGCAACGAGATGCAAGACGTGTAGGGACATTTCACATATGGACGAAATGAGACTTGCAGAAACCGAGCACTGGATCGAAAACAGAATTCGAGAAGACCAAATGTAAAAAAAAATATATATGTATACAAAAAGTTTAACTGTCAAAGCATAATAACCATGTCGTATAATTTTCAAATTGCGTGTCGTTCTCCAAGCTTTACTCCAACGCGTGTTGCTGTTCCTCATACAACGAATTACGGGAAAAGACTAGTGGAAGTATGCGAGAAAGCTTTTCCTATGGATATGATATGTAATATCTGTAGCACCATCATACATCCAACGGAGATGTTTTTATTTGCATGTGGACATTATTATCATGGATACTGCGCAAAGATGATTGTAAAACACACCATTCAGCACATTGAATGTAAAAGATGCACCAAAAATTGCAGCAATGAAGACTTTACAAGACTGCAAAGTTTACCAACAAAAAAACCAGAAGGTCACGATATATATTTTGTAGTTGTAAATAATGCACCCATAGCTCCAAACACCCAATGACACATGAAAAAAAAAAAAAAAAAAAAAAAAATTTTTTTTTTTTTTTTTTTCGCGGGTTATGATTGTATAACTAGGAGCCATCGATCAGCAATCTCCCATTCCCTCTTCGCCATGGAAGAAGCGTCCAATGCTCCCGTTGCTCCCGCTCCCGCTGCTGCTGCTGCTCTTGAGACGCCAGCTCGAAAAAAAATACGCCTTGCCGTCTGCGAACCCATTCTTCGCCTGGCCGAAAGACTTGCGGCCGAGAAGAGACTTCGCCGCGACCACCTGCCGCCGCCGCCGCCGCCGCCGACTACACCTCCTCCTCCCGGAAAGACCGCGGGACGCCCGAAATCTACCTATCGACACGACAAGATAACTGCCGTGATGGCCGTTCGCGACAACGCTTTCGCCTTAGACAACGGAGTCCGCTGCGTCTTCGTTCGAGAAGCTTCGACGTCCGCCTTCCTGGCCAGAGAGTTGGACGAAATGCGAGTGGGAACGCTGCACTGTTTCGACAAACACACCTACGGCGCCGTCCAGAAGAGCCTGGCGAAATTTCCGTCGCCTCGCCTCCGCGTGTATCGGCTGAAACCCTTTCCCGTGAAACCCTGCATGTACTGCAAAAGAAGATCGTGTCCCCTGTGGAGAGCGAACGCGGGAATTTCGCGTCTGCACGGCATCCCTTTCGATCCGATGGAGCACGGGTCCGCGACGACGACGGGACTCGAAGGGGAGGAAGAAGAGGAGGAGGAGGAGAAGAAAAAGAAGAAGAAGACGCGCGTTTACCGACACAAAAAGATTGCGGCAGTTCTAGCCATAGGAGGTAACGGATTCACTCTCACCAACGGCGTCACGAGCACTTCTTTCGAAAAATCAACAACTCGATTCTTTTCCGGGAAATTTCGGAAATGAATGTCAGAGTTCTCAACTGCATGGACGAACAGAGTTTTAAAATAAGCTGCGACCTTCGAAAATCGTACGCCAGAGACTTGAAGAAACTCCAAGTCGTCTTGTTGGACGCCGTCGAAGTGAAAGACTGCCAGTCGTGCAAATCGAAAAACTGCCACAAATGGAAGGCTTCGGTGGGCATCGCCTCTAGGTACAAGTTGAGGCATGATCCCATCAAACATTGAATTTCGAATCCTTGTTTACAAAGTGACCGTTGCAAAAAAAAAATTAAATATTCTATCAAACATTAAATTTCGAATTCTTATTTTACAAAGTGACCGTTGAAAAAGAAAATGTATAGTAAAAAAAAAAAAAAAAAAAAAAAAAAAAAAAAATTTTTTTTTTTTTTTTTTTTTTTTAATATAAAAGGGAGTGACATTGTTTCACCAGATCAGTCGGTGTGCAGTAGCACTTTAAAACGAGGATGGCGACGGCACTTCCACAGTTATTAGACTTGCCCGTGGACATTTTGTTCCTGATTTTGAGAGACTACGTTCCACTCAAAGATAAATTGCACACGCTTTATAAAATGCCTGAATTTCGATCGTTTCTAGAACATCGTGCATCTTATCTGAGTTCTCCTGGTCCATTTTCGATGGACTATATTGAACTTTTGCGCTTATACAGACCCGGCTATTATGTTCATCGGATTGTTTTGGGTTGGTGGACCTATCTGCGATTCGATGACGCCACGTTACAATTCACAGAGTATCGCTTTGACCTCAACCACTGTTTCTTCCGACCCAACAGCCGTGTTGAGTTTTCTCGTCAATCCATTTCGACCATGAAAAAAGAAAGAGATTTTTTGCTTCGTTTCCAATCTTTCGAAGAGAAAGAGTCAAAATATTTGCTCTATTATCTGGAAGTGTATGGATACATTACGGTTCTCTATACACCTCCTTTGTGTAAAATAGCCTTTCACGTTTGTCCTTTGAACGGGTATCGCGAAATTTCGATCGACAAACCCATCCGTGTGAAACATTTTTTTGTAGACCGCTTTTGGGAAGTGACGTTGACTCGAGAGAAAAAAATAACCATTAAATGTGTGGACCATGTCGAGTGCCGTTGCAAAAAATTATTTTATGAACTGGACCCTATAACCTTTGAATTTTCAAAAGATTTCACGTATCTGACGACGGATAGAGGGGGGATAATTACTGTGCAAACATGTTCCAATTACAGACTGGCGGACGAAAACCACGTTGAAGGATTTACTGTATACCACAATTATGAAGAAAAGAAAGGAAGATTAATCGTAGAAGAAGACAAACACGACCCACAGTTGAAAAAACTTCTAATGGATAAAGACACAATCTGTAAGTTTGAAAACTTTATGTAAATATTTTGAGTCTTGACACAGTTAACAGTTACTGGGGATACCGAAAAAAAAAAAAAAAAAAAAAAAAAAAAAAAAAAAAAAAAAAAAGTTTTGGATAGTATATATATTGAACGCGAGGCTCCGAGCGTCAGCATTTCAAACCTTTCTGGAAGCCCAGCTCGATGGAATCGTGTATATTTTGTGCTCAAAGTGTCAAGCGACGATCGAGATTGAAAAATTGTAGGCATAAAGCGCACGGAAAATGTTTGAAAAAATATTTGGAAACTAATGATGACATGCGGTGTCCTAAATGTGGCGAAAATTTGAAATCGGCTGATTTGTGGTACGTTCTGTATCATTACGAAACAAGTTCCACCCCTGAACGTTATCGTGAATTACATAGACGCATGCGAGTCATGTCCTTCAGAGATGCAAGCGAGTTGAGCGGCGCCGAATTATCAGATTGATCAAAGGGGGGGGGAAAAAAAAGATGACGACATCGACCAAAGTAACCACCACCCCACTCGTTCTTTTGCTTTAGTCGAGAGGCGGGGTGAAACAACAAGACTCCGACCGTTTCAATTTGCATCTAAAAAAACTCGTTCTTTCATTCGTGGCTAAACTTCCAAGGACAGTACGTGACTGGCATCTTTTTTTTTGAAGCTGGGAACTCTGAACCGAGTCGTATATAAACGATCGAAAAAATTCTTTTCATTCTCATTGCTGTTGCTACCGTCGCTACTACTACTCCTCCTACTCCTCCCGAGAGAGACAGAGAACATGGCATTCTTTAGAATCCAAATCAAACTCAATGAAAGGACCGAAACCGTCATGGGCGTGTTGGGAGACCACGACGGACAAGTATATTATTCCGTGGACGACGTGGCCCGGTTCGTTCCCGCGTCCATGCGGCGCACCACTTGGCTGCCGAGTCAACGTCTGGAAGAAATTGTGATCGATCCACCGTTTCCCAAAACCATGATGATGATGGGACATCGAGATGTCCTGGATGCGCTCCGGTTTCTCCCGTGGTCGCATTCCAAGCGGTTCGTGCGAACGCTCGAATACGGCTGGGTGACAGACCTGCCGTACGATTACAACTTGAAACTTTTCATCATCAAGCAATGCGAAACGGGAGATGGGATACAATATCATCAGTGGATTGAGGATTTTAAAAAAAACTATGGACCTGTGCTGCTGCGACAAAACTGACAAAACACCCTAATCTTTCTCAAACCGAAAAAAAAATCGGTGTTGAAAGAGTAAAAAAAATGGGGGTCGAAGAAAAAGTCTGGATTCCAGACTTTTTCTTCGACCCCCCATTTTTTTTACGACAGACGACATACCAATATTGGTTAAATGTTATGTTAAAAAAATTGTTTTTGTAAACTGTTTAGAAACAAAAAAAAATAAAAAAAAGTTGAATTACAAATCTCATGTTTTTATTTCACACACGCATACACAAACTTACACTGTGTACAAGTGGTTAAAAAAAATGAATTATATTTTTTTTTACATCGAAATTTTTTTAACATAGAAAAAATCATCTTTTATTTTTGCAATGTTTTATTAAAAGAGTCCGCAAGTACTTTGACGGAGATGAACTATTTAAAAAAAAAAAAAAAAAAAAAAAAAAAAAAAAAAAATTGATTGAGCGATAAGTAAAAAAAAATTGTATATACGCATGCTAATGTTTTTTTTTACAAATAATAAAGTATGACATCGCCTCCCAATATTGGAAACCAATAAGTTGCAAAAAAATGGGCCAAAGATTTGGGGGATTTTTTTTTTCACCCCCAAAATCTTTGGCCCATTTTTTGCAACTTTTTTTTTTCATAATTATGTAAAAAAAAAAGTTAGTTCTCATCATCGATTGTTCTGTTTTCCGCCTCTTCTTGAGCGCATTTTTCTTTAAAGTTTTGTATCCAAGTGTCGAACGGTATACCTTCTTTCTCGTCAAAAGTTTGTTGGAGCACAGGAGGACTGTTCCCGTCGTTCTGGATTTCTTTCACGTACCCGAATCTCAGGGCATAATACACCGATCCTTCTCGCTCCGATTTCAACGAATCGAGCAGGGCCGAATGTTCGATCACCCAAGTGTCCGATCTCAATTTGCACGCGTTCGTGACGTCTTTCATCTGGCAGGTGGCCATCGAGACTCGCCATCCGTAACTCTGTCCTGTGGCCAGGGCAATATCCGAAGTGCAAAAGTACACTTTGCCGTCGTTTCCGACTACTCCTAAAATGTCGAAAAAGTACCAACGTTTCGAAATATGGAGTCGAAACAACATGTTGACTACCAAACGAAAAAACAAAAAGAACAGAACCGTGAAGTATAAAGTATTACTCTTACGAATGAGTGTGCGTGCGCGGAGAGAGAGAGAGGGAAGCTCCACCTCCTGTTTTTTTTTTCTTGTCGCACCACGTGGGGAAGGAAAAAAAGGGGGGGGAGATTAACTTTTGTATCTCTATTTTTTTTAAAGTCTCGAAAACCAATATTGGTAAGCAAATTGATACAAAAAAAATGGGCTGAAAGGGAAAAATATCCCTTTCAGCCCATTTTTTTTGTACTTCAACACTGAATATTCAGCATAAGAAGTTTTTTTTTTTTTTTTTTTTTTTTTTTTTTTCAGTCCTTGGGTAAAAATTCTTGAGCAGAGCTTCCGTGCAGTACAATCAATTTTTTAGGTGGAAAACCGGAAAGCCAAATCATGACGCCTTCTTCCGAAGTGTTGTCGTTTACGAGACGAAATCTTTTTTTCGGAGGCAATGCATTTAAAGGTTCGGGACGTTTGGTTGGTGGTGGTGGTGGTGGTGGTGATGGTGGTGCAGCAGCAGCAGCAGCATCATCGTCGTCCTCCTCTTCCTCCCCTTCTGTGAAATTGTAAGGCGGATCGGCCGGAGTGTAGGGTTCGAAAGCCGAATTTGCACTGACTTTCAAATGAACGCAAGTCGACAAGTTGGAAAACTGACTGCCGCCGCCGCCGCGAGGATCGGGTACCGGACTGGGCGGTGGTGGGTACGGAGGAGACGTGGGTGTATATTCGCTCGATCGGCTCTCTGTAGCGAAAGTATCCATGGAAACGGGTTCGATAACCACAGCGGCAGATTTAGCGTGTGCAATCACCGAATCTGGATTCGCAGCAGTAACGGGATTGGGACTCGCAACGGGAGAAATCCTTATAGGGGGCGATACGTGGTAGGTAGGGGTTTCTTTCGAATAACCGGGTTCCTCCTCGTCTTTGTCGTCTTCCTCATTGAGATGTCGAGCGACTTCGGCGGCGGCTTCTTCGGAGGCGGCACCTTCTTCCTCGGCATTCAGAGCCCTTCTGTAGGCGTCGATCCATTGGTAAAATTCGACTGCATCCCAATCGCTTCGAGAGCAGTGTTGGGCGATTGGAAACTGAAAAGTTTTTTTCACCCGAACGTAAAACTCTTTGCCGCTCAGTTTTTTGAAGGCGACTTGCGCTCGTTTCGATTTGCAACGTTCGAACACGTAGAGCGCGTGGTTGTGGGTGAAGAGCTGCAATTTCAAAAGAGATTTTTCCAAACCCCGAGTCCAGTACTCGCTGGTGACGTCTTTCACTTTGGTGGTCGAATGATTGCGAGCAAAGTGATAGGGAGATCGATAATTCAAGTATCTGGCCACAGAAACGGCTCCCCAGTACAAGTTTCCCTTATTGCCGATCACGCCCCACAATTTACCACTCGTTTTGTCGAAACTCACTTGAAACAGCATCTTTTATTGGAAAGGAGGGCTCTCGATTAGTTCGCACGCGAATGAAGAAAAAACCCCGACGAGCGAGTTGTTTTATAGTCTATGATTTCTCTCTCTCGGTAAACGAGGGGTGGTGGTGGTGGATACACACGCACGCGGGTGAGTAGAGAAAAAAAATAATGAGAGAATCAAAGTCGAAAAACAGCGCGCACATGTTACTAAAGAAAAGAAAAATTCCGCATCAGTGGCGATTGGAGAAGTAGGAGGGGGGGGGGGGGGAAGAAGAAGAAAACCCGTTTGCTAGGCAAAGAGGAAGAGGTGTGTTTCTCGCTCGCATACTCAAAAGATGAATAAATTATTCACATCATCTCTAAAGAAAGTAAAAAAAGGGGAGGGGGGAAGAACAAAATGAAAGAACTATTATGTATTTTTTTTTCAATGTTAGGTATCAATCGATTACTATTTTTTTTTAAAGTCGCGATTCCAACATGAGCCTGATTGCAATTTTTTTTTGTAAATAAAAAAAAACAATAGGTTAAAAGTAAAAAAACAAAGAATTGCACTTATGTATAGAGTTTTGAATCATATAGATCTTTTTATTTTACACTTATTTTTTTTTATGGAAAAAAAGTTTCCAACGTTGGTCACGAGTTGTTTGCAAAAAAATGGGCTAAAAGAGCCGTGCTTTTTTTTTTGTTTGTTATGCAAGCACGACTCTTTTAGCCCACTCTTTTGCCTCTTCAAACAGAGTTATTTTTAATTATTAGGAGAAAAAAAAGATGCCAACGTTGGTCATGAGTTGTTTGCAAAAAAATGGGCTAAAAGAGTCGTGCTTTGTTGTTTACACGCACGACTCTTTTAGCCCATTTTTTTACCTCCTCAGGAGAATTTTTTTTTTTTTTTTTTTTTTTTTTTTTCAGTTTATATATGTACTTTTATGAATCGGGGTATTATTTCATTACTTTCAAGACAGTAAAATTTTTTGGTGATACCTTTCCACGTTAGCAATAATATTGTGGGATATCCTTCTGTATTATATCTCAATATTTTAGCATAATCCATGGGAGCAGTCTTTGCGACCGGAGTCGTCGACATGACACTGTTTTGCGGCTGCGGCTGTTGTTGCTGCTGCTGCGATTGTGGCTCTGGTTGTTGTTGCTGCTGCGATTGTGGCTCTGGTTGTTGTTGTTGTTGTCGTTGTTGCGGTTCGACCACTGCTACTTGTAACGACTGAGGTTGTTGTTGCCGCAAGAGGATTTCTTCTTCCGTCGTGCGATCGACGTGCGTCTTGTACAACTTGTCGACCGCTTTTTTTTTGAAAAAAGTAAACCACACGAAAAACAGGTCGAGCGTCAACATGTCCGTGATGGTCATTTCGTTCACGATCATCAGTTGGGTGAGATTCTGGAAATCCGCGGGATCGTGCTCGGCCAGCACTCGGACGTACGTTTCCGGCGAATCCAGTTTTCGAGCAAATTCCTGGACCGCTTCGACGGGACTCGCCAGCAAGAGTTTGGTCGCGGATTCGTGACTCGTGACGTGTTTTCTCGACGCGTTTTGTGACAGGAAAGATGGCAACAACGCGTCCTTCAGAGTCGCGGCCACGTGTCTTACGCGCACGCTGCTGCTGTAGTCGCGATGAAAAATTCCCAGGATGCGGTTGAGGTCGGACGTAAACCAGTAGAGGGACTCGTCGAATCCCACGAACCCGGTCAAGACGTAATGTTGGTAAGGATTCGGTTTGTACTGGATGCAGAAAGCCATGATAGTTTGTCGTCGTTGTGTGCGCGCGTTTGGCGAGAGAGAGCGAGAGAGAGAGAGAGTAAAACACGCGCCCAGGTTACTTGTCCACATATACGAAACGAGTTTATATTTTTGTGTTTGTGTGTGCGAAGAGGCGGGACTATGATGAGCGAGCGCAGCGAACCGGAGGACGACGGGAGAGGGAGGGAGTAAACAAAAAAAAAAGAGCGAATGCGAGAAGAAACCACTTTGAGAAAAAGAAGGGGGGTAAAAAAAGTTAAGGGTGGGAAATATCCGTAAGTGTGTGTCTCTGCCACCGCGCCGCCGCATCCTCCCCTCAACGAGTAACGAAAAAAAAATAATAATAACAGGATGGATGGATGGATGGATGGTGGTGATGATGGAAAAAGAGATGCGCGATAACTGGTCTTTTTTTTTCTTTATTGGGAGAAATGATGGCTCAGTGTATAGGTTGAGAAAATAATTATTTTTTTTTTTTTTTTTTTTTTTCAGAAAAAAAAAACCCGATATTGTTTCGAATATTTCTGTTCAGGAAGAGTTAAAAAAAAAAGAAAATGGGTCGAAGGAAAATTTCCTTCGACCCATATTTTTTTTGTGTTTGAGATGTTACCAACGTTGGAGGAGGAGGGGGGGGGAGGGGAGAGAGAATATACCAAAATATTACTTTAACAATTTATTCTCTATAACTTTGAATATATATTTTTTTTCGCAAAACGTGAAAATGTAAAATTCTGAGGTGGGTCCGGCGCTCAACTTATTTTGCTGTCGACTGTATTCTATAAAAGCGGTGGAGTGACGATGCAGCAAAAGTTACAAATTTTTAACAGTGTAATATCAAATTGCACACGCATTTGATAATTTTACCTTTTTTATGATTTTGTTTTTCCTGACTGATTTGCAATTGATCTTCAAAATCCATCCATTGCACCATCCAAAAAAAGTAGCAAATTAGGTAATTACTTCTTTTATATTTTCTTAGGGTTTGTTATTCAGACGTCGCGTCGCGCGAATGCTCAGAAGATTTTGCATGAAATAAGTCTCACTGAAGAAAGAAATTTTAAAATAATTCAACTATTGCATTATTTTTGCGGTCCAAAACAGCTAAAATCAACGACTACATTTCTTTATCTATCCAAAACATGGTTTTCTCAGATCAAATTTAAAATATTCTGATATTTAAAATATTCTCTAGATAAAATTTTAATTTTTTTATTTTATTTTAGTATGAATGGAGATTTTACATATTCGCAATTTGTTTGAAAACATATATGATCCCGGGCAACGCCGGGCGAATCAGCTAGTATATATGTATACATATACAATTAACATTAAAATGTAATTTTGAAAATTACTGTCTGGTAGAAGGAACCTAACTGAACACATTTACAAAAGTTTCAACTTTAATCAAAATTAACATTAGCTTTTAGAAGCTGAAATGCTTGAATTTCAAAAGTCACGTTGTAAATTCATGGCCCAGTTGCTTCACCAAACCTTAATTACTGAAATTTGGTTCTCAAATGCCCAATGCAAATGATTGCTTCGAATGTTTATTCAAATGCTTTCTTAGTTTATATTTTTTACCTTACTAAACAATGAGGTTTTATTAACTTATTCTGGAAATACAGGAAAGTGTTTCAGAATCTGTGCTTGATGCATGATTTTTTTACAAATGATAGGGGGGCTCCGTCCCCCTGATCGCTACGCTCGCCAACCCCCCCCCCCCCCCCCCGCATAGTCGCTTCGCCATTCCAAGTTGTAGGCTACACTTTCTTGCTGCGCTCGCCAATACCCCATGATATGATTATGAATAAGCAGTTGCAGACCTTTCAAATGATGTGTCACACGACTGGTGTTGTACAGAAATTAAAAATGTGCCCCCCTGGGGGGCAGAGTAGGGGGTGACACACAAGACATCCATAATATGAATAAGCAGTTGCAGACCTTTCAAATTATGTGTCACACGACTATGGTGTTGTAACAAAATTAAAAATGTGTCCCCCCCCTGGGGGACAGAGCGGAGGGGGACACACAAGACATCCATAATAGGAAAAGGCAGTTTCAGACCTTTCTAAAGATATGCAACACGAGTGCTGTGGACAAAAATTTTAAAAGTTCCCCTTTGGGGGGGGGGGGGCAAAGTGGGGGCGGCGCCCCAAACATGCATAATTGAAATGAGCAGTTACAGTTCTTTTAGACTATAGGGGGGCTCCGCCCCCCTGCTCACTACGCTCGCCAACCGCCCGCGTAATCGCTTCGCGATTCCGTTCGGTATTGCTTTGCGATCCCGGTTGCTAATTTCCGTTTACTCAAGGATACAGCGCTTGGCGAAATTCAAGGTGTGCCAAATGCTATTCCACCCATCATTCACTCCTCTTCCGAGATTCCTTGATAACATCGTACAGTGTCGCCATCTACTGAAAAAAATGTATTATACAAATAATTTATTTGAAAAGAAAAATAATAATAAATTTAATGGAATTTTATTTTTATATATGACCAAATATTAATTAAATATATACGAGTAACTTGTTGTGTTAACTTAATTTGTAAATTTTAATGTATATTTCTTTACATTTTTTATAGTATTTCAGTTTATAATGAATAATATAATAATGAAAAAATAAAAAAAGAATGAAAGAGAGCTGTTATTGTATTCGGATAAATTACATGATAATAGCTAAAAATAAATTTTATTTTGTTTAATTTATTTTCTTGTTAAGTATCAATTCAAGTACTTTATAAGAAAATACTGAGATCTGTTATATCAAATTTTTATTTATTTATTTATTTTACTAATGTGATATAAATCACCAAGTATAGCAATGCACTAAGATTGATAAATTAAAACTTCTTAATGTTGGAAATATATATGAATATATTCATAAATATCAACATATGTACATAGTATGTATGAACTTATACATTCATACATGTCTGCTTAAATATTATATATGTGTATATTATATAGTTGTTATATAGTTAGGTCATTTAATTATATAGTTAGAAAATGTACATATAATTTCGATATCATCTGTTCCGATCTATTCAGATTTTGATGTCTTACAAATGTATCATTAACGTTAATAACATATTAAAAAAAAAAAAAAAAAAAAAAAAAAAAAAAAAAAAAAAAAGTATAGTTTCTAGATTCTAAGAATCATCAAAAAAGTATATATTTCAATTAATAGTAAATTGTGTTAAAATTAAGATATTTTTTATACTTGGAAATTTTTCATTTGAAATAAAATATGTTTGGGAATTTACACCAACTTTTGTGACACTGATTTAATGCACCCTTCCTATTCATAAATTGATAAGTCTAAACTAAATATACATGCATATACTGATTGAATTTGTACAAATTACAAATACAAAACAAAGATCACGTTTTATATATATAAAAAAAACACCTTAAAAGTTTTTTTTCTAATATGGATTTTTTTTTTTTTTTTTTTTTTTTTAATATTTAATATCTTACTAGACACTGAAAATTGAAGAGAACTAATAACAAATCACTAAAAGAAAACATTAAAAACATTAATTATCTGTTTAAATGATAATACTTATTAATATTAATTATATATGTAATAATTAATAATGTTAATTAATATAATTTTATAATTATATATATTAATATTAATTAATAAATAGTTAATATTAGTTATATATATTTAAATATTGATAATTTTTTAAAAGAAAATCTTAAATTATGTTTGTGGAAGATTAAAGATTTTCCTTTTTTTTTCTTTAATTATTATCATTAATTAAATACATAGAAATATTAAAATTTGAATATTTATAATTAATATTTTTATGTTTCACTACTTTATAAATGTAAATGAAACAGTGATTATTAAAATAAATACTAATAAATATTATATATATATATATATATATATATATCATCATCATCATCATCATCATCAACCGTTTTCGATCCACTGCTGGATGTAGGTCTCCCCCAGATTTTTCCAATGTTTTCTGTCTAATGCTTTCGTCATCCAATTTACACCAGCCACTTTTCTAATTTCGTCACTCCATCTTACTTGTGGTCGTCTTCTTGGTCGTTTTACATCTCTAGGATACCACTGTAGTATATTTGTGCTCCATCTATTGTCTTGTCTTCTTGCAATGTGTCCAGCCCATTTCCATTTTAGCTGCTTGATTCTTTCAAGGATGTCAAAAACTTTTGTTTGATTTCTTATCCAGGTTAATAAAAATATTTTTTATTTTATTTTAATAATTATTGTATTTTAAATTATATTTATTTAATTATTAAAAAGCAGAATTTAAAAACTTATATTAATTATTTATATTTATTTCAAATTAAACTTTATGTAATAAAATTTTAAATTAAATTTTATAACTTAATTGTAATTAAAATTTCATTGTCTAATTGACAGTAAAACTAATACAAAGCAATTGAGTTTTATAACATTCTTTATTGATTACTTAAATAAAAATCAAAACAAAAATCTACAAGAGCAAGGACACAACTCGCAATCTTATAACTACAAGCTTTCTGCTTTAACCACCTCGCTATGCCTCTGATACTCTACAACAGCTTCCAAGTGCCTTATATACGACAAAAATTGTAAGTAAAATGTCTGAAGCAGCCATGATGCGCAAGAAAATGCGTAAATGCTAGTCAAAACATTTGGCACACCTTGAATTTCGCCAAGCGCTGTATCCTTGAGTAAACGGAAATTAGCATCCCGGTTGGAATCGCTTCGCGATGCATAGACGGAGCCTTTTCCTGATTGGCTATTCGACTCATGTAAGGAGTGGTCCACCCGGACGTGTTATTTCCGGAAACCTTACACATCAGCATCATTTCAGGAGTCATTCCTTTTAAAACTAAGTTTTTTTTTTTTTTACTGTAGAAGGATTTTAGTTAATTAGACTCTAGATAAAACAAATATATTCCATTTAATAACAAAACTGTGCCTAAGAATATCGATTTTTAATATAAATGTAATGCACCTGGAGGAAGCAGCACTGATAATCATTTCATCGAGTTCACGGATGAAAATTTAGAATTAGTTAATACACAAGTTAAAAACTACAAACAACACGTGAAAACCCGATTTTAGAGGTTGACTTGAAGGCTCACCATTGTGTTTTCCTGCTTTCAGTTCTCCATTTTTTCATACTTTTGGATGCAGAAAAACACAATAGTAAACCTGCGAGTCAATCCCCAAAAGCGGTTTTTCATGTGTCACCAAGATACCACTTGACAGACCGATTGCGTTTTAATATGCAAATCGAGTTTTGATTAATTCTGGAATTTTAGCTGTTACCCGGATGAGGTGATTGCCTGTGCTGCCGCCTCCCGGTCTATTCATTTTCAAAGTTAAAATTTTTTACTATTAAAAAACGATTTTTTTTTTAATTTTAATTTTTTGCCCACACCAAATTAATGTACTGTAACAAAAAAAAAAAAAAAAATAAAATAAAAAAATAAAAATAAAAAAAATAAATAAAAAAAAAAATTGTAATTTAAGAAATTACCCCAACCATTTGAAAAATGTTTCACTCGATACATTCATCTATCATTTTAAGCTAAATACCAGTTGTTTTATTGTGTATTATCCGTGCCACTGCTATAAATGACTTTATACATGCTGCAATTTGAAGGTACGGTTCGTTTAAGTTATATCACTCTATTGTCGCCAAGCATAAAAGTTGGCGACGAAAGAAACATTTCAAACTATTTAACATTGTTGGTGCAAAAGTAATCATTATTAAAATACAGCTTTGGCATATACTGTTATACTTGTAAGACTTTGGCATATATTGTTTGATTTTACAGAGCAGAATTTTGGTGATGGAGGTTTTAAACCAAAATCGATCGCAGCACATGCATCTGTGAATGGGTCCATCAGACATCGAATCAAAAAAGTTTTTTCCCAGTTTTTCCCAAGCCGATTGCTTTTTAGTTTTCTTTTTAGGTGG
Source organism: Maratus speculifer (assembly GCA_964019185.1). Lineage (NCBI taxonomy): Eukaryota > Metazoa > Arthropoda > Arachnida > Araneae > Salticidae > Maratus > Maratus speculifer. The sequence goes on along the minus strand of OZ025297.1, from coordinate 216,929,977 downwards.
TGGAAAATCAAGAGTAATAGCTATAACATTTTCCGGCTTGTTAGAATCACTATTGGCACTCAAATTTTCCTGGTTAGAACCGACCGATAGTAAAACGCCATGGCTAGTGGATTGGTCGCCCTGGCGACATGATGTTTTACAATTAATCGGTTCGGCATTAAATTGCTTCCTTTTTCGTGATCGCCTTTCAACACGTAATTGGTTTTCAGCGGCTCAATAATCTTTTGATTTTATCATTTTCTGCATTGAAAGACGTTTTTGCGCCAAACCAAATACAGTATTACTCAGTTATCCCGTCGACCAATTTCGCCAAATGATACGAATCGCCAAACTAATAAGCAACTTATACATGTTGACTGTGTTTAATATCATTGAATGCGATATTCACGTTCATTCATTTCTTTGGCTTCGGCTTTTTCCGTATCTGTTAATTTCCGTCTACCCATTTTTAAATTTGTTAGTTTTCTCCTTTATTACAATGATTTTAACCATTTTAATTTACTATTCAAATAAAAATTCTTCTAAAAGTAAAGAATTTAATTTAAATTCAAATAAAAATTCTTCTAAAAATAAAGAATTTAATTTAAATTCAAAAGTGGTAACATCATTCAAAAGTGGTAACATCATCGGGTCCATTCTCCCGAAAACAACAACCATTTTTCAAATGGTTAATAAAACTAAAAAATCATGAATGGCAATGAAAACATTATGCATGATTTTTAATTGAACATCAAGAGCATATAAAAGAATGTTTTTTAAAAACCTATTTTTACTTTTACATTTACTTTTAAATAAATGCAATATATTAAATACAAGGTATTTTCCGCATTACTAGTTGTAATTTTTTAGTTGCGGTTTCATTTTATTATTTAAATATTGATTTCGTTGAGAACATTTCATTTTTACGTTCAAATTTCGCAATGTGACCTGGGGGACGCATATGAAAAGACATTTTTATTCTGTGGAAACTTGTATTGTTCAGAGTATAGACATTTTTACAACCATCTGAATACTTTTTTTTTTTTGGTCATTTTCTCTTTTTGAGACAGTGCAGATACATTCGATTTTCTGAAATCTTTTTTTCATTTTCAGATATACAACTGAAATGTCTCAGAAGTATAAGAGATATTGGTCACTTAGGTCATTCAAAATTTTAAAATAGAAAGTGTTTACTTTCAGGAGAAAAATGAAAAGATGTCATCTAATTCTAATCTACGGAATAAACTTGAGAGTGGTAATATTACCTTTAAATATTAAATAAGTAGGAAATCGCACGTCAAGCGTAGCAAATTGGTGCGTTCGTACTATAACCAAGTTTTAAAAATTTTTCAGAATTTAGTATAATGGTATACAGTACTTCAAATACAGTATAGTAGCCGAAATGTGTGCCCCTGTAAATACTATATCTGCTTTTTATTATACACGAAATAACTTTTAGTAAACCTCAATAACGTATATCAATTTTATAAAATGTAAAATAGTTTAATATAATTAAAACTCGCCTAAACAGTGTTTCCATCTATACCAAATATGTAATGGAATACTTTTGTGTGGTCCGGTAAATTTATAAGCAACACAGATTATATTCTCTATTTATTTGCATTTTCCTCTATTTCTTTGCAACACAGATTATACAGAATGTATATTTTAGTATATACTTTGAATATTATTTTGTCAATTACTTAGTTACTTCTTACATATAGAAACGATAGCATATTCCTATGCCTTTCTTATTATGACTTCATTCATGATTTGAAATTTAGTAATAACAATAATAATAAAAGTTTGCTTAATTTTCTTTGTACTGTTAGCCTTCCTTTATTTTATACATATATTTTACACATTAAATTTAAAAAATAAGTTACTTTTTAGAACGAATGTGTGATAAAACGCAAAAAAAGTTTGGAAGTCGTAATATCTGTTAAACCATGTTGTAATACGATATTTACCAAATGCTTCAAAAAACTCTTTCTTAGCCTATTACCATATAAATATGAATAGGATAATACATAAAATAAGAACACTAGTTAAATTTCAGACAATGAGGTAATCTTTAAAATGCAATAAGTCTATTTTTATCTAGTTACAATTAACATAATTAAATCGGGTTGACCGCTTCACTTTTTATATGCCAGGCGACAATTTTGGCACTTTAATGTTAGCCAGGCGCAAATGATAGCTCGCCAAATATTTTTCTATCGCCATAATTTCACCTATATTGTATTAGTCCAAGTCATGTGACTATCATAAACAACTACGAGCTGATTTTATCACTTTTCATATACAATGTTTCCATTTTGATTAAAAAATCAAAATTATTTTTTTCGAATAATATCACATAAATGTTGCCATGATCATTAAGAATTCTTGATACGTTTATGTTAACCGAGTGCATATCTCTCGAATAGCCTTTTTTTTAACTCGCCAAGTAGCATTTATTTTTGTTATTGTTTGTTTGTTTTCCTCGTGGTGAATTAAAGCAATGATTTGAAATTGAAATGAAGTATCATGGTTTGTGGCATTATTTAATATTTTTATTTTCTTCTCATTTAAAAGAACAGTAAAATGTGAAAACCGTGAATTTTATCCTTTTCAATTTTAAATGAAAATATCGTATTTTTAAATGAAGTGAGTGAAAGCATTATATCAATTAAATTAACCATTAAATATAAACTGCGCCCGTTTTATATGAAACCGTTGCTTCATAGATGTTGAGGTCATGGGCCGAAATTTTCAGACCCTAACCGACCTTTTTATTTTTTCCCACTTCAGAGGCAAAAATCAAAGAAATAAGGTCATATTGGACCCAATTTAAA
>OZ025297.1:216822061-216927061 GCA_964019185.1 Maratus speculifer | reverse complement strand
TACACCTAATTTTAAAAAAATTGACAAAATTTCAAAAGTATAGGAGTAATTAAAAATCTTATTTGGAAACTTTAAACATCCATAATTTACCATTTAAATACTTCAAACGTATGAGCCATTTCATTTGAACAAATAAAAATGGAAAAATCATTTGACTTGCCATAGAAAAGCATTATTGCACAAAACAAAATATTCTATATTTTCCGAACAAATAAACCAAATAATAACAAAAAACTATACGGCTGAATCCGAGTACCTCACCAACATACCCACATAATTTCAAGTTAAATTTTTTAAAAGTGAATTTTCAAACAGCTCGATTCCAAATCCCTGCTATTAGTCAGGCCTTCCAATTTTATATTGTTCCGTTAAAAATGAATTTGTAAATGCGTCAAAACATTTTGCGTTTGTTAAACAGAGCAACTGAGAACAGCATTAGTCTAAATGTTTTATTATTATTAATCTTATTATTATTATTTTTATTTATTTATTTATGTTGTTGTTGTTGTTGTTTCAAGTGTAATCTCATCACTTCAGAAAAGGTTTTCCAGCGATTTGCCAACCTCTGTCCAACAGAAAAGAACCTAATTTGGAACCTGTCCGCTTTTCATCTCACTTTCTTCAAGCTTATCTTCTGATCCACCCCGGAACAGTTTAGAAGAAAAAAATAAGTTTTGTTTTGAAAAATGGTGCAAGTCAACAAGCAGTATAGTGCCGAACCCCTCACTGAACGGTATTTGTCTCTTAGAACTAAAAAAAAGAAATCCGACTATTGTAACATTTGTATAACTTTATATGTATATATTTTAGAACGAGCCTAAATTATTTGATATCAACAAAACGTTTCACAGAATAATGTCGGCATGATGTTATTTAGGTATTTTAACCCACCGTTGATAACAGGATTATGGAATTTTTAGTTAGGAGTAGTAGGAAAACAACAGTACGGGGACAGGAGCAGGTGGGACTGTGGGACCGTCCCGCCTGCTCCTCCGGCTGTCCCGCCTGCTCCTCCGGCTGCCCCACCTGCTCCTCCGGCTGCCCCGCCTGACCCCTCCTGCGGTCCCTCCTGCTCCCACCGTGCCACCGCCACCCTCCTGCTCCCACCATCTCACCGCCACCCTCCTGCGCCCCCTAGTGGAAAAAAGGAACATTCTATTCTAACAGGATAGGTGAACAACCTTCCCTAATTAAAAATATTATCAATCACATCTCAACATTGAATCATACTATAAGATGAAGATTAAATTTGTATTTGAATTTTAAACAACCGTAATTTTAATGAGTATTATTAATTAAGCGAAACAATTAAAATTTCAGTTTTTAACCATTTTATTTAGATTTCTTCAACTACAAGATGAGATTATCAATTTAACTCAAGAAAGTTAAACATATATTTGAATTTTGCTTGATAGACATCTTAATGAGTAGTATTAATTAAGTAAAAACAATAGAAAATATCCAGTTTTATAGAAAAAGACTGATTTCTTACGATTTTTATCAACTATATGATCAATGTAACACTTAAAAGTTGAAAGTTAAACATGTATCCTAGTTTTTCAACAGCTATAGCCTTAATGAGTATCGTTAATTAAGTAAAAAAACAATGGAAAATATCAAGTTTTATGGAAAAAGACTGATCTCTTACGATTTTTATCAACTTAAGAGAGAAAACTTAAACACACATTTCAGTTTTTCAAACGCTATAACCTTAATGAGTAGTATTAATTAAGTAAAAACAATAGAAAATATCCAGTTTTATAGAAAAAGACTGATTTCTTACGATTTTTATCAACTATATGATCAATGTAACACTTAAAAGTTGAAAGTTAAACATGTATCCTAGTTTTTCAACAGCTATAGCCTTAATGAGTATCGTTAATTAAGTAAAAAAACAATGGAAAATATCAAGTTTTATGGAAAAAGACTGATCTCTTACGATTTTTATCAACTTAAGAGAGAAAACTTAAACACACATTTCAGTTTTTCAAACGCTATAACCTTAATGAGCATTCATAATTAAGTAAAAAACAATGGAAAATATCGATTTTTATAGAAAAAGACTGATTTCTTACGATTTTTATCAACTGCAAAAGAAATTTAAGCATGCATTCCAGTTTTGGACAACCATTTCCTTCATGAACATTATTAATTAAGCAAAACAACAGAAAATATTAAATTTTTAACTGATTTCTTCATATTTATTTTTTTTTTTTTTTATATATATATATAAAATCAGAATACACAACTTAAAATAGAAATTTAAACATATTTTTTAATTTTTGAACAGTCGTTACCTCAAAGAGTTTCAATAATTAAACAATTAACAAAGGAAACTAATGATTTTTTAACGAAAAAAGACGAATTAAACGAATTTGGTTAACTTTTACTCTAAATGGAAATTTCATCATACTTTTATATACTAACTAAGTAGAATTTTAATGCATAAACGAACACATTTCAGTAAATATTCAACGCACACGCAAATATGAAAACAACACCTGCTTCTTGTGACGTCATATTGAAACCAAAAGTTATTCCTCCGAAGTCCCTCACCATACCTTTTCACCCCCATCTCCCCCAATTTTTTACCTTAGGTAGGGAAATGGACAATGCAATGACCTCTCATTCTTGTATATTTAGAAGTCTGGGAGAAAAAAAGAGAAATTTTATACACTCCAATTTCATAACAGTTACCGCAATATCCCAAAATTTTAATTTTGGAAGACATAATCAGTATAATTAATTAAACAAAATAATAAAAATATTATTTTTTAAGATGAAAAGGTGAATTTAAGCGAATTTGATTAGTTTTACAATAGTCTTTTGAACAACAACTTAGAAATATAGATTTCTAACAGAAGAATTAAACGTATATTTTAATTTTAACAACAAAAACTTAACAAGTATCATTAATTCAACAAAAATAAATATCAATTTTAAAGAAAAGACGAATTTGAATAATTTTACACTAGTATTTTCAAAAGCAACATAGAAATATCAATACTTATTCACATATTTCACTTATTCACTGTATTCAGTACTATATTTAATAAATATGGATACAATTTAAGAATTTTCTAATCTATAATTAAATATTAGCTGTATATTTAATGTTACCCATGTTTTCAACATTAGTTCATAAACGTGAATTTTGTATTTTAAATACCATGTATTCAGGTTCAGATTATTTTCACTTGAAAACATACAGAATTTTTTAACAGAGTTTGTTTTTGAAATCATTGAAGCAACTGTATTTAATATTTTTAACACCAATTTTCTAAGATTTTCTAACATTTTCCGATTATACATTCTTCAGAAGTACATTTCTAAATGTTACAATCACTTTACATATCGAAAAGATATCATTGAAGCAACTGTATTTAATATTTTTAATACCAATTTTCTAAGATTTTTTAACATTTTCCGGTTATACATTCCTCAAAAGTTATTATTACGTATTCTAAACAATAGAAAATATTAATTTTAAGAATAAAAAGACGAATTTAAACAAATTTTATTAGTTTTACACTATTTTTTCTCACCTCCAACACGGATATATCAATTTTAACAGAAGAATTAAACGTATATTTTAGTTTTTAACAACAAAAATGTAATAAGTATCATTAATTAAACAAAAATAAATATCAATTTTCAAGAAAAGACAATTTTTTACACAAATTTTCAACTTTGAAATACATTTGCTTACATATATTGTTACAGTATATTACTAAACTTAAACTTTTTAAAAAGTTTGAATGTCTTTACAAAGGTTCATACTTATATTTTTCACGTCTTGACTGCATTCGAAATCTTACAATAAAAGTATACTTTTATTATTATTATTATTATTATTCTAGAAAACCTAAAAAATCGTTTCTTGCTGCTTTAGACACTTGACATATTAAAACTACTCTACCCATATAATTAATCAAATTAGGACATGATTCATCTTACACTTCAAAATTTCTGAATTTTTACAATACTTATTTTCATCAAACTTTATTCTTGATCCTATATATTTTAATAGCACAGAATTTTAACATCTGTTTTTATCTACTTATCAAAAAATTATTAAAACACCCAACAACATTTTCCAAATATGAATATTATCTTTACAATTTAATAATGCAAAACATACACGAATACAAAGTTTAATTTTTACAAACATTTCATATTTCAAATCAAACTATTCGAAATTTTCACAACATAAGAGCAAACATTAGACGAACTTTTTAACATTAATATTGCTTACATCTTTTCATCATAACTTTTAACTATGATAATTATCCATTTTTAGGTTGATTGTCGAAAAACTGTAACTGAAATTACATAAACTTAATGTAAAAAACCATGTTCTCACACAATTTCTTGAAATTCAACAAAGAATTGACTATTACTCCAATACTTATCTACTTCAATCTCGACTCTCGATAGTATATAGATATTGCATCATTACATACTTACAACTCTTTTCAAACGTTTATCAGAAAATCAAGTCAATCAAAGTCTAGTAGTTATTACATACCTGTTCCTCAGAAATATTACTATCATATGAAACAGTAAAGAAAATTAATAGATATTTAATATTTAATAACTTCATACGTGAAATTACTGCTGAATAAGAATACTAATAATCAAAAAAATCAACTGTTGGACAAAAAAATAGTACAGATTACCGAAAATTCAACTACTTAACAATTACTACTTAACAATTTTCTACAAAAATTACAAAAATTAACAAATGAATGACAAGTTAGAGAAATAACTAAAAAAAAAAAAAAAATAATGAACATATTTACAAATTTATTAAAATCACACCTTTTTCTGGATTACAAACCACAATTTCTTGAAAAATTTAACACCGAATTTGTAAGATTTTAATCCTAGTATTACATACACTCAATAAATATTCAAAATTAAAAAAAAATAATTTTTTAGTCTCATTAATAAGCAGAAATTCTATATTAAAAGAATATTTTCATAGTAGTACTTATAAAAATGAGAGTTTACAAACTGATTTTCATAATTTTATCACATTTAAACTTAATATTTTACATAAAACATTATTTAATCAAATTTTATGCTTTCTAATTCAGTAAAATTCAATACTTTTTTAGTTTTTAAACCAATACCACAATATTTATTTACATCAAACTTGATTCTTCACCTTTTATATTTCCACATTACACACGTGAGATAAATACTAACTTGGATCAGGAGTTGAAGTCAATTGATTCCATTCGATTTTCATCATGTACGCATTGCTCCTACACGAAATTTCTTACTGCTATAATCATCTAATGTATTAAAACTAATCTACTCATATTTTTAATCAATTCATCAGATGTTTCATCTCGCACTTCTGAATTATCGTGCATCAAGTTGCTTAAAATATAAATACTATCTTTATAGTTTTAATGATATATAGTATACATGGTTTATCTTGAGTTAGCACTTCCATAGTATTAATCAAATTATATGTTTCATCTTGCACTTGATCTTAATGTTTTCATCTTGCATCTGAATTATCGTCCATCGAGTTTTTTAAATAATAATATATTTATAGTTTTTGATTATACATAGCATGTACAAATACAATCTTTAATTTTAACATTTCATATTTCAAATAACCTATTTCCGAAACCAAGCTATGTGAATTTACCACAATGCTTATTATCATAGAATAATTTGTGTTTCACACTTTTCTAAAAATTATCAGATATGTACCCCTCAGAGAAATTACTATCATATGAATAAATGAAGAAAATTTAATTTATATTAAATGTACACGAAATTGATTGCAATATACATGTATTTAATAAAAATAAATAGGCGATTATTTATACATTAAACCTTTACTAAATATATATTTCTTTCATTATACAGATGTTTCAACAAGATGAACCAAAACAGCAGCAAACTTCAGAAATTAATGATCCAAATGATTCATCCCTAGCACATGTAGCGTTAACGAATAACACATATGTGAGTACTTATATGAGAAATACTAGAATTCGTATATGAAACGTAATTAGAGTAAATACAAAATGATTTGTCTTACTACCTACACTTTAACAAGTGCTTTTTACCTATATTATTGAAGAGAATCCTAACTGTGTCCATTTATTTCTACTACAGATGTGCTCTATTTGCTACAAACACTTCTTAAGTAAATAGAATTTAACAGAACATACAAAAATCTATACAGATGGAAAACCTTACACTTGGAAAGATTACCATAAATGCTGTTTTCAAGGAGACGTGAATAAAAAATGCACACATCATCATATAAAGCATCGTCAGATATATGTAAACTTAGCGAAGATATTCAAAAATTAGTCAGACTTTTGTAGAATTTAGAAATAAAGGAAGATATTTAGGCTATTTATCCATCATATTTTCACAACACCTACCACAATATCTCAAACTTAAAATTTGGAAGACATACACACTGCTGAAAAGTAATTTTGTTATTCTTCTAACCGATATGAATGTATAGATATTATTTTGCAGTGTATTCTTTGAATGCTCACATTAAATATTCTTTTATATGCATATATCGTTGTGTTTATTTTTCTAATACCTATTACATTAATGAAATACATAACATTTTAAGTGAAATAACACTCCCACAACTTAAAAAATGCATAAGAACATACAAAAAATAATCAGATGTATGAAAAAATATACAAGTTTACAAAATAATTTCATTGTTTTCTAGAAATATTAACAAAAAATATTTACAATATGAAAAAATTGCAAAAGTGAAAAGAAAAAACACAAATGTAAAAACAAAAACCACAAAGTGAAAAACTCATAACAAAGTTTTTGAAAAAAAATATTTACAACAAAATTTTTTTTTTACAAAAACCAAAACTTCCAAAAATATTTTTTTCAAAAATTTTTTTTTTCAAAAACATTTTTTACAAAAAATTTTTTTTTGAAAATAAGTTTTTACAAAAGTAAAAAATAAAAAATCACAACGTTAAAAATATGAAAAATTTTAGTTAAAAAAAGTGTAAAAAAAATTGCAAAAAAAGTTGCAAAAATTTCAAAAAAAGTTACGAAAAAAGTATCAAAATTTTTGTTCTTTTTAATACAGTATGCAATGGTGAAACCATTGTATTTGCTATTAAAAAGAACAAAAATTTTGATACTTTTTTCGTAACTTTTTTTTGAAATTTTTGCAACTTTTTTTGCAATTTTTTTTACACTTTTTTTAACTAAAATTTTTCATATTTTTAACGTTGTGATTTTTTATTTTTTACTTTTGTAAAAACTTATTTTCAAAAAAAAATTTTTTGTAAAAAATGTTTTTGAAAAAAAAAATTTTTGAAAAAAATATTTTTGGAAGTTTTGGTTTTTGTAAAAAAAAAATTTTGTTGTAAATATTTTTTTTCAAAAACTTTGTTATGAGTTTTTCACTTTGTGGTTTTTGTTTTTACATTTGTGTTTTTTCTTTTCACTTTTGCAATTTTTTCATATTGTAAATATTTTTTGTTAATATTTCTAGAAAACAATGAAATTATTTTGTAAACTTGTATATTTTTTCATACATCTGATTATTTTTTGTATGTTCTTATGCATTTTTTAAGTTGTGGGAGTGTTATTTCACTTAAAATGTTATGTATTTCATTAATGTAATAGGTATTAGAAAAATAAACACAACGATATATGCATATAAAAGAATATTTAATGTGAGCATTCAAAGAATACACTGCAAAATAATATCTATACATTCATATCGGTTAGAAGAATAACAAAATTACTTTTCAGCAGTGTGTATGTCTTCCAAATTTTAAGTTTGAGATATTGTGGTAGGTGTTGTGAAAATATGATGGATAAATAGCCTAAATATCTTCCTTTATTTCTAAATTCTACAAAAGTCTGACTAATTTTTGAATATCTTCGCTAAGTTTACATATATCTGACGATGCTTTATATGATGATGTGTGCATTTTTTATTCACGTCTCCTTGAAAACAGCATTTATGGTAATCTTTCCAAGTGTAAGGTTTTCCATCTGTATAGATTTTTGTATGTTCTGTTAAATTCTATTTACTTAAGAAGTGTTTGTAGCAAATAGAGCACATCTGTAGTAGAAATAAATGGACACAGTTAGGATTCTCTTCAATAATATAGGTAAAAAGCACTTGTTAAAGTGTAGGTAGTAAGACAAATCATTTTGTATTTACTCTAATTACGTTTCATATACGAATTCTAGTATTTCTCATATAAGTACTCACATATGTGTTATTCGTTAACGCTACATGTGCTAGGGATGAATCATTTGGATCATTAATTTCTGAAGTTTGCTGCTGTTTTGGTTCATCTTGTTGAAACATCTGTATAATGAAAGAAATATATATTTAGTAAAGGTTTAATGTATAAATAATCGCCTATTTATTTTTATTAAATACATGTATATTGCAATCAATTTCGTGTACATTTAATATAAATTAAATTTTCTTCATTTATTCATATGATAGTAATTTCTCTGAGGGGTACATATCTGATAATTTTTAGAAAAGTGTGAAACACAAATTATTCTATGATAATAAGCATTGTGGTAAATTCACATAGCTTGGTTTCGGAAATAGGTTATTTGAAATATGAAATGTTAAAATTAAAGATTGTATTTGTACATGCTATGTATAATCAAAAACTATAAATATATTATTATTTAAAAAACTCGATGGACGATAATTCAGATGCAAGATGAAAACATTAAGATCAAGTGCAAGATGAAACATATAATTTGATTAATACTATGGAAGTGCTAACTCAAGATAAACCATGTATACTATATATCATTAAAACTATAAAGATAGTATTTATATTTTAAGCAACTTGATGCACGATAATTCAGAAGTGCGAGATGAAACATCTGATGAATTGATTAAAAATATGAGTAGATTAGTTTTAATACATTAGATGATTATAGCAGTAAGAAATTTCGTGTAGGAGCAATGCGTACATGATGAAAATCGAATGGAATCAATTGACTTCAACTCCTGATCCAAGTTAGTATTTATCTCACGTGTGTAATGTGGAAATATAAAAGGTGAAGAATCAAGTTTGATGTAAATAAATATTGTGGTATTGGTTTAAAAACTAAAAAAGTATTGAATTTTACTGAATTAGAAAGCATAAAATTTGATTAAATAATGTTTTATGTAAAATATTAAGTTTAAATGTGATAAAATTATGAAAATCAGTTTGTAAACTCTCATTTTTATAAGTACTACTATGAAAATATTCTTTTAATATAGAATTTCTGCTTATTAATGAGACTAAAAAATTATTTTTTTTTAATTTTGAATATTTATTGAGTGTATGTAATACTAGGATTAAAATCTTACAAATTCGGTGTTAAATTTTTCAAGAAATTGTGGTTTGTAATCCAGAAAAAGGTGTGATTTTAATAAATTTGTAAATATGTTCATTATTTTTTTTTTTTTTTTAGTTATTTCTCTAACTTGTCATTCATTTGTTAATTTTTGTAATTTTTGTAGAAAATTGTTAAGTAGTAATTGTTAAGTAGTTGAATTTTCGGTAATCTGTACTATTTTTTTGTCCAACAGTTGATTTTTTTGATTATTAGTATTCTTATTCAGCAGTAATTTCACGTATGAAGTTATTAAATATTAAATATCTATTAATTTTCTTTACTGTTTCATATGATAGTAATATTTCTGAGGAACAGGTATGTAATAACTACTAGACTTTGATTGACTTGATTTTCTGATAAACGTTTGAAAAGAGTTGTAAGTATGTAATGATGCAATATCTATATACTATCGAGAGTCGAGATTGAAGTAGATAAGTATTGGAGTAATAGTCAATTCTTTGTTGAATTTCAAGAAATTGTGTGAGAACATGGTTTTTTACATTAAGTTTATGTAATTTCAGTTACAGTTTTTCGACAATCAACCTAAAAATGGATAATTATCATAGTTAAAAGTTATGATGAAAAGATGTAAGCAATATTAATGTTAAAAAGTTCGTCTAATGTTTGCTCTTATGTTGTGAAAATTTCGAATAGTTTGATTTGAAATATGAAATGTTTGTAAAAATTAAACTTTGTATTCGTGTATGTTTTGCATTATTAAATTGTAAAGATAATATTCATATTTGGAAAATGTTGTTGGGTGTTTTAATAATTTTTTGATAAGTAGATAAAAACAGATGTTAAAATTCTGTGCTATTAAAATATATAGGATCAAGAATAAAGTTTGATGAAAATAAGTATTGTAAAAATTCAGAAATTTTGAAGTGTAAGATGAATCATGTCCTAATTTGATTAATTATATGGGTAGAGTAGTTTTAATATGTCAAGTGTCTAAAGCAGCAAGAAACGATTTTTTAGGTTTTCTAGAATAATAATAATAATAATAATAAAAGTATACTTTTATTGTAAGATTTCGAATGCAGTCAAGACGTGAAAAATATAAGTATGAACCTTTGTAAAGACATTCAAACTTTTTAAAAAGTTTAAGTTTAGTAATATACTGTAACAATATATGTAAGCAAATGTATTTCAAAGTTGAAAATTTGTGTAAAAAATTGTCTTTTCTTGAAAATTGATATTTATTTTTGTTTAATTAATGATACTTATTACATTTTTGTTGTTAAAAACTAAAATATACGTTTAATTCTTCTGTTAAAATTGATATATCCGTGTTGGAGGTGAGAAAAAATAGTGTAAAACTAATAAAATTTGTTTAAATTCGTCTTTTTATTCTTAAAATTAATATTTTCTATTGTTTAGAATACGTAATAATAACTTTTGAGGAATGTATAACCGGAAAATGTTAAAAAATCTTAGAAAATTGGTATTAAAAATATTAAATACAGTTGCTTCAATGATATCTTTTCGATATGTAAAGTGATTGTAACATTTAGAAATGTACTTCTGAAGAATGTATAATCGGAAAATGTTAGAAAATCTTAGAAAATTGGTGTTAAAAATATTAAATACAGTTGCTTCAATGATTTCAAAAACAAACTCTGTTAAAAAATTCTGTATGTTTTCAAGTGAAAATAATCTGAACCTGAATACATGGTATTTAAAATACAAAATTCACGTTTATGAACTAATGTTGAAAACATGGGTAACATTAAATATACAGCTAATATTTAATTATAGATTAGAAAATTCTTAAATTGTATCCATATTTATTAAATATAGTACTGAATACAGTGAATAAGTGAAATATGTGAATAAGTATTGATATTTCTATGTTGCTTTTGAAAATACTAGTGTAAAATTATTCAAATTCGTCTTTTCTTTAAAATTGATATTTATTTTTGTTGAATTAATGATACTTGTTAAGTTTTTGTTGTTAAAATTAAAATATACGTTTAATTCTTCTGTTAGAAATCTATATTTCTAAGTTGTTGTTCAAAAGACTATTGTAAAACTAATCAAATTCGCTTAAATTCACCTTTTCATCTTAAAAAATAATATTTTTATTATTTTGTTTAATTAATTATACTGATTATGTCTTCCAAAATTAAAATTTTGGGATATTGCGGTAACTGTTATGAAATTGGAGTGTATAAAATTTCTCTTTTTTTCTCCCAGACTTCTAAATATACAAGAATGAGAGGTCATTGCATTGTCCATTTCCCTACCTAAGGTAAAAAATTGGGGGAGATGGGGGTGAAAAGGTATGGTGAGGGACTTCGGAGGAATAACTTTTGGTTTCAATATGACGTCACAAGAAGCAGGTGTTGTTTTCATATTTGCGTGTGCGTTGAATATTTACTGAAATGTGTTCGTTTATGCATTAAAATTCTACTTAGTTAGTATATAAAAGTATGATGAAATTTCCATTTAGAGTAAAAGTTAACCAAATTCGTTTAATTCGTCTTTTTTCGTTAAAAAATCATTAGTTTCCTTTGTTAATTGTTTAATTATTGAAACTCTTTGAGGTAACGACTGTTCAAAAATTAAAAAATATGTTTAAATTTCTATTTTAAGTTGTGTATTCTGATTTTATATATATATATAAAAAAAAAAATAAATAAATATGAAGAAATCAGTTAAAAATTTAATATTTTCTGTTGTTTTGCTTAATTAATAATGTTCATGAAGGAAATGGTTGTCCAAAACTGGAATGCATGCTTAAATTTCTTTTGCAGTTGATAAAAATCGTAAGAAATCAGTCTTTTTCTATAAAAATCGATATTTTCCATTGTTTTTTACTTAATTATGAATGCTCATTAAGGTTATAGCGTTTGAAAAACTGAAATGTGTGTTTAAGTTTTCTCTCTTAAGTTGATAAAAATCGTAAGAGATCAGTCTTTTTCCATAAAACTTGATATTTTCCATTGTTTTTTTACTTAATTAACGATACTCATTAAGGCTATAGCTGTTGAAAAACTAGGATACATGTTTAACTTTCAACTTTTAAGTGTTACATTGATCATATAGTTGATAAAAATCGTAAGAAATCAGTCTTTTTCTATAAAACTGGATATTTTCTATTGTTTTTACTTAATTAATACTACTCATTAAGATGTCTATCAAGCAAAATTCAAATATATGTTTAACTTTCTTGAGTTAAATTGATAATCTCATCTTGTAGTTGAAGAAATCTAAATAAAATGGTTAAAAACTGAAATTTTAATTGTTTCGCTTAATTAATAATACTCATTAAAATTACGGTTGTTTAAAATTCAAATACAAATTTAATCTTCATCTTATAGTATGATTCAATGTTGAGATGTGATTGATAATATTTTTAATTAGGGAAGGTTGTTCACCTATCCTGTTAGAATAGAATGTTCCTTTTTTCCACTAGGGGGCGCAGGAGGGTGGCGGTGAGATGGTGGGAGCAGGAGGGTGGCGGTGGCACGGTGGGAGCAAGAGGGGCAGCCGGAGGTGGGACAGCCGGAGGGGTGCGGAGGGGCAGCCGGAGGGGTGCGGAGGGGCAACCGGAGGGGTGCGGAGGGGCGGCCCCTCAGCCCCTCCGGCTGAGCCCGTACTGTCCTTTTCCTACTACTTCTAGTAATTATTTAAGTACCACAGCTAAACTTAGTCAGATTTTTTCCCCCTTAATTGGTGCAGATTTTCAAAACAAGGCAAAATTTGGTACTTTTAGGTTAGACGGGCATCAGTGTTATACATATATGTATCAATATACTGTATATATACATACATATGTACATGTATAATACATCAGTATTTATATAGATCTACAGATATGTACATATGTAAAAATAAAACACGCATCCGACTAATTGGAAAGTACCCAACATTTATGTATAAGCCATGCGAAAGACATCATTTTTATTTCAGAGATAGCAAGCCCAAAGTGTAAACTTTTATTTAAAACAAAAAGAAATTGGAAATTTCATTTGCTTTTTTCTGTGCATATGTAATATATAAAAATAAAGCACTTATCCGGCTAATTGGAAAGAACCCAAAATTTTTGCATAAGCCATGCGAAACACATCATTTTTATTTCATAGATAGAAAGCCCAAAGTGTAAACTTTTATTTAAAACAAAAAGAAATTGGAAATTTCATTTGCCTTTTTGTGTACAGCCTTTTTCGTGAAGTTACAAAAATTTGGAAAAATAACCATAACTCTCAATTTTGGCTGACTTTTTTTATCCTAAATATTACAAGTAAATTTTTTAAATATTTTTTATTAAAATCTGCATTTTTTTATCTTCTTACAGTGATATTTTTAGGATGATTCATGTTTTAGATCCAGAGAAACAATTTTTTGAAGATGGAACGGCAATCTCAAAATACAGACTCAGAAATTTGCGATTTGAGAAAAAACCCAAGAATTGGACCCCCCATATCTCACAAACTATGAGGTCTGGGAAGGAAAAATTTCTGATGGAATCATTTCATGATAGAATTAGTGTACACACAAAGTTTCATCCAAATCCCTGTCGGTCGGGTTACAAATGGGGGGAAAATTGGTTGAATTGACATGGAATGACCCTGGAGTGATTTTTGAAGAGATGTATAAGATGCCGTGTGCTTTCATTTTTCACTCAATACATTAGAATTTGATTTATAAACAATTACCTTCTGAGTATGACCATTTTTTTAGCTCAAATCTCCCGCTTCGCCAGATCGGTTCAAAAGTCAACTTTGACAGGATTTTTTTTTCTTTTTTTCGATATTTTCTGCATTTATATTTATCAAAAAATCGACAAGCAGGGCACATTGTGTACTTTCTAAATAAGAGATTTGCCAATGTGATGCATTTAAGAGCAAAAATGAATTTAAAAATAAATCCGAAAATAAGCAGTTTGAATTGGAATACACCCTTAACAGTGACCTATGAAGATGACAGAAAAGTCAACAGTGAAAGAAATAGGACTTTGCCCATAAAAATGATTTATCGATTTTTCATATTTTACCGAACGGCATTAAAATTTCATAAAGCAAAGCATAAAACCTAAAATAAACAGCAACATTTTCATCGAATATTATGACTTATTCTGTAGATAATAACTTTTTTCTTTTGTAAAATTAATGAAGTTCGTATAGTTGTAAAGTAATAAGGAATTTTAAATAAAGTACCTGATCAATCGAGTTACATTTGGAACAAATGAGAAAAACTCCTTCAGGAATTGTTTTCCTATTAAATTTTGATAATTTGAAATTTCACTATTTATTGTCACTAAAAATATATGAGTATTTAGTGTCATAAAATTCAAAGTAAGAAAATTCTGTAACTTTTTGTTGAGAATGGAAGAAGCTTTTTAAACATAATTTATAGGATCCAAGAATAAATATAATTTTTGTAACAGCTTTTAATGTACAACATTGTTTGCAATTGGAATTAAAACTCTTTTATCTTAATAGTTATGAATTAGCTAATGGATAACAGGAGAAGATACCTTGTTTATAAAAAAAAACCTTAAGACTCAACAGATGTGCATACAATCCATCTACAGTAATTAAGTTATGAGACTATTAAAATTTCACACTATACTGTAGGCCTGTCCAACCTTTTAGTAAACGCGGGCGCACCTCAGATCTTGGCAGTCTATAAAGGGCGCCATCTGTCACTTGACGACCGAAAACATGCCGCATTTCTATCGCAAAGTGTTAGTATAAACGCACGTCATAACATAATGCAAGTGAATCTTACATAAACTTAGACAAAAGGCCCTACGGTTCTGGAGTGAAATATATTAAATTTCAAATTAAACAATTTTCTATGAGAAGGCTATTTCAAAAATGTTTGTAGAGTAAAATGCTAGAAACTTTAATCGAGCCTATAATAACATAAATAACTAAAAATAAATATGGAAATCAGAGGTTTCTTTTATATGTTCTTTTATACACTATATTGCCATTGATTATGGGACACTTGCGATTTTAGACATTTTACTAAATATCTAGAAAAATACATGAGGAATCATCTCGAAACTCTTAGTGTATAAACATAATAGTATACGACATACATCTCCGTGAAGACTTTTTACCGAAACGCCATAGGGGACCGTCAACAAATTAAAAATAATGAATATCTTTTGAATAACCCTGTCAAAACTAATGTAGCAAAAGCGCTCAAACTCTAGATTATGATTGAATGCCTTATTGTAATACACTGTGTTCATTTTTATGCAAATAGCATGCACACTCGCAGAGTAATTAAGGTTTTTATAAAAATGGTCCCAAATTTTTCCAAGTTTTTCCATTATAATTTTCAGAGTTCTTAATATAAAATAATATTTTTTTCAGAAAATATGACAAACAACATTGCACACAGTACCCTGTAATCAGAATTAAAAAATAATAAAAATTGTATGAAAAATGAGTAGGTTTACTATATAATTTTTTACTGTGCATGCGTCAAAGATATCAAAATTTCATTTGCATATTATGTTAGCTAAATGTATAGAGCAACTTTTGTAAAAGTCTCAAAATCATACCTTGAAAATTCTGAAAGTAATCGTCTATAGAAAAAGGACAAAATCCGTTGTTTCCAAAATGAAGCAAAAAAATGAGGGATTTTATCCAAATGCAGTAGTACATCCCATATTGTGTATTCTATATTGACACTAATCAATGAATATATGGATACAACCCCTCTTGTTTTTGCTTCATTTTGAGAATAACGGATTTTCGACTTATTCAATTGACGATTATTGTCAGAATTTTCAAGTTATGATTTTGTGACTTTCACAAAAGTTGCTCTATACATTTAGCTAACATAATATGCAAATGAAGTTTTGATATCGTTGACGCATGCGCAGGAAAAAATTATTTAGTAAACCAACTCATTTTTTATACAATTTTCATTATTTTTTAATTCTGATTACAGGGTACTGTGTGCAATGTTGTTTGTCATATTTTCTGAAAAAAATAATATTTTATATTAAGAACTCTGAAAATTATAAGGAAAAAACTTGGAAAAATTTGGGATCATTTTTATAAAAACCTTAATTACTCTGCGAGTATGCATGCTATTTGCATAAAAATGAACAAGGCTTATTACAATAAGACATTCAATTACAATCTAGAGTTTGAGCTCTTTTGCTACATTAGTTTTGACAGGGTTATTCAAAAGATATTCATTCTTTTTTAATTTGTTGACGGCCCCCTTTGGAGTTTCGGGAAAAAATCTTCACGGAGATGTATGACTTATACTATTATATTTGTCAGGTTCCTAGAAGACATCTGCCCTGAATTAGAAAGGAATAACATTTCCTCATCTGAATATTTTTATGTATTGTTAGTTGTGTATCCGTGAAGCTTTCGAAATACCTTTCTTTCTTTTCTTATAATGACAAATGACAGGTGGTTATCCAGGCGCAGGTGTGCGGATGACGCACTCGTTGCTGAATGAAAGTGATGACCACGGGGCATGGCTCAGCTGTCATTTAGTATTTAAGTGATGTGTAAACAGTAGATGTCATGACTCAAGGTTGGTATGCGGAATTGAACCAATGGAGGAACTCTAAGAGGCCCTGATGGGGGAAGGAAGATCTCTGACAAGGTCAACTCTGGACTGAGAGGTTAGACAGTTCTCGCTTGGCGTTGAGACCGATAGGTCGCTCAGGATTTGTGGTCCTGTTGGATAGTGTATATTTTGAGCGTGGGACAAGGCGTCCCGGTGGATAGTGTTATAGGCCGAGAAGTGAGGCCTAGTACCCTTGTGTATTGAGATTCTGCAGTAATCTCTGATAAAGCGTATCGAACGTGCGTTGAGTGTGAGGAAGAAAGTGTAAGCTGAACGGTACACAACCAACGTTTAGTGTAGTTAATTTAATGTTGAACCGGATCATCTGTATCCGAGTTGTAATTGTAGATAGTTGTAAATATTGTTTCTTGTGTACATCTCTATATCTTAAAATAACTATTAGTTCAGTTCATTAACAGCGTCAGTGTTATTTTACCCAATCCTCACAGCAGGTGACCGATATCACCCATTAATATCGGTGGTGGCAGCTTAAACTACCTAGGACATTCTTCTAAGTTTGGTGGACTGAGAGGAGAGTCCGACAAATTGTTGGCAGCGTCGGGATAGAATCGCCTGAAACCAGTGACCAGCGAGCCGTGTTGCAGTCTGTTAATGCCAGAGTATCCAGTGGAATTCTTGTGTGGTCGTGCCATATCGTCGAGTATGTGCTAAAGCATCGTGCCGGATCGTCGATTGTATGCTAAAGTGTCGTGCCGTATCGTCGAACGTGTGTAAAGTGTCGTGCCGTAGCGTCGAATGTGTGTAAAGTGTTGTGCCGTATCGTCGAGTATGTGCTAAAGTATCGTGCCGGATCGTCGAGTGTGTAATAAAGTATCGTGCCATATCGTCTAGTGTGGACTAAAGTGTTGTGCGTATCTTTATTAGAAAGAACTAAACTGAACTGTGTTGTGCCTGATTATCGCTACATCGTGGAGCTATCAGTGAATAGAAGAGTACCCCACCAAATAAAGTATAAGGTAAGGTGTTTTGATCATTCATTTCTTCTGACATCTCGAACCAAATCGTATTGTTGTATAATTAATAGTAATTTAAGTAAATTGTCTAGATAATTTATGTGCAATGAAATAATTGTGTTCAGATAGGTGTAAAGAATTAGTAACCATATTGCTATTGTTTTAAAGAAAGGTCATAATAATTTGAGATGAGAATGATATGCTATTTATAATGATATTAGTGAACTAAATTAATGCATTAAATCTAAATTATTGTTAAAGTAATTGTTAAATGAAGCAATACTGTTTAAATTTTAAGAGTTACATTATTAAAATTCTAAGCAAATGAAAATTTTAATTGGCCAATACTAGTGAAAAAAAAAAAAGGCTCAAAAGAGAGCCATAGAAAAAAAAGGCTCAAAAGAGAGCCATAGTGAAAAAAAAGGCCCAAAAGAGAGCCATAGTGGAAAAAAAAAGGCCCAAAAGAGAGCCATAGTGAAAAAAAAAAGGCTCAAAAGAGAGCCATAGTGAGTAAAAATAAAAGTAAAGATTTTCAGTATATTTGTTTTAAGTGTAAGAACCAGTATTGAGTTCGGAAATATTTTATGAGGATAATTGTAGAAATTTATGTATGCATGCGTTTCAATTTTTCTTTATGTGGATTTTTTTTTGATTGACATCAATACTTCTATTCAATTTCAACGTATCAGTATTATTATATAAATTGTATGTTGTTATCTAAGTGTATATATTGGAATCTATATTGCATAGCAGTCAAATCGAATTATTGTTTTACTTTTTTGTTTTATTGGAAGTAAATTGTGTGATATCAATGGTTGAGAAAAATTAGAGTATTCAGTAGGTTAATTAGAAATGAAATGCATGGATTATCTGAAATGGTATTAATTAGTATAATAAGTGGAGAAATATCTGTACTAAGTTAGAAATTTCGGAAATATTAATTTGGTAGGTTTAACTATTCTTGTGGGGTGTTAATAACAATCGGTGAAGGTATGGCTTTCTTATTAAAACTGAAAAAGGTTGATCTTCAGGGGATAGCCGAAGAATTGGGTGTTGAATTCACGGAAGATGATACCAGAATTCAGCTTAAGAAAAAGATAATGGACAGTGATGAGTATGACGAGGGGGTTATTAAGGAATTATCTGACACTATTGTTGCAGAACGATTAGAACGCGAAAAGTTAGAAAAACAGGAAAAATTAGAACGCGAAAAGTTAGAAAAACAGGAAAAATTAGAACGCGAAAAGTTAGAAAAACAGGAAAAATTAGAACGCGAAAAGTTAGAACTCGAAAAGTTAGAAAAACAGGAAAAGTTAGAAATGGAGAAATTGAGGATGGGACATGAATTAGAAATGGAAAGGCTCAGAGTTCAAGGTTCAGCAAATAACTCTAATGGATCTAGGGAATCTAGTAATGAAAGTAACATCGAAAAATTGATCAAAAGTGTTAAAACTCTTTCTATCAAAGTACCAGAAGGGACTGAGGGATGGAATTTATTTTTCAACAGTTTAGAAAGGGCATTCCAAACTAAAGATGTACCGGAAAACCAGCAGGCCGAAATTCTACTAAATATGTTAGGAGATAAGGCGGATAATTTGTTAATTTATACCACTAAGGAACAAATGGAGAATTATGAGGAATTAAAGGCGTTAGTCCTAAGGGAACATGAGCCAACCCCGAAGGCATGTTTAGAAAATTTCCGGAAAGCTAGGAGAAATCCGAACGAAACCCATGTATTATTTGTATCGCGTTTAATAGCTACGTGGGAAAATTATTGTAAAATTAGAGGTGCGGACACTTATGAAAAGGTCAACCAGTTAATAGTTACTGATAAGCTAATGAGTACGCTAGATGAGGATACTGCAGCATATATTAGTTTAACTCACCAGGGTAAATGGTTAGAAGCTCCTAAAATTGCTAAAGAGTGTGATAATTATTTTGATGCTAAACATAAGTCTTATGCGGTTACGCATAAAAGCTTTAAAGGTAAAGATAAGTACGTAAACAATGAAAAAATGAGACCGAGGGAGGATAATAAATTTAGTGGTAGTTGGAGGCAAAATGGTAGTAATGAGTGTAATTCTTTTCCGGATAGGAAAACAGAGTTTAAGAAGACGAATGATGCTTCAGGGCCTAAATGTTTTAAGTGTGGTTTGAGAGGTCATTACCAACGTTTTTGTAATAAAGTGGATAATGAGGGAACTAATAATGGCAATAAAGGGCGAGACCAGAAAGCAGGTGTTCATAAGATTATGGTGAAAGAAAATCAAGAGTTACCTAATGGGGCTATTGTGGCTAGAATATCGGCAAAGGCCGAGCAGAAAACTAATGTTATTGGTGAGAAATTAAATAAACTTGAGAAAATTGAAGTTAGTGTTAATGGGCAAAAAGCAAAAGGATTGGTTGATTCTGGATGTGAGATTAGTGTTGTTCATAAAGATTTAGTACCGGAAGAGAAATTAAAGGGAGCGGGTAGTATTTATTTACAAGGGTTATTTGGTGAAGCTGTTAAATCACCGTTAGTTAAACTACCGCTAGCTATTCCGCAATTCGGGCAAACTAATATTATTCATCAGGAAGTACTTTGCGCAGTAACTGATAATATTAATGAGCAAGTAATTTTACATCCCGAGGTGATTAATGAGTTGTCAGGTGTCAATCTTGAGGAGCCATTGATAGAGTCCGAAGAATTAAAAAGTTCCGAAATTATTATTGATAACTCGAATGAAAAGGAAGATGTAAGTAACGATAGCTGTAATGTTTACGTAATAGACGCGAGATCGCAAAATGTACAAAGTCAGGATCCAGAAAAAACTGAAACGGAGGAAAATAATGAATCTATTGTTAGTAACTCAGATATGTTTAAGAAATCCCAGTTGGAATGTAAAGAATTAGAGAAAGCTTGGGAATTAGCTAAAAAGGAAAAAGGGGATTATTATATTGTAAACGGATTATTGTATCATAAAGAGAAATTGTTAGACGAAACTATAGCGCAATTAGTAGTACCCAAGGTAAGAAGGGAAGAAATCTTAAAATTAGCGCATTCATCGGTATTTGGAGGGCATCATGCAGCCAAGAAAACGTTGCAGAGAATAAGGTATTCTTTTTATTGGGAGGGAATGGCAAAAGAAGCTAAACAGTTTTGTGAATCATGTTTAGAGTGCCAATTGACTAGAGGGGTTAAAGTAAATGATAGAGCTCCTATTTCCCCAGTGTCGCGGCCGGAACTTCCATTTCAGGTTGTTAATGTTGATTTAATTGGGCCTATTGATCCTAAAAGTTCACAAGGACATCGGTATATACTGACTTTAATTGATCAGCATACCAGATGGGCGGATGCGATCCCTCTAAAAAGTTTAACTGCTAAAACCGCGTGTGAGGCGTTACTTCAAATATTTATGAGAACAGGAATTCCTAATGTAATTGCCTGCGACAATGGAACCAATTTTACTGCCGACTTAACGAAAGAATTTGAGAAAAGGTTAGGGGCTAGTCCAAGATTTTCGACTCCACAGTATCCACAGTCCAACGGACTTGTGGAACGATTTAATCAGACTCTTAAACGTATGCTACATCATACGATTAGGGAAGAAGGAAAAAAATGGCATGAACAAATACCATTTATATTATGGGCGTATAGGGAAGTCCCAAATTCTACGACGGGAATCGCACCTTTCCAGTTATTATATGGTAGAGCGCCGGAGGGTCCGTTATCGATTCTTAAGTCGTCATGGGCAGGAGAAAATAAGGGAGCGCAGTTAGATACTACGCCGATTCATGAGTACTTGGATAAACTTAAGAACCGCTTAGAAAGAGCCGCAAATGAGGCAAAATTGTCGTCTGAGATTCAACAAAATAGAATGGCGTATCATTATAATTTAAGGTCAAAAGAAAAAACGTTTGAGGTAGGCGATAAAGTTATACTGTTAATCCCCGATTCGACTAATAAGTTATATTCTAGGTGGCAAGGGCCGGCAACTATTGTAGAAAAACGAAACCAGCATTCGTTTATTGTTGAGTTAGCCGACGGGAGTAGGAAGCATGTGCACCAAAATAAGATAAGAGAATTTATCTCTAAATGTAATATAGTTAATATTGTTTTCGAAGGTGATGAGGAATTTGGAGAAGTTGGGGAAATTCCTATTTTGAACCGGGATCAAGAGATAGAACGGGATATTGAGAGGTTTGAAATAAAAGGGCTATCTAATAGTCAAGTCAAAGATTTAAAGTCCATTTTGAGGGAAAATAAAGAAGTGTTTATGGGTCCTGTACGACCAGAGGAAGTAGGGGAACATCGTATTGATCTGAAACCGGGTGTAGAAAGGAAAGAACCAAAGTTATATAGCGTGCCGGTAGCTTATAAAGAGGAAGTGGATAGGCAGATTCAGGAGTTATTAGAATTAAATCTAATCGAACCGTCGAATGCTGAAATTAGCCATCCAATTGTTTGCGTTGCGAAAAAAGATGCAACTGTCAGAATGTGTATTGATTACAGAGCTTTAAATTCTGTAACGCAGGTTCCCACCTTCCCGATGAAAGATTCCCAAGAAATTATGTATACCGCAGGGGCGGCTAAATATTTATCTTCAATAGATTTATTGAGGGGTTATTGGCAAATTAAAATGGCTGAGGATTGTAAACCTCTGACAGCTTTTACGACGCATAACGGAACTTATCAGTGGCGTTCAATGCCTTTTGGATTATCAGGGGCTGCTGCTACGTTTCAAAAAGACATGAACGAGGTTCTCCAAGGTCATCGGAGGTATGCAGAAGCATATATTGATGATGTCATCATTTTCTCCGATACCTGGGAAGAGCATTGTGAGCATGTCAGGGCTGTCATTGAAGAGTTGAAAAATAGAAATTTTACGATTAGGCTAGACAAATGTAAATTTGGAGAGAAATTGACTAAGTTTTTAGGTCATGTTATTGGGGGTGGAACTCATGCACCTGATGAGGAGAAAATCGGAGCAATAAGGGACTTAAAGAGACCAAAGACTAAAAAGGAAGTTAGATCAGTTTTGGGATTAATGGGATTCTACCGATCTTATATTCCAAATTATGCTGAGATAGCTATACCTTTAACCGAATTAACCAAAGGAAATGTCAAAAATACTGTACCATGGGATGAAAGGGCAGAAAAAGCATTTAATACTCTTAAAGATGAGTTGTGTAAAGTGACGAGTTTGGCTACACCTATCGTAGGCCGGGAATATCAGCTTCACGCCGATGCTTCCGACCTTGCAGTAGGATGTTGTCTTACTCAAAAAGATGAAAAAGGTCAGTTTAAACCTATAGCTTTTGCCAGTCAGAAATTGTCAGGGGCTCAGCGTGCTTGGCCGAGTATAGAGAAAGAGGCTTGGAGTGTTCTCTTCGGGTTGCGGAAGTTTGAAAAGTGGACTTATGGATCTCAAATTGAGGTCATTACCGATCATAATCCATTAAAATTTCTCACGGAAACAACCCCAAGGTCGCCCAAACTCACTAGGTGGGCTCTAGCCTTGCAACGCTGGAACCTGAGCATTTCTCATCGTCCCGGAGTTCAACATTTGAATGCTGATGCAATTTCGAGGCTACAGAGAAAGAGCTGGGAAGAACAACCAGTTACAGTACCATCAGTATCAATGTCAAAATAGTAGCCAACCTTAAAGGATGTCATCACATGTCTAATTTTTTTTTGTGTGTGGGTAAATATTTTTTTTTTAAGTTTTGTGTTTATAATAGTGAATTAGCATGTGTATTGTTTATGCAATAGTAGTATTAGTATAAGGTTCAGTAGAGATGTCAGTAGAGAATGTTCAGACACCTGAAAATGCCTATGTAATATTTAGAATGAAGAAATCTGCAAAGAGACTATTGAACTCTTCCGTAATATTATTATATGTTTGGGGAAAATTAGCCCCTAAGAGGCATATTTTCCGCTAAGGTGGGGGTGTCAGGTTCCTAGAAGACATCTGCCCTGAATTAGAAAGGAATAACATTTCCTCATCTGAATATTTTTATGTATTGTTAGTTGTGTATCCGTGAAGCTTTCGAAATACCTTTCTTTCTTTTCTAATAATGACAAATGACAGGTGGTTATCCAGGCGCAGGTGTGCGGATGACGCACTCGTTGCTGAATGAAAGTGATGACCACGGGGCATGGCTCAGCTGTCATTTAGTATTTAAGTGATGTGTAAACAGTAGATGTCATGACTCAAGGTTGGTATGCGGAATTGAACCAATGGAGGAACTCTAAGAGGCCCTGCTGGGGGAAGGAAGATCTCTGACAAGGTCAACTCTGGACTGAGAGGTTAGACAGTTCTCGCTTGGCGTTGAGACCGATAGGTCGCTCAGGATTTGTGGTCCTGTTGGATAGTGTATATTTTGAGCGTGGGACAAGGCGTCCCGGTGGATAGTGTTATAGGCCGAGAAGTGAGGCCTAGTACCCTTGTGTATTGAGATTCTGCAGTAATCTCTGATAAAGCGTATCGAACGTGCGTTGAGTGTGAGGAAGAAAGTGTAAGCTGAACGGTACACAACCAACGTTTAGTGTAGTTAATTTAATGTTGAACCGGATCATCTATATCCGAGTTGTAATTGTAGATAGTTGTAAATATTGTTTCTTGTGTACATATCTATATCTTAAATAAACTGTTAGTTCAGTTCATTAACAGCGTCAGTGTTATTTTACCCAATCCTCACAGCAGGTGACCGATATCACCCATTAATATCGGTGGTGGCAGCTTAAACTACCTAGGACATTCTTCTAAGTTTGGTGGACTGAGAGGAGCGTCCGACAATATTTATACACTAAGAGTTTCGAGATGATTCCTCATGTATTTTTCTAGATATTTAGTAAAATGTCTAAAATCGCAAGTGTCCCATAATCAATGGCAATATAGTGTATTTTCTTATGTTTCTTTTAGAATAAGAAAATACACTATGACTTATTTTTAATGAATGAATTTAGATTTTATAAAAAGAACAAAACAAAGGTAAGCATAATAATGATCAATCCATTCGGGAAGTTAAAGAGAGATAGTCTGAAAGTGCTTTCATAGATGGAAACTATGCTCAATTTTTTAAGCAAAGTAAAAAAAACACTAAAATTCCGAAAGTCATTTCAAAGAAGGAATAATTAAGCCCTTTATCTCTGGTATAAGACAGCCAATGGGCCAGTGTGACAACAGCAAAAAGAAAAAAGCTGAACTTCCATGCACATTATCTCCAAAATGTTGGGGGAGATGAGAGATGTTTACCTTTATGTTACTTCTACTATTAAAAAGATACATTTCAATTATTACCAAAATTTACCAAATTTAACCATCATAATTACATTTTATAAACAATAACTACAAATCGTGAAAATATACATGATTAAATTTGCAAAGTATGTTTCTAGTTTTTAACTCGTTGAGGGCAAGCAATTGCGTTACTCTATATTGAACTCGCACCAGAATTTTAGAATAAAATTGTTTAAAAATAATGAAAGGCATTTTTACAACAATTTTTCCATCAAAGATAAAAAATCAAAAATTCATTAAATGTTTCTGGTAGAAATCTTGATTAAAATTAGATGAAATATAAAATATCCCCCGCCCCTCAATTGGATTTAATGCGATTGCACAACTTTTGAAAATATCTCTGATGCAATTATTAATGATTTTTTTTTTTAATCATTCTTTATAGTGGAATGTTGCTTCTAAAAAGTATAACAGGAAACCTTCAAAAGGGTGCCGCGTTAGAGGTCTGCACGGGCACGGGCTTAGCCCGTGGCCCGTACCCGGCCCAGCGGAATGATTCCGGATTTTTTAAGGCCGGGCCGGCAAAAAAATTGAATGGGCCATACGGACCAGCCGATAAAAAAATTGCGGGCATATCGGCCCGTTATAAAGATTTACGCAGAAACGATAAACTATGAGTTATTTTCAATGTATATGGCTTTAACGAAAATAACATGTAGAAATGTGCGTCACGAGCCGATATGTAGTTTGACAACATCAATGCAGAAATGCAACTTCTACAATGTAGAGATCGGCATCGGATAGTTATATTATGTGTAACCCAGGCTTGATATTTTTTTTTAGCAGACTCGCGCCGGTTCGAGATCAGGCTTGCATTGTTTTTCTACATGTAGACGAGCCAAGCCGGAACTAGACTTAATTGTTCTCAAGAAGTTTAGGGCAGACAACATGATTTGCAAAATTATTAATAGCGATAAAGAACATATGTTAACGTAATCTTTGGATATATACTTCTTAGTGATTCTTAAATTCACTTCTCAACAACACGAAAGTTTGACAAATTTTCTGACTAATTTTTTATTGTAAAAGTATAAAATTCAAAAGCCTGACTATTGAAGGGATTTGGAAGCGAATAGTGTTTTTAATTTTGGTAAATAAAATAATTGTGTAATTTTGTTGAGATATATTCTTGTCAAATAGTTGCAGATTTTTCTCCCTTCCCATGTTGTCGCTTCCGAAAATTCTATTCAAAACGCTAACTTTGACAGTATTTTCTTAAATTACTTGTATCAAACATGGATAAATACATTCGATTACATAGTTTCTGAATAAAAAAACACTTGCTAATCTAATGCGCTCTCGAAAAAAAAAAAAGAATTCAGAAATGTATCAGAAAGTAGCTCCTTTGGATTTGAGAATGAATTTGGATTTGAAATCTTTTAAAATGATAAGAAATATTGCCATAAATCTATTTTTACTATACGGCTTCAAAAATTGCGATGTTTTTAACTTTCTTTTTCTTTTTTTTTCTTTTATTCTAAACCATGTTAATTTTTTAATGAATCTTTATTTGAATGTTGAAAATTTAAGAATCTAAGTAAACATTAATGTTGCTAATGTGTATTTCCTGTAAAATATACTGTAAAATCAACCCATAGACAGGTATGCAGAATTCTTTTTAAAAAAATCTTAATTATATGATAAAAATCTGAAATTTTTAGAAACAGTAGAAATTGTGACGGGCCAGAATGGGCCGGGCCGGGCCTGTTCTCACTGATTCGGCCCAGCCCGAACTTTTGGATTTTACAACGGGCCGGGCGGGACCGAAAAAACTTTCGTCCGGGCCGGACCCGGGCCTGGACATTCCGGCCCGACCAGACCTCTACGCCGCGTTGGACAGCCCTGTTGTAGTCCATATAGCCTGAAATCTAAAAAAATCGATCACATATTATATTTTTCGGTTATCAGCCAAATCGAAAGAAAAAACTAATGTAGCCAAAAGCTAAAATACAGAATTTAAATTTGCAGGCATCTGACGACTATTTTATTCATTTTTTTTTATTATGAGAGATTTGATTCTGATAAATATTGGGGTTTTTTTACATGCTTTCTTTTAACTTACAATTCTGTTTGTTGGTGTGTGGCAGTCAAATCTTGAGACTCATTTTTCCCCCTTCCTGCTGACATAGAGGTTTCAAATTTGAAATATATATGTATTCCCGAGGTGAATACGTGAATTGGACATTGATTTTTTTTTAAAATTTGATCCCTAAGCGGAGCAATGAGGGTAACAGTTATTTTATAATATAGTAGAACCTATAGAAAAATTGATATCCGCTTTAACAAAGAGAAATTGTTCATAAGTACGAATTAGCAGTATCACCACAATAGCTTCACATTTCCGCTTAATTTGGTGATAGGTTTCCATATACAGGGGTGTCCGAAGAGAAAACTGCGCCCGGAGCAAAGTTTCAATTTGGCGCCCCTCCCCCAACTTTTTCTTATGACAGCCCCAAAATGACGTCAATAGTATAAATTTGGAGCCTCCTAAATTCCCGCGCCCGGGGCAGACGCCCCCCCCCTTTTTTTTTTTTCGTACGGCGCTGTCCATATATGAAGCCAACTTGGCGATGCCTTGACTTCCTGACTAATTAGACAAATTTCCAAATAGCGCCAAATTTTTATACTTTATAATGCATTTTTTAAAATATTTTTCTATACTTTTTTCTGAATTTTAATAAAAGCATGCTCGATTTATTTATTTATTATATTTATTATTCTTCAGTATTTTTTATATAATATTCATAATGCTTTTTTTCAGATTTCAATCGGTGTTGTTCTAACTCTCAAAGAATGGTATGACATCCACGATGAAAACCAACATCCTTTCCTGAGTTATTTGAATGATTTTGCAGTATGGCTGATATTCTTTTCAGTTTTGGTACATGTGTTTGTTTCCGTGTTTGTAGAACAACCACATATTCCACTTCATGCCCAATACCGCAACTGCAGTGAGAGATAGTGCTGCACAAACTAGTTATGTCCTCATAGCGATATTTTAAAAGAGAACTGGAATATTTTCGAAAATGACTATTTCTTGGATATATAAACATATCATTTTTATTTTCTAGTATAGTATCATTTACATAATCACCTGAAAAGTATTCCATCTATCAAGCAGCCTTTTTATAAATTTTATACACAATTAAGTTTTATCAATGTATATTTTCTGTATGATAAAATAAAACATGAAATTATTTAAATAAATATTTTTATGATAATTTTATAATGAACTTTACACGTACATTAAAGTACATTATTATAAACACAATTGAATTCCTTTAATTATTATTGCATATTTTTCAGATATTTTATTAAGACAAATTGGAAATGAACGAGTAATTGTTGACAAACTTGTCAAAATTAGATATTGTTACTAACAGCTATACTAAGAGTGTTGATAACACATTCTATTACATATTTAGTCGATATCTCATCTATGGGGTTTCTTAGATATATATTTTTTAACATGACAGAAAATATTTATTTCAAACTTTAGATTGTCCCAAAAGTGTCTTTGGTTTTTTGACAAAAAAGTAACCCATGCAAATTTCGAAAATAGCAACATTTTATTGAAGAATTTATGTGCTATTCTGTTCAACAATTCTTCTTCTATCTTTCCAGTAGTCTCATAATGCCTTCTTTCCAAAGCATTTTTGATTTGGTTCCAAAATACTTATTGAGATGATTTTTTATGTCTTTCATACAGTTAATATTTTCTTTTGAAAAAAAAATTTTTGAGAGAGAAAATGAAATAGTAATAGGACGGAACAATGTCCGAAGAGTAGAGAGAGTGCGGGTAAGAATGGCTTAGTCGAATGCAAGAAATTTGTTTTTTCCATTTAAAGATTGTCCGAAAAGCTTCTGAATTCGACACCATAAAAACACTTCGTTTTTCACAAATTAATATTTATTTCTCGGATAGAACATCCTACACAGGTGCCGATCAAACTTTGACGACACAACAAACGAATAGAAAAAACAAAAAATCACATACGCGCCCCCGTGGCGCCTTTTTACCGTTTTACTAAGCGGAGCGAATACACTCCCCACCTTGAAACCCAAAGGTTTCAACTAACTTACACTGTTAATGATACATACCAATTTCAAATACATACAATGAAAATAACAAAATCTATATAGATATACACAAACAGAATATAATGAAATATAAAATTCAATAATAATTATAGAATAGCAAAATTTAACAAGTTTCCATAACATTATCTGAAATAGGTAAAATTGCTTCATTTGAAATACCTCTCTTATAAATGCCCTTAGGCGTTTTTATTAGAACAACCCTAATTTTCCCATCATTTCCACGAATGACACTTTCTATCTTACCAATTACCCAGGTACATACTGGTAGGTTATTCTCCTTTAATGATACAACCATATTTGGTTTAATATCATTATTGCTTATGTGCCACTTCGACCTCTGCTGCAAATTGTTTAAGTAATTTCTGGTCCATTTTTTCCAAATAGTTTGAACCAGTTTTGTTAATAGTTGCCATTTTGACAATCTATTAGTTTCGACACGTGATAAGTCTACCACAGGTAAAGAGTTAAGTGGCCTACCGATTAAAAAATGCCCTGGAGTTATAACATTATAATCATTAGGGTCAGATGAAAGCAGGGCCATCGCTAAGACTTTTTATTGGTGGGGGAGAAGACCTTAAATTGCCAAGTCACATTTTCATATTTGCCAACTCGTTTTATAATTTTGCCAAGTTACCACACTTAGAAAATGTAATACAGTTCTTATTTGTAAAAAGTTTAATGATATTTCCAATTAGAGTTGTAACTTTTGCAAATTCTATCAAAAAAAGAAAATGTACTACAATTTTTATTAAATTTTCATTAAATTTGCCAAGTGTAACAACATTTGAAAATGTTTGGGGGGGAGGCTCCCCACCTGTCCCCCCCCTTAGCGAGGCCCCTGGATGAAAGTGGTGTCAGAGGTCGGCTGTTTAAAATTGCCTCAATTTGATTGCTTACAGTTAAAAATTCCTCAAATGTAAGTTTATGCTCACCTACCACTCTTTTGAAATGGTGTTTGAAAGACTTAACTCCCACTTCCCAGAGTCCCCCAAAATTAGGTGACTGTGGAGGGATAAAGCTACATGACACACCTTCAGAACACAAATAATCAATTACATTAGCATTTTTAAATAAGGAAAATACTTCCTTTATTTCGGAAGCAGCACCTTGAAAGTTAGTACCATTATCAGAAAAGTGATGAGCTGCCAAACCTCTGCGTGCAAAAAATCTCTTTAAACATGCTATGATGGCTTCTGCCGATAACTCGGTAATCATTTCAAAATGAACTGCCTTAGTCACAAGACAAACAAATACACAAACTTTTTTTTTATATAAACACCCTTTCTTTGATTCTTATACCTTATTAAGAAAGGCCTACAACAAGCTAGGCCTGAATTTGAAAAGGGTGGATTTTAATGGTTACTCTTTCCTTCGGTAAGGGTGCCATAATTTGGCTTGTTTGCATTGGGTTGGCTTTAAAAAACGTTACACAATTACGTACGGTTTTTCGTGCAATTGACCGTCCCCTCAGAGGCCAATATTCTTGGCGAACAGCAATGACAAGGTTTGGGGACCAATATGATAAATTTTTAAATAAAAATAATTGAAAATCACTTGAG
The DNA here is from genome assembly GCA_964019185.1 of Maratus speculifer. NCBI lineage: Eukaryota > Metazoa > Arthropoda > Arachnida > Araneae > Salticidae > Maratus > Maratus speculifer. The sequence continues at coordinate 216,896,194 of OZ025297.1, read as the reverse complement.
TAAATTTGTGACTTTTAGGCAATAAAATGGGGTGTTTAACATCACTTTGTAAGTTAGCGTTTACAAGTCTGCCACCCACGCGAATAATGCCTTCATCATCAATAAAAGGAGATAAACTACTTACATTAAATTCCTTAATTCTTCCTTTCTCCTTCAAAGCCTTTATCTCCCTAGAAAATACCTGCAATTGTACAGATTTTATTAAAACCATTTTACCTTTCTTCAATTCAGCAGGAGATAAAGGTCCCTTTTCCTTTGTACAAGATTTCACATTATATAGAAATAAACCTAATAATAAAACTAATGATACTAATTAATTTTACATATGAATTAGTGATCTTAAATAAATAATCAATGTTCATAGTTTATAAAATTAGAGTTCTGTCTGACTTCTTGTTGGAAATCCTCGGTTTCAGTTACAATTAAATGTTCCATCTCAACATTATAACTTTCCTGACTGTGCAAGAAATCTGGGCCCTTCCACCAGAGTTTAAAATCAGGGATTTTCGTTGGACTAACGCCACGTGAAATTAAATCAGCTGGATTCTCAGAAGTTATTCCATATTCCCATGTGAAGTCTTTAGTAATATTTTGAATTCTAAAAACAGGATTTGAGACAAAAATTTTAAGCGTTTGAGGTGGTAAAGCAATCCATGCCAGCACTACAGTCGAATCTGAGTGTAAATATACTCCACGAAATTGAACGTCCAATGATGACAGTACTTTAACAGTTAGTTTCGAAAGCAACTCTGCGGCGCAGAGCTCTAGTCTAGGTATTGTAAGCTTCTTGAGGGGTGCCACACGCGATTTACTACACAGGAGTGACACCTTGGATTCGCCTGACTCGGAGATAGATCGAAGTTAAATGACACAGCCAAACGCATCTTGAAAAGCATCACCGAATCTTATCAAGTCAATGCGTTGCGAATTTGGCCATAAAACGTGGCTTTTTATTTGCACGTGTCTCAACTCTGTCAGTTCTTGGCGAAATTTATACCAAGCTTTTCTTTCTTGTAGTGGAATTTCGTCATTCCAGTCAAGCTTAAGGAGCCACAACTTCTGCAAATAAATTTTTGCTGTAACTATCACAGGACCTAAAAGACTCAAAGGGTCAATAACCGTGCAATGTCTGATAATACTGCTCTTTTAATTACAGAATTCACGAATGGTTGAATTTTAAAGCAAAATATGTCCTTGCTAGGACGGATTTGCAGTCCGAGAGTTTTAATAGTTTCTGAATCATGAGAATCAAAGTTGTATTCCTTCTCGCTGGTTGGAAGATTTTTTAATAGCAATTCATTGTTAGAGCTCCACTTGTGAAGTTCCAGTCCACCAGCATTTAATAAAGATGTTAACGACGTTGCAATTCAATGGCAGTAGCTATGTCACTCGTACCGCTGAGAATGTCATCGACATAAAAGTCCTTTCCAGCAGCGGCACCTAATGGATACTTCTTCTCATCGTGACATAGGTGTTGAAGCACTCTCGTTACCAAAAAAGATTGCACATTTGGCTCCGCAGGTAACAATGAGCAACTTAAAAACGCGTATAATTTCATTCTCATGACCCTTCCATAAAATATATTGTAAATCGCACTGATCGGGACTAATATAAATTTGCCTATACATATTTTTTATGTCCGCGGTGAACACTCAGTATGCTTTCTAAATCTCAACAAAATTGAAAATAAATCATCTTGGACAACAAATCCAGAATACAAATGAAAAGCTGAAAAGACACTGCAGCTGACACCGCGAAAGATAACGATTCTCTATTCTCTGCTGATGAGTTATCACCACATGTTCCTTTCGGAATAAAAACATTTGATATTGGATCTAACGCAGCACCCGACATTCCAAACGGTTTGTATTCTTGATTGGTACCTCTTGCATCACCTTGCGTACGCCCTTCATCTAATTTTTTCTCAATATCTAAATACGTACTGTGCCGTTTCTTACAAATAGCACAATTGAATTTGGCAGAACAATTGCTAACTTTATGGTGATTAAGACAATTAAAACACAGTTGATTATTTTTAACGAACTTAATTCGTTCACTAACTAGCATTTTTTTTAAAATAGGACACATATCAAGATAATGATTTCCATTAGATTTGCAAAGAACACATTTCGGAGTTTTAACTTCCGACACAAACACCTTAGAATTCTTTTGTGGACTGTATGCATTACGAAATTTTTGAGAATTGTTTCCAAACTGCAGACGTAAAAACGCGTTATTTTCGGTTTTACATTTATTCTTAGATGACTCATAAATATCACAATATCTCGACAATTCTTGTGGAGTGTACCAATCTTCTCCTTGTTTTACACCTATGTGAACTTGAAGTTCACGATCTAACGAATGAAAGATTTTATCGGAAATCATTAATTCACACAATCCCTTAAAATCATTAACCTTTCTTAACTGACAATAATAATCAAATGTTGCCGTTAAGGCCCCTGTCCTCGCTCAAGGAAACGTTCGTGAGCTAATGCTATTCCTATGGGGAAGCATTTTTCTAATAACTCTTTCGCATTTTGACAATTTTGAATTTTTTTTTTTTTTTTTTTTTTTTTTTTTTTTTTTCATTGGATAGCTGAAATGCATGCCGACAGCGCACCTTTTTTACATTTTCAATTTTGGTTACACATATTTTTTACAAAGTTAGTTTCACTTTCAAAACCGGTTTCGAAACTGAAAGTGCTTTTAAAAAACTATTTGCAACCAAAATCGAAAAAGTAAAAAAAGGTGCGCTGTCGGCATGCACCTCAGCTATCCAATGCAAAAAAAATTATTCAAAAATGTCAAAATGCGAAAGAGTTATTAGAAAAATGCTTCCCCATAGGAATAGCATTAGCTCGTGAGCGTTTCCTCGAGCGAGGACAGAGGCCTTAATCGCGACGCGAATTGGACATAACTTTCGTTTTGAAATTTTTGCGCTTATCGAAAATTGTTTAACACTTCGTGTGGGTGTGGGGAGGATTGAAATTTTTTTGACACAACTTCTTTAAGTTTTTCATATTTACTTAAATCATTCTCACTCAAATATACCATTAAATTAGCAGCTTTTTCGCCTAAAATATTTAAAAGAATTTCTGCTTTAAATTCCTCCGGAACATTCTTTGTTTTGAACGCTTTTTCCAGTGACTGGAAAAAAGTTTTTACGATTCTGCGCGCGAAGGGGATGGAATGGCTAATTTTTTAACACTTTTTAACAAATTTTCTAAACTGCAATTTGATAACTCAGAATCGCTTTTTACTGCTACCTCACTGAATTTATTCGATGTTTCTTTCTGAATATTACTAAGTTCTAATTGTTTTTCTAACTGCGCAAGTTTAATTTTTCCTAATTCAAGTGCCGATTCTCTTTCTAATCTCTCCCGCTCAGCCATTTTTTCATTGCCCTTTTCTTTTTGAGTGACGGATTCAACCAAAGAACGTAGGGGACGTTCTTTGGTTGGAGGTCGTTCTTCTTAGTCTACGTTCTTTGGATTCAACAATCTCAATTAATTCATTTTTATTTAATTTTGTTAACGACATTTCGTTTGAAAAGAGAACCCAAGTAATTTCATTAAATTGAAATCAAACTCAAAACATTTAAATTAAAAAACGTAACTAAACTCAATAAAGTTATAAAACTTATTCGAAATCAATTCAACATTAAATTTCAAACCGAAAGCAAACATAACAAAATTAACTTAAAGTCAAGACGAAACTCATTAAATAATAACATCTCTATATAAAAAGCGTACTCACCATTACCTCGAAACCGCTCGGAACCATTCACATTCTTAACCTATACGTAAATTAATCTCTTCACATCATATAATGGAGTTCACAACTCTTGAATTCGAACACAATAACTTATTCTTCACGATATCTCGTTGTTATTCTTCATAATATCATATTTTTTTTTTTTTTTTTTATTTATTTTTTTTTTTTATTTATTTATTTATTTATTTTTGTCACATTTTAAAAACACATTATACTTAATCCATAGGTCTCTCCAGCTCGATGGACCAACTCAAGTCGACACCATAAAAACACTTCGTTTTTCACAGATTAATATTTATTTCTCGGATAGAACATCCTACATGCACAAGTGCCGATCAAGCTCTGACGACACAACAGACGGAAAGAAAAAACAAAAAATCACATACGCGCCCCCATGGCGCTTTTTTACCGTAGCGAATACAGCTTCTTTTACAATTCCTGTGCTATTTTTTTATTATTATTATTATTCAATTGGCGTCACTTTTTGCCAATAGAAATCTTTTACTCACACTTTCACAAAATTTTCAAACTAAAAATACTACAAAACGAGTTTTCTAAAATACTGGTGTGAGCAGAATATAAAAATAGTTGGTGGCGGCAGACCTATTGAAGTGTAAAATTATAAATCGCATTTTCAACAGCAAAAAAGATACTTTTATGAAAAGATTAATCCCCATAGATGAAAGTTGGATACTTCTTTTTGCTTAAAAAAGACCGCTTAAATAGAATTATTTGAAAGATTGCACAGTTTTAACTGTGTTTATTTGAATCAGTATTTAGGATGTAGCTCGGCCACTGTAGGGAATCAACCGGGGTATTAATGCCAAGGATTGGCGTTATTACCCCGTTATAGTTATTGCGCTGTACATTTTAAATTACAAATTATCTTGAGAAGATATCCAAAATCTTCAAGAACATTTTGAAAGTCCATGAAATGTACTACAAATTTATGTAATTAACAACGTATTTCCGGATAAAAAAAAATAGTCTTCACATCCCAAAACGTATCTCGCAAATTTTAGATCAAGCGTCAATTTTAGTTGCTTGTAAAAACAATAACACTTAAAAATGAAACAAATTAACTTGAAGCTGTTTTTTGCGATTTATATGACTCAAAACCCTTCTGCGCAGAGCACATGGGTGTCATTTACCAGATTATTTCATAATTATGCAAAATATTAGCACTTGGCGTTATTACCCCGCCTGGCGTTATTACCCCAGACCACCTTATTTTAAATGATTTTATTAATACAGCAATGTCTTATAAGCAAAATATTTGTTTATAATATAAATTCTTGCTTTTTCGTTGTGGAATATATATTATTAATGTAACAATATCTATACTATAAAGGACAAACGTGTCTCCGTGTCTGTGCGTAAAGCATACGTCATTTTGCAAATGGCAACACTTTGAAATGAAATTTCAATTTTCCAATTTTTGATACTGCAAATTTTTAAACATCTAAACATCCCACATGTCCAATTTTTATACCATCGTATAGGGAAGAAGGTGTTCTTTTAAATGCACTTTATCTAAAAACTGTATCTTAATTTGTTTTTGAGAATTATTATTTTTTTTTTTTTTGTAGTTTTTAACACTATTTTTATAAAAGTGGCAACAGAAGTACATCATTTCTATTAAAAGTAAAGGGAAAATTTCCGGAGATTAAAAAGTGAAATTTTTTGAAATTAAAATGTTTGCTATCTTTAAAATATCGTTTGCTATAAAACCAGGTGAATTTTAATTTTACTCTCACTTTCAAAATTCAAAATTTTCAATTACACTTAAAAGAATATAAACAGTTTAGTATCTGTTTCCAGCTAATAGCATTCGAGACTTCAGATTTTGAATTTAAATTATTTTAAAATGATCAAATTAGAATACCATAAAAAAAAAAAATAAATAAATAAATACAGGTATGAGACGCGTATGTGAATTTTGATTTGGTGAAAATGATATGGGGTTTAAATTTCACAAAGAAAAATTTTATGATTGTGTCAAAGTGGAATAAATTCTGCTATTTTTCATTTTGAATTACGAAACAATAAGAGCCTTAATTGATAATTTTGTCTTAATAACAGATCTTTATTATATTTAACTGCTTCCATTACGATTTAATTTTAATAATTTTAACAAAGTTTAATTTTAATAATTTTTAAGAGTGAGTTTTGTGGAAATAGTATTTCGTTAACTTTAGGTTAAATATCATTTGTTTAAGAGCTATACATCCCAATTTAAGATGCATTTTTTACTGTAGGGAGAGGGGGATTAGTGTAGACAAGGGGTTAGTGTAGACATTCAAAAGAACAATCTATATTATAAAGGCCAAACGTATCTGTGCGTAACGCATACGTCATTTTGCGAATGGCAACACTTAAAAATTTGAAATGAAATTTAAGTTTTGCATTTTTTTGTTATGCAAATTTTTAAACTTCTAAATACCGCAGATTTTCAATTTTTATACCATCGTATAGGGAAAAAAATTACTTTTTAATGCGATCTGTTAGAAAGCTTTATCATTATTTGTTTTTGAGTTATTAATTTTTTCGTAGTTTTTTATACCGTTTTTGAATTGTGGCAACAGACATACTCCATTTTTATTAAAATGAAAATGAAAAAAGCAAATTAATGTATCTTTTTGTTGCCATTTTTTGAAGTGAAAAAAAGAATCGTTTTAAGTTTGTTTTTATTTATTACTCAAAGGATTTTTAGTTTATTAAAAACTTTCTTTAAACTCGATACAACACTTTCTTTTTTACACTCTGACGTCACAGGAATATTGTATGTCGTATTTATTGAATGCAGGTTATTTCAGAAATTTTCATTTACACTTAAAATAATATAAGTAAATTAGTATCTGTTTATAGCTAATAGCAATCGAGATTTCAAGTTTTGAATTAAAATGATTTTGAAATGATTAAATTAAAATATCATATAATTAAAAACGTGAACACGGATAAGAGAGGTGCATATGTAAATTTTGAATTGGTAAAAATAATGTCGGATTTAGATTTCATAGGGCAAAAAATTCTATGATTGAGTCACAATGAAATACATTTTTGAATACCGTGCGTAAGAGCCGTAATTGATAACTTAATAATAATACAAGATCTTTATTATATTTTATTGTTTACATACCGATTAAGTTTAATTTTAATAATTTCTATAAATATGTTTTACAGATATTTTGATATATTATAGATATATATATTTTGTTAACTTTAGGTTAAATATCATTTGTTTAAGAGTTAGACTTACGAACATAAGGTGTATTTTTTATTGCGACTAATTAAATAAATATAAAATATATGACGGAATGAAATTTTCGCCTTGCTTTTAACATAAAATGAATAATGCTTACTTAAAAGGCTATTAAATAATCAACTATATACGTTAAAAGTTAATTTTATTAAAAACACCTAATACTTTCAAACCTTTTCCAAACAGGTTATCATTAAAAAACAGGGTTTTTTTTCAAACAGGTTCTCTGAGGAAGAACCTGTTTGGAAAAGGTTTGAAAGTACTAAGATGTTTTTTTAAATAAAACTAACTCTTAACATCTATAGTTGATTATTTAATCGCCTTTTAAGTAAGCATTATTCATTTTGTGACTAATTAAGTAGATGTATTACATATCAATGAAACAGTTCCTGCTTAAACATTTTCTTTCGTCGAAATTCGACGGGTTCTACCTTGTTTAAATAATGTAGAAAAAATTACTAAAAAATTTACACAACCTGACAACAATGTGCTCCATACTAAGCAAAAATTTAGTTGCAAGAAGTTTAATTTCATGCATGAAAAGTAAACATAAGATTTCCTTTTCATCTTTGCAGCACAACGAATTTAAATTTTAAATCCGATAAACAAGTAGCTATAAGACAAGTGTGACGTGTGACGTCTTCTTCATTTCTATAACCTTCATTAAGATATTAAAATTGGTTAAATGAGTATAACTGAAGAATAACTTCAGAATATTAGCATGGGGTTAGTGTAGACACACTACTAGGGGTTAATGTAGACAGCTTATTGTACTTCATAATTTGTATTTTAAGTACTAAATTTATTATAATGTAAAGATTTACAGAAAGTATGTTAACTTACAAATGTTTGTTTGTATGTATGTCGGCCGATTATCTACGCTATGGGATATAGGCCCTATGGGGTGGGATGCCCTCCGTGGGGGTCTTTCTAAGGGAACCTAACCCGTATTTACGCAAGGTTCGAAGAAAACCACGGAAAACTCCGAACGGTTAGGCCGACGGTTAACTTACAAATATAATTACTATAATAAACATCAAATAAGACTATTTTCCATATAAATAAGGATATGTATTAAAATTTTCATCAAATCGTTTCAAGCAGAAATTTAAAGTTTTAATTCACCAATTTTGCATTTTTAGAGGATTAACTTAGCCTTAATTTTAAATTAATTCAATAAAATAGAATATACATTTTTTCTATGTTGATTAGAAGATGAGAAATATCAACTGTTACATTATTATAAACTAATCCCATCGTCACCAACTTTTAGATGTAGCAATATTGTATATTTGTATATTTTGTAGGCAGAGTTGAAAGTGTAATGGTTTTAGTGTCTGATGCTGTATTTCTTCAGAAAAAAAGATCCAGCACATCATTTTACTTTTCCTGATATGAAAAATAATTCCCAAATTAAAAATGGGGAATAATTGAAAAAAAAAAAATCACACAACTTGTGTTTGTTGGTGTTACTTCTTTCTCCATAAACCCTTTAGACTGTAATTTAAACTTAGACTTATTTACACTAACCCCTACAAAGGGTTAGTGTGGACACATGAATCAATGTTAAAAACTGCCAATTTTTTTATTGTTTAACTGTATTTATCATCATCTTTCCTGTATATTTATAAACAAGAAATATCATTCTTCAATTTGAGTGGGTTGCGAAATTTTAAAAATGCTCTTAGAATTTTATAAAATTAAATTTTTATGTCCACACTAACCCCCCCCCCCTCTCCCCTAACTAATTTTGTAGGCTTATTATAAATCAATGAAACAATTTCTTCTTAAATACTTTCTTTCGTCGAAATTCGACGGGTTCTACCTTGTAATTATTAATGGACGTAATCAAGACTTACTACTGTTATTTTCCACACTTAATCATAATGTACAGTTTGAACGCTTTTGCTACATTAGTTATAATAGGGTTATGTGAACGGTCTACTGTGGGATCTAAGGAAGAAATCTTCGAGAAAATATATGACCTGTACTATTTTGTTTATACATCCGGAATTTCGGAATCATTTCTCATGTATATTTTTAGATATTTAACAAAACGTTTAAAATCTCCAGTGTCAAGATTTTTTTTTTTTTTTTTTGCTGGCATTGTATATATCGATCCCAGGATTGATAAAATCTAGTGCCAAAAAAGTGGAATTAGCGTTTCCATGGAAAAGTAACATGTCTAGTTAGAGACTTAGATAAATTCTGTATTCCCATAGGTAGTGATTTCTTTTGCCAAATTTTCTCAATATATGCGGGAGTATATATTATTTTGCGATAAATTTTGAAAGGTCACCATACGAATGTTTTAATTGTAGTGGAAATTTCTCTGTCTTGAGTAACTATGTCATTTGTTGTTAAAATCAAAACCAACTGTATATTTTTGTGCAAAATTTCCCTAGATGACCAAAATTTACCCCGATCCTAGATTGCGGGATCGGACATATTCTGCACCCCTGAACCTAAGTACTCCATCATGACAACGTTTCTTGATTTTTCTGTCCCTCAAAATTTAAAATAGCAAATTTTCTATTTATTCTCAAGATCTGACAGAAATCAGCAAAAGCTACATTTCTTTCTCTTTTAAAATATAAGTGTACAACTCTGGCAGAAAGATAAGTTTTATATTTGCCAGTAATTATGGTACAGTATTTCAAACAGAAAACGTGGACACACAAGAGATACATCATATATTCCAAAGAATTAATCTAATCGTTTACTAAAACTAATCGTGCAAAGCCGATGAAATTAGATAAAATATTTCTCCTTATAAGGCCCATCAATAACAATTTCATTCTCTTTGGAACTGATTTTTAAAGGAATGTGAAGTACTTTAAGAAACTTAAGGCTGTTCTTAAATAAAAAAGGATAACTTTATGACACATAAGTTTTAATTTATTTTTGTTCGGAAATGCGTGAAACTAGCAGGTGTTTTTGTTCAGAAATAATCTAATCGCTCTCATTTTCCAGTGCTTTAGCGCTTATAACTCAATAGGTAATTTACTGATTAAAAATAAGTAAAATTCAGTTCGATTTCAAATTGCTTCCATAGTCAGGCTTTCCAATTTTATATCTTTCTGTTAAAAAATGTATTTGTAAATGTGCCAAAACGTTTTTTGCTTGTTAGCAGAGCAGTTGAGAAAAGCCTTAAACTACACCGAAATAACAAATCATATTTCATCAGTCAGCTTTTGTGCAATTAAAAAAAAAATGTCGATTAGGAATAAAAGAGACCTATTAAGAAGACACAAAAACAATTAATCATATCTAAGCAGGGCTGTCACGGGCGTTTTTTTTTCTAATTTTATTTGGCACTATTTTTCCAAAAGAACTTTTACATATCCTTTGGCAACATTTGCAAGAGAAATATGCATATTAGAAAATGTATATTTTAAAAATAGTAATGCGAACAAAATATAAAAATAGTCGCCTGTGACAGCATTGCATATGTCACGCACCAATTTATGACATTATAAATATTTGACCCCGCCCCCCCCCTCCCCAAAGAAAAACCAAAGCATCTTTATAACAATAAAATAGAAAAGAAGACACATCCAGCATTGAAAACTTAACATAAATTTAACTCTAATATGAGACAGCAATAAATTATCAAATTACAGGAAATTTTGGCTATCGCCAAATTTTACACCTTTCAAATATATTATTATCGAAATTCTTTATTTGACGCCAAATGCTTTTGTTTAGCCAGCTCTGATTATTAATCTAGTCTAGGCTGCGCTTAAAAAAATGAAGTAATAAAATTATGATAATGATACTAATAAAGTTTTAAATGTCATAGGCAAAGAAAAAGAAAAAAAAAAACATTCGTTACCTTTGAAGGTATATCGCTTTTTTATCAACACTTTTTTTGTTGTCTGTTGTGCTATCCATATCTTATTTGCTGAACACATACACAAACGATGCATCCATTGATTGTTAAGTCAATATTGTTTTAGATAGCAAAAGGAGATAAGTATAAATCGCAATAAAAAATGAAAAGCATAACAGTAGACAAAAGAGAGATGAAAAATCACTGTCAAAATCGAAGACGGCAAAACTTTTTCTTCAATTTGAAAGATTAAATTAACCGTTCTTAGAATATGAAAATATGATATGAAAGAAATTTTAGGGTATGTCGAAATATTAAAAATGCATTATGCAATCATTTCAATAGAAATATAAGACTAAATAAAATATAAAACGGTTGCACAGCTAAAAATGGAAAATTTTCTTGATTAGACAGACGGAAAGAGCAAATTGAAATCTTTAGATTATATAAAATAAACGAACCCCCTTTTTAGGTGCGTTCATAAATATGTAAATACGTAGCACGTACAGTGGTCGTTCAGTCCGTCCATCTGCATACAATAGATCAACCGAATCGTTTGAAATTTCAAATATGTAATCGTTGCACAATTTTGTCAAGTCGTGTCAAATTTTATGAAAATCGGATGCATAGTTAAATTACAGAGACAATCAAAAGTATTCCGTTGTATTACGGTCAAAAGGGAAAAAATAGTTTCAAATGCTTGGAATAAAACTTGCATAAAATTGATATGCATGTATGAAGTATATACTAAAATATACATTCTGTGCAATACGTGGTGTAAAGATTATTTAGCATTAATTTACCAGGCTACACAACAGTATTCCATTACATTGTGGTTTGGGACGGGTTTTAATTATATTAAACTATTTCACATTTTATGGAATTGATATGCGTTGGACGTTGCTGAGGTTTACTATAAGTTACTTTCTGTCTAATAGAAAGCAGATAGTATTTACAGGGACGCACAAAAGATTTTGAGTACTATACTGTATCCGAAATACTGTGTACTACTATATAAAGATCTGAATAATTTTAGGTGCGTCCGTAATTATATAAATAACTAGCACCTGTATTCGTCGTTATGTCTGTCAGTTAGTCCGTCTGTCTGCCCGCATATAACAAAACAAACTGCCCCACCAAATCACACGGTATTTAAAATATATAATTTTAGCGTAATTTTGTCGAGTCATTTTAAATTTTATGAAAATCGAATGTATAGTTTAATTGGAGGGACAATCAAAAGTACTCCATTACATTAGGATCAATAGGAAAAAAATAGTTTCAAATACATTCTAATGATGTTAAACTCTTTCGAATATAACAGAATTGACATGAACCTATGAAGTTTGTATATACTAAAATATACATTCTGTACAATCTGTGATGCAAAGGACATTTATTATTAAATTACAGGGCCACACAAAAGTATTCCACTACATAATGCTATACGAGGGAAACATTGTTTGGGGCGTGTTTTAATTATACAAGGTAGAGGTCTGCACGAGCCGAAATTTCCAGGCCCGAGCCCGGCCCGGCCCGGCACTGGTGAATTTCTACAGAACATTGATCTTTACTCTAACGGAAGAGTTCAGACCAAAAAAACTTATCTTAGTCTTTTTTTTTCCTTTCATGTTTATAATCTCTATTTATGCAGAAGTGCCATAGGCTGCGATATTTACGCTTTTAACACTTTGAGGGGCAAAGCACTTCTATTCTTAAAATAATGACTGATTGACACCAGAATTTAAAAATGAATTTATTTCAAAATAGATAAAAACTTTTCTGTACGTACTTGATAAAATTAAAATCTTATTTTCAAATTTCTGGTGTCAATGTGGCGTTTCGCAATTAAGTGGTATATATTTTATACCACCATCCTTCAAGGGGTTAATGAACCTTTGTTTGTTGTATGTATATGTTTCACTTATAGTATTATTAATACATTAAAAAAATATATCTAAAAAATGGTATATGGTAAAAGTAAAATCTTCCAAGACATTGGGGAAAAAAATAAGTTTCCTTCTTAGCAGATGTAAATGTTTAATATATATTTTTTTTTCGCGTATTGTTGTATTCATTTTGCATGAATGAACAGTTTAAAAGAAATTTGCAGTTTTCAATTTAAATAAAAATTCCGTCATAGTCTTTTTTTTTTTTATGTGTTTAATTCTATTTTAAAACGCCTAGTGATCTATGATTCTTTAAAAAGAATAAATTCTAAGGTTTAATTGTAGAATAATGACGACTTAAACGTATATGTCTATTTTGCAAAAATTTCTGGATCAAGCCAAACTTTACTGATTTATGAACAGACTTTTCCACGTCGAGAAAAGGATTTTCATACGGGAAGATTCAACAGGAACTGATTATTTAGGTCCGTGAAGACTAGGAAGAACGAAATTAGTCTCGGCTTCGTACGGAAAAAATAAGTTAGACTCGCCCGGCCCGATACTCCAGGGAAAAAAATTAAGGTCCGAGCCCGGCCCGAAAAGATTAGTGACTAGGCCCGTCCGGCCCGGCCCGAGTCTTCAGAAGCAAGGCCCGAATGCCCGGCAAGGCCCGAACCCGGCCCGCGGACCGGGCCGGTCTCGGGCTGGCCCGCGCAGACCTCTAATACAGGGTGTCTACTCTTAACGGTAGTCAATTGCTAATTTCTAAACCGTTAGTCATAGACATATAGTTTCAATTTCAACAATGCTTCAAAAAATGTAAAGAATTGTTTTTTAAACGATTTAGATTTTTAAAAAAAATCTAAAAAACTACGAAAATTAAATTTTTATACGGTCTCTCGGTTCTATAAGTGATATTTAGTAAAAATTTTCTATTTCGCTAACAAACACAAAAAAAGTCCCATTCATCTAACACTAAAATTGACCGAGTTATGAAACTTTGAATTTCAAGACTTAAACCACTTTTCTGTAACTGAAAACGGATAAGTTGCGCTAAGCTTTAAGGGAACGTATGCTAAGGATTAAAGTATTATAAAGGTCGTCCATTTCCAACGCTGTCTAATGGCTAATTCCTAAACCGTATGTCACAGACATATACAGTTGGCAAAAAAAGTATTTGTACACTTCACTTTTTTAAATTATAATGAAATTAAACAAAAGATTTAAGCAAAAAATACTGTAATACATTAATTTAATGCATTATAATATTATAGAAGCAAAAACAAAATTAAAGGAATCGATTTTTTACATTATAATAAACAAATATACAAAAATATAATGCAAAAAAAGTATTTGTACACTACATTAATGCAATATAATTAATGAAAATTTAGTAAAATGATACAAATTTATATTTTGTGTGAATTCATTTAGCGTTTATGACTACTTCTAGATGGTGTGACATAGATTCCACCAACTTTTTTGTAGCGGTCTGGTTAATGTTATTCCATGACACAATAAGAGCTTCTTTAAAACTGTTTTTTACTGATACATATTTTTTTTCGGATTTTTGCATCCAATAGCATCTGCAAATTTTCTATTGGATTCAAGTCTAGAGATTGTAGAGGAGTTACCAGTCCTCTTCGAGTATTGTCGTAAGCATGTGCTGGTGATCACAGCAGTATGCTTTGGTTGTTATCCTGCAGAAAGTGAAAAGCTTCCTCTATGCATAATTTCTTGGCACAGTTTAATAAATTATGGCGCGACACATCAATGTATGTTAAACCTGTCCTTCCATCGTCAATAAATTTTAAATGTCCTGCTCCATTAGAAGCTATACACCCTAAAACTATAATATTCCCCCCAACATGCTTGATAGTTTGAAGTATACGTTTTGGATCTAGAACAGTCTTATTTTTACGCCAATTTTTTCGAATGCTCGATGGTAAGAAAATTCCGAATTTTCCCTCATCAGAAAAAAATTACTGTTTTCCAAAAATCCAATGATTTACTTCTGTATGCGAAAGCGAATACTATGCGTTTTCGCCTATTTGTTTCGCTGATGAATGGATTTTTCCTTGAGGTTCTTCCTTTTAAATCTGCATTGAGAAGAATATTTTTTGTTGTTTGAGGTATTACTTTGATGCGAGAACATGTTGCAAGGTCTCCAGCAAATTTTTGAACCGAACGCATAGGATTTTTTAAAGCTTTTTAAACAACACTCCCTTTCCCCCTCATTATTAGTTTGCTGAGAAGTCCTGGTTTTCATTGAATTTCGATGCTTTTAATTTATTCATAGTTTCTCACTATACATCCAATAGTTGTAAATGGTAATTTAATAGCTTTTACAAATTCTTGTTGCGAGTTTAAATTTTTATTATGCTCAATCATAGGATTTCATATATCTAGAGGTGCCTCTCTAGTTTTAGGTTCTATACTCAATTACTTCAAGAGCAAATTAGATCAAATGTCAGACAAATATAATATGAACTTAGAAATTATTAACAGCTTCTGTAAAAGTAGTCCTTTGAACCATAAACACTATAAAACACAGTACATATCAGGATGGAGAAATGTACAAATACTTTTTTTGCAAGAATATTTTAAACTTTTCCTATTAGAAAATTATTTTACATCTTTATCAAAATTTTCTGTTGTGTAATTTAAAACGCACGGTAAACAGACTGTATTAAAACTATTTTTGACAAAATATCTGTTTTTATTTAGTTAAAAATTAAAAATTTTAGAGTGTACAAATATTTTTTTTGCCAACTGTAGTTCCAATTACAAAAAGTTTTAAATGAGGTAAAGAAGTATTTTTAAAGCGACTTAACTGAAGTTGCAGCCACCATATAAGTTTTACGGTAGCGACAATTTTAATTAATTAACATCTAAATCGGTTAAAATAATTAAAGAACTGAGTTTCAAAATTCTCTTTATCGAGAAAATCTAATTGTAGGAAATCGCTAAAAACCTTTAAGTGCGTCGATTGGTTTACATTATAAATTTGGAGATTATAGTTACATTAGTACTGATTGATTTAGACTGCTACAGAAAACAAGATGCGATAAGGTGAGTTTTGAAACTAACATCCTCAATTGTATATTTACATATGTTTTATTTTGTAAGGAAATGAAGCTGTTTCTTTTCATGATTTTATTTAAAAAGGGTGTTTTATTTTTATAAGCTTTTATTTTACTTATGAGTTTCTTATGTATGTTTTCCTAGTTCAAAATGTGTATTCAAATTTTAACTCACTTCCAAGTATGTGATCAAGTCCAATTCGCAAACTTATTGATATCCAATGATAATGTAATATAAATACGATTTTAGGTGCGTACCATTTATTTATTTTATAGTAGTACTCCAAATATTATTAGGTTAAGTAAGCTAATATAGTTTTAAATACTATCATTTTGTAACAAATTGTGCTTTTCATAATGTAATTTCACATAATTTGTTATTTTTTAAATTATACAGTGAAACCTCCAAATAAGGGATATCTATGGGACCGCAACTTTTGTTCCTTAAATAGAGGTGTCCCTTATTTGGAGGTTTTACTGTGTTTGTAGTAAAAGTTGTATTTTTTGCTTTAATATGTAGAAATCAACATAAATTTAAAAATAATATTGTAAAAATTATTTTACTCTCAATGTTAATGTTAAATTTTACATCTGACGTTTATTTTTATTTCCAGTAAATTTGTGACTGACCCCTATTTTGCAGCAAAAAATATACTTCAACTTTAAACAGGTATTACTCTGTCAGTTTTAATCGCAGAGGAATGGGACTTTTTTTGTCTAACTAGTTAGAGTAGTGATAAAAATTTACTAAATATCACTTATAGGACCGGGTGACCGTATAAAAATTTAATTTTCGTATTTTTTTTTTTTTTAATCTAAATCACTTAAAAACAATTCTTTACCTTTTTTGAAGCATTTTTGCAATTGGAACTATATGTCTATAACTAATGGTTTAGAAATTAGCCATTGGCCACCATTCAGAGTGGACATTCTGTATTAAACTATTTCAGATTTTATGAATTAATATGATATACATTACTGAGGTGTAATACAAGTTACTTTCTATATATTTAAAGGAACACAAAAAAGATTTCGAGAACTATACTGTATCCGAAGTACTGTCTAGCATAACAGCAAGATCTTAATATTTTTAAAACTTCGTTATCGTACGAACGCACCTCATTTGCTACCAGGGTTGGTAAAAAACCGGTTAAAAAAAAAAAAAAAAAACCCAAAAACCATGGTTTTTTTTGGTTTAAACCAGGTTTTTTTGGTTTAAACCGGTTTTTTTTTTAAATATGTTTTCCTGTTACATATACATGCATATTTATCAACAAAAATAAATATTTTTGAATATATAAGTAATAATTTGATTTAAAAGTAATTCTAATCAATATAATTATTTAATATACATTCAATTATGTAGAAAATTGAAGTCATTTAAAATATAAACATTTTAAAAAAAAAGCCATGTCTTATACTTCATAAATAAAATATTCTACATAATGAAACATTGATACCTTGGAAATCTTAATAAACAATCTTTTGATTACTAACACTATAAATAAATATATGATATAGATTCATATATAAAACTTAACATATATTATTTTCAAATGGTTATTCAAAATAATTACTTTGAAATACCTGTTGTATGTGATGTCTGATTTTTTTTTTTTTTGTTAGAAGACTACATGAATTATCTTTTATTGAAAAATAAAGCTTTTTTAAAAAAAAATTTGGAATGATTTGAATTTAGCAATAGAGTCTTTACACATTTCAAGTATTGTGTATATTGCTATTTGACACTTCTTTGAAATTACCTGGTTAAAAGGAAAAAAATGACAGTAAAATAAACAAAAATACCTATTTAACAGCGTTTTAGACAGTTGAAAAACATTGATCTTAAAATATAAAGTAGTTTTATCCATTAAAGCATCATCCACTGTCATCCACTAAAGCATTTAAACAGCCATCGGACTACATGCTTTATTATAACACTTAGTATTTTTAAATGTCTAAACAAAAAATTACATCTTTTTAGGCATTTTTAAGAGACTTTTTTTCTAATATGTCTCAAGTAAACCTTGTCTTGCCCCCCCCCCTTTCTGCCAATTTTCTTGGCTGATCTAAGAAATGGGTTTGGTTATGCAATAGAAGATTTAAATCTATATTTTGCATATTTTAGTTAAATGTAAACGGGTGCTTTCATTAGCGCCTAATTTTTCAATGTCTTCTTATTTGACTTCATATCTTGAGTTTCTTTTTTATTCTTAAAAGATAATACCCCCCCCCCCCCCCCAATCAAGAAAATTCTCTTTTAGAGCTTGACTGAAATTTCAAAGATCATTTTATGTCATTATCTGTACATCTGCGTTTCTCAAAGGAAAACATTTTTTAAATCTAAATATTGCATATTTTTCATCTATTTTATCTTTGCTAAATTTACTTAATTTAAGTGTTTTCTTTAGAGCTTCAGATATGTTCATCAATGCATGAAATTTGCATTCTACATGCATACTAACATGACCATGACTAGACTCATTATGTCTTATGGTGACTACTGAGATAAGACTTAAAATAGAAATTACTTTCATCCAATAATTAGAAACACTTAAATTTCAAAAATGAGAAAATATTACATTAGATTTGTTCTAAAAAACCAATTGGTTTGAACTCTGCCAACCTAGCTGATAACAGAATAAAATCATAATGCAAAAAACCCAATCCCAATGAAGGAATGCAAGAAAAACAAAGGCCTATTAAAATCAATAACCACACAGCAGGAAAAAAAAAGCTCATTGCCAATTATTCAATAGCATACATAGCAAAAAGAAATCAATGAGGAAAATCACTTAAGAATGTCATATTTGAGACTTTCTGGAATGATGAAATCCTTAGTAAATCTTAACTAATCAAGCAATTTAAATAGTAAAAGTGCATTTTTAACTTGGGTCTGCCCTTCTGGATATATATATGTTTTACAATTTAAAAGAAAGAAAGAAAACTGATTAGTTTTTTCAAACCAGCTAATTTTAGAAAATTTAATTATTCTGCCATGTAGATTTATAGCTTACATAAAAAGTTGAGTTGATTATAAATGTTTGTCATTTTAGAAATTTATTAATTCATCATTTTTCTACAACTTTTCTTGTAACTTCTTCATAACTTGGATTTTGCATTTTTCAATAATGTGTAAAACAAAATATTTAGGTAAAAGAATAAAAAAAAACCAGGTGAAAAAAACCATCATGGTTTTTTTTTAAACCACTTGGTTTAAACCATGGTTTTAACAACGGTTTAAACCAACTTGGTTTAAACCAAACAACCCTGTTTGCTACGCTTCACGTGCAATTTCTAACTTGTTTAAATTTAAGTGCATCTAAGTTCTTAAATTTCCCCTACACAATGTACACTCCCAGCCCATAGCTGTTGTCCTTATGAATAATATACCCTGGTAATAACTAGAGATGGGACGAATATTCGGCCACTATTCGGTATTCGGCCCTTTTGCCAAATATTCGGTTGACCGAATATTGAGGGCTTGTTGACCGAATACTTCGGCCGAATACCTGTAGCCGAATATTTAGAGATATCTTGCCGAATATTTCTTAAATCTTGCCGTATAGTGAAAGATATCTTGACAAATAAATTTAGGATTTAAAGAATTTCATTGCAAATTTTTTTTATCTAATCCAAATTGGCAACTTCATTCATAAAGTCCTTCTCATTCTTACTTACAAAATATACAGTTATTCAGATACTAGAAAATATACAGCCTTTCTGTCAGGGTTGGCACGGTTTAAACCAATTGGTTTTAACCATGGTTTAAACCACGGTTTAAACCAAATGGTTTTTTTCTCAAAAAAACCAATTGGTTTTTTTAGAAGAAATCTAATGACATTTTCTTTTTTTTCTTTATAATTTACGTGTTTCAGATTATAGAAAATAAGTAATTTCTTCTTTTAACAGTTTATTTCAGTAATATGTATTATATATAGTGGGTTTAGGTCTTTTTTTATGCATAGGATTAAACCAATTGGTTTTTCTTTTAAAAAAAAAATCAATTCGTTTCTTAGAAGAAATTTAATGACATTTTCTTTTTTTCTTTATAATTTACGAGTTTTAGATCATTGGATATAAAAATTTTCTACTTTTAACACTTTATTTCAGCAATAAACATTAGATATATTGGGTTCACGTCATTTTTTTTTTTTAATGCATAGGATTAAAATCAGTACACATTGGTGAATACATCTATTGCTCTAAAGAAAAACTTCAAACACATGAATTGATCAAAGATAAAATAGATTCAATATTTAGTAGAAAATATTTTTTTTTAATAATGCAGATTATTTAATGCAATTAATAATGTAACACAATGATCTTTTAAGTTTTTGCACAAACTGTAAAAGAAATCACTATTCGGCCAAATCACTATTCGTCCCATCCCTAGTAATAACATGATGCATAATTAATTTATAACATAATAGCATCATAGTTAGCATATTTCGATTAATTACCATGACGCCTATCATAACATTTTATTAATGTAATAACATGCCTATGAAGATTCAGCATGTGATAGCGACGAGTTCATGTAAGTTTGTTTACAACGCCAGTGATTTCCCAGTATTTTGAAGCTCGTTTTTATATGAATTCGAGATCATTTGTGATACATTTTCTTAATTTCTGGCATTATTAGTATTATTTATTCATTTAGGGTCCCCCCACCCCAGATACTGCCCTAGTGGTAATCAAACAAATCTGAGCTGTGGGCACTCTTCTAAAGTTTACCAAAGCTCTTTTCTTCTCAATGTTTCTTTTTGTGAAATAAAATTTAGTTGAACAAAACATTTTTGTGCGTTTGCTGCCCCTAAACAGTCAATGTCACATAAAATTTAGAGAAAATTATTTTCGGGTTTATTGTAAAACCGACCTATTCTAAAGTAAGTTGCAAAGGAGTCAAGTACAAACCAAAAATTTATATAACCTCCTCAATTTATCTGGCCCTGCCACCTTATTTCGTGTTTATTTTAAGTCTATGATTTATGTAATGTTAAGTCTATCAAATATCTCGCTCAAATTTTAATATTTTTGAACGATATTTTTTATTTTTATTTATTTATTTATTTTTACTGCATAGGATAGCTGAGGACGGTTAGTTTTAAGGCTAGTTTTTAATTTTTCGATTTTGGTCACGTTATATATATATATATATACACTTTTATAAATACATCCAAAGTTATTCAGACAGTACCATTAAATAAACCAATGAAACCAGTATTTTTACAATCATATTATTAAAAACAGTTGAAGTTTGAAGTGAAATAGAAGGCAGATTATCAAATTACTAAAAAATATATGGATAAATGGACATTATATAACCAGAGTAATTCATATATTACCATACAATAAACCAATGAAACCAGTATATATATATATATATATATATATATATATATATATATATATATTAATTTCGGAACGGTTCAAACCGGTTCCAAAAGTTTTTTTTTTTTTAAATCTGAAACCAAAATCCAAAAAGTAAAAGCTAGCCTTAAAACTAACCGTCCTCAGCAATCCTATTTTTAAAAAAAATCGTTGAAAAATATTAAAATTTTAATAAAATATTTGAAAAGAACGCCGCCCCCCCCCCTATAGACTTAACATTACCAACTGGGTCTTCTTGGGTGACTAGTGTGGGCTTTTAATAACTGTAAAACTAAAGAATTTTGTCTCCTATCTAATTTTCGCTAAATGTGGTAAAAAAACAGCTTTCCCCCAAAATTTTATTTCTTTTGGAGACGGCCGGTTTTGCAACTAGACGAGACAATTGAAAGCACGAGCTCAACAACCGACAAGTAATTTTAATTTTATCACATCTTTTAACCTTTTTGATCCATCTCTTAACCCTTTTGAATTCATCACCCATTTCTGATCATGAGCACGAAGAGGAAACTAGAATATCGATACAAATGAGGATAAATAAAACTTAGAAAAGGCATCATATTTGATGTTGTTGGCGGAAGAATGAGTACGAGTAAGTGGCTGACAAGTTAGCTAGCTAACACCAAAGAGGTCTCAAGGGCAACAAGTTTTCTTATGTCATTCACGACAGTGAGAATGAGAATCGATTTTTCTTGACACACTTGATTGCTATCACTCGCATCGCATATTGAAAAAAATGCTATGGTCGATAAAGAGAAGACGTATAATAAATATTGTGACACTGCCATTTCAATTGTAATTCTTTTCTCATAATTCTGAGATTTAAAAAATCCACACCTGATTCAGTAATTTATGATATGCATTGCAAAATTGATGGGATAAAGAAAAGACAATTAGTAATATGTCAACATCATTTGACTCGATAGAAAGATGATGTCGTCTTTTGTGGCTCCCAACTTTTTCTACGCCAATTTTCGAAATTAGCAACATACACTTTTGACTTTAAGTGCCATATAAGTGACTTTAAGTGCCAGTCAATTAATTATTCTCTGCTCCAAAGACGAATATATATATATATATATATAATTTTACTTAGATTTTTAATAGATTAACCCCTTCACGACGAGAGGCATTTGCTTAATTTTAAATCTTTTATTACCAGTTTTCCAAATTATAAATTTTTTTTTTAATTAAACCGCGAAAATTCTCTGACTAAGCAAGATAAATTTCAGAATAAAAAAATCCCTGTCGGCTTGGCCTATAGGCGGAGGTAGATTTCGAAGAGTACTCATTTCAACAACAAAAAATAAAATATGATTAGAGATCTCTTGACGAAATTCGCCCTTTTCCGCAATACTTTGACAAAATTAGCACTTTTTTTGCAACCCTTTGAAAAAAATAGCTAACTTTAGACGAAATTCGAGCTTTTTGCGTGACACTTTGACAAAAATCTAATTTTTTCAGCGATCCTACGTCGAAGTTCGCTTTTTTTACGTGATCCTCTTCAAAATTCGCGTTTTTTCCGCGATCCTTTGACGAAATTCGCACTTTTTCGCGGTACTTTGTCAAAATTAGCAGTTTTTTTGCAACCCTTTGAAAAAAGCAGCGCTCTTTCCTCGAACTTTTGACGAAATTCAAACTTTTTGCGCAACACTTTGACAAAAATCGGGCCTTTTCAGCGATCCTATGTCGAAGTTCACGTTTTTTACGCCATCCACTGTCAAAATTCACGTTTTTTCCGCGGCCCTGTGATGAAATTCGCGCTTTTTCACGATACTTTGATCAAATTAGTGCTTTTTCAGCAATCTTATGTCGAAGTTCGCACTTTTTCAGCGATCCTATGTCGAAATTAGTACTTTTTCCGCGATACTTTGCCTTCCCTTTTCCAACCCTTTGACAAAATTAGCGCTTTTTCCACGACCTTTTGACAAAATCTGCTCTTTTTCCGCCATACTCTGACAAAATTAACAGTTTTTTTTTTTTTTTTTTTTTTTTGCAAACATTTGACAAAATTCGAGGTTTTTCCGTGATCTTTTGTCGAAATTAGCTCTTTTTCCGCGACACTTTGACAAAATTAGCTCTTTTTAGCGACATTTTAATGAAATTCGCGTTTTTTCCGGAAAAATGGAATGTCTCCGACAGAGTCGCGATCGCCCCCCCCCCCCCCCGGATCCGCGCCTGGCTGCCATGACTTTTATTTTTATCTGTCTCATTCTCTAAAATCCTAAATTTTAAATTTGATGCAGCTAACTATTTATAATTTTTTTATTACTTGAATTTCTTATACGTTTTTATACATCTTTTCAAATATTAAATCATGGGTACCAATGTAATTTGTTTTATAGCTGTTATACTAACATTTTTATTTCTTTTTTTCCTTTTTTAATGAATGACTTTTCTTTCTTACAGACATTTTATATTCTTGATAATGGTAGAAAAATGTAACGAAAATTGTAGATCAGTTCAATTTATGTAATTGTGATAATTGCATGTAAAATATTTTAGGTTAAGTATTTTAAATAAAAATTAATTAATTCTTTCAAGATATTGTTCAGTGTTAAATTATGTTCAATCATAAGGCATTCAAATAATAATAATAATAATAATAGAAATCCTAAAACTTTTCTTACTAATAAAATATGTTATTATTGAAATGAATTATCGACAAAAATTCTACACAAATCATTTTGCCGGGTTTGGATTCGAACCTGCATCCTTTACAAAAACTCAAAGCTTAAAACAGCGGCGGTACCCCACTACGCTACCTGGAACACACTGAGTAAACTTCGATAATGGAGAAGTTCTAGAATCAGTTGACGCATGCGCAATTGTCTAGAATTTGGTTTTTAATTTTACAGGAACTGTTTTGTACTTTAATGTTTATGATAACATTTTTTTAAATTATATATTGATATCAGCTACAACTTAAAATGCTAACATTTCCAATCTTCGTGTGTAACGGTAATTTATAAGAAGGATTACCAGTCGTAACTTTTAGCCTTAGATCATTCAGTTTATCTTCTATGTGTAGTACGACACCTTCCGAAATAAACCATATTTTTGAATTGTTAACAACACTGAAAGAGACAAATAATAACTTTATGATAAAAAGAAGAGCTTGTTTACAATAAGGCTGCGAGCGAACAGCACTAGTTTTTATTACACTAAAAGAGCAATCAATCAATCTTTGTTTATGAAGGGAAGAAAGGTAAAACCTCTTTAAATGATTTTTGAGGGACTGACCCTACCAAATTGACAAAGGAAGGGGAACTTTTATCTACCCAATCTTCAGTCGTAAAGCTGTCAACTGATTTCGAGTTCAATTTCTCTCTTGAAGTTCAAAAAAGTTCACTGAAAAAGCACTTTATACATCAAAGTGCCGACGGCGTTGAAATTTCAGGCAAAAAGAATGTATATTATTTGTATACTTTGCATTTGTATACTTAAGTACTAATATAAATACCTTATTAAATGCAATATTATCGCAATGAATAGTTTTTGCGTTCAGAGATGATATGGTGTGCCGCCTCAAAAATTAAAATAATTCACTGTTAGTAACGTTTCCACCTGGTTAAGAGAAGAATTACCAGAAATTTTTGACTAATATCGCATAGGATTATGAGAGTTTGAGATTATCTTTCATAATCGAATTCATTGACAATTACAGCATTTCAGCCACTATGATTTGGCAACAATTGATTGTTCTGACAACTCTTTAATGGTATACCAGATTAACATTAAATAGCATATCTCATAACATCAATCATGTTTGACGTTATTAATTTCTGTGGATTCGATTACAAAAAATCAGCTAATATGTTTTGAAAAAAAAAATGTAATTTAACAAATTACAACAGCTATTTGGGGAAAATAATTTCAAAGACTATGATTTTAGACTTATAAATGATTTCTATATTTAAAAAAACAATAATGACATCATTTTTAGGATGATCAAAACGTAACTTACGTTATAACAGAGTTATATTAATATGCCTGGACATTTAGAGTCACGTTAATATTCCTGTGCCAATCATAAACAAATATTAAATGAAATTTCAGTTTAAGAATTTTCGGTACTGTAAATTTTTAAATTTCTAAACATCGCACATTTTTAATTTTTACACTGCCATATAAAGAAAAAAATTTACTCTTAAATGCAACTTGTTTGAAGCCTATATCTAAAGGGGGACGGTCGTTGCAGCAACTGAGATCCAGATCGATTATTTTTTACTTAATCGATGCCATTTTCTCAAACAAATTCAAAGTTTTTACCCGCGTGAAAAACGAGATAAAAAATAAGCAACGCGCTAAGGAATTTTTTTCGGGATAATTATGAAATATTTTAGTATCATGTTGTTTTTGTATATATTCTAGATATTTATATAGATTTTTTTTTTTTTTTTTTTGTACATATGATTCTTTAAGATCCGGAACTTTTCCTTTTAAAAAGAAAATCTATTACTCACAATTTACTTCAAAAATTCCTGTATTGTTTATTTTTAACTGAACAATATTACCTAATTTTCTATATTTAGATGCCAAGTTTATTAAAAGCAAAGCTTATTTTTGTAATTTTATTATTTCTTGATTTTTTTTTTAAACCACTTAACCTGTAACAGGTATGGGGAAACAATGCTTTTATCCCGACTTATCTCGGGGCAAACGGTAAAGTGGTTAAAATCTCATAAAATCACTTTAGTTTTAAAAGTAACACTATACTGGTTCGTTTATTTCTTAGTTCAAGATTGCCAATCATTTACAAAAATGGCATTTTGGCGCACTTAAAAAAAAAAAAAATGCCAATTCATATTAAACAAATTAGTAAATGTTATTATTAAAAATTTGTTATTATATTAACAACAAAACTATCGCCAAACTATAAGATTAAATACCAAAAAATGGATGATCGTAAATGTCGCATGAGTTATACCAAATAATAATAATGTCGTTAATATAAAATCGTTATACCAAATGAGTACTACTTGATTATCCCGTCGACCAATTTCGCCAAATTATAGAAAACTCTAATCTATTTAACGTCAAATGCGACATTTACGATCATCCATTTTTGGCATTTAATCTTATAGTTTGGCGATAGTTTTGTTATTAATATAATAACAAATTTTTATTAATAACATTTACTAATTTGTTTGATATTATTTATCTGTTGGTACTACCTGGTTTTCCCGTCGACCAAAAAGCTATCGCCAAACTATAGGATTAAATGCTAATAATGGATGATCGTGAATGTCACATTCATTGACATTAAATACGATACGCGTGTTTAAAACGTAATTAGGTGATTTTTATTTGGACTTTTTGTTTGTATTTTTAATAATATTCTACTAATTATTTGTTGTTTCGTTATTTAAACCAAAAATTATGTCAGTAGGTATAATTTGGCTATTAGTTTGGCGATTTGTATAATTTTGCGAAATTGGTCGACGGGATAACCAAGTAGTACTAAAAACAATTTATATAATTTTAAAAAAGAAAATAATAATAATAATAAAATTATTAAAACATAAACAATTATAGCTGGGTTGCCATATCAGGAAAAATAACGTCATTTTGGCTCCAGTGAGCTACCTCGGTGCAGTAGCATGCGAAGAGAAAACTGCACCCGGGGCAAAGTTTCGATTTGGCGCCACTTCCCCACAACATTTTCTTGTAACTGGCTAAAAATGACGTTGGTAATATAAATTTGGTGCCCCCTAAATTTCAGCGCTCGGGACAACGACCCCCTTCGTCTTCTCCCCCGCCCTTCTTTCGCACGGCTTGTCTCGTTGCATGCATGACATCTGCGCCAAAACAAAAATATGGAAAAAACAATAATTGTTATTTATACGGCTTTTTACCTACTAAAGTAAATTGAAAAAAAAAAAAAAAAACTTTAAAATGTTGCAATTAAATTATTATACAATATGTGCGTATGTGGAAAATATTTACACTAAAATTTAAATATAAAAAGATAGAGAGAGGGAGATCATACGTATTGCGAACATCGCTCCGGCTTATGCATTTTTGGTTCAGAATCGTATTGTTTGGCGGCAAAAGTAAATCCAAACACTTAATTAAACAAAGGATATATAATTAACAGTTAGAGCCTTTTTAAAAATTGATTCTGTGATTTTCTTATTTAAGATACATAATGGAAGAATTTAAAAAATTAAAAGAGTTATTTACGTTTTATCTAATGAAATTTTTTAGATGTTTTTTCCTGTTAATCAGGCACGAAAGAGTTAAATAGCCAAATATTATATCAATCAAAATTTTCTTTTACATTGAATTTATTTTTAACCATTTTATTTTTATTTATTTATTTATTTATTTTTGTTTGAATTAAATATTTGGCTTGCATATCTATATATGCTATTACATAGGTATATGCATGTGCATATGTAAAATCGTGCCCCAATTTGGCGACTTTCGAAAATCATGCTTTGACGAAGGGAGTTTTGCAATCGCACCGGTTATACATGTGCATATGTAAAATCGTGCCCCAATTTGGCGATTTTCGAAAATCACGCTTTGGCGAAGGAAGTTTTGCAATCGCACCGGTTATATGTGTCAAATGTTAAAAAAATATGCGATATTTATATAAATATTTTATGTATATACATTTTAGATATATTTCTATATATATGTGTAATTATATATAGCGATATACATATATAAATATATAATATATACTCCTGTAAATAAATACTATATACTTAATATATATTTTATATTTTTATATATTTTTATGTGTTAAATTTAAACAAAAGCTACACATTTTTCCGAAAAAAAAAATATGCTAAATTAAAAAAAAATACAAAAAAATAAATACCTAAAATTAATTCCAGTAGTAAAAAAGCAACGCCAAAGGCAATCGTATCGATTCATTTAATAATAAAAAAAAAAAAAAAAAAAGGATATAGAAATTTTTTTTTCTCCAAAAAATCCACCGGGTAGTTTTTAAAATCATTCTGGCCAAAGTTTTGAGACTTACTGCTTTATAATATGGGTATATGAATATGATAAGACAATGTATCAAACCACAGTGTGTAACTATTTTCCGTTTTTTAATATAATTCTGCATTTACAAAATACTTTGAATGCACTGCCCACATATACAATTTAGAAAATGTTTCATTTTCATACTCTTTAATCTTTAGAAATCCACAAAGAAAACATTCATTATTGTATAGTATACAATGTATACTGTACTCACAAAAAATAAAATCGCAAAAATTCCTTAGCGCGTTGCTTATTTTTTATCTCGTTTTTCACGCGGGTAAAAACTTTGAATTTGTTTGAGAAAATGGCATCGATTAAGTAAAAAATAATCGATCTGGATCTCAGTTGCTACAACGACCGTCCCCCATATCTAAATTCTTATTGAGCTATTAATTTGTTTGTAGTTTTTAGTACTTTTTTTGTTATTGTGGCAACAGATGTATTCCATTATGCATGGACCAATCAGAAAACGAATGGGAAAAAAAAAAAAACCTTTAGATTTTCCAATTCTATACCGAGAACAATTATTTTCCGAATAGTTAAAAAAAAAAAGAGTAAAAAAATGTAAATGGTATAAGAAAATTTATATAAGGAAAAATCTATTTATAAATAATAAAATCATACATTGATAAAACAAACTTCTAGAAATCTGCATTTTTTTACAATTGAATCTGTATTAACTCACAAAAGTTTAATTCTTGCATACCACCGCATAAAAAGTTCATTGGAGATTTAACTTTTCTTTCCAATCAGGAAGTCAGAGACAATCTTCTATGTTCCAAGAACTCGAAGATAAAGCGATGAGCACTCTCCGTATCCATTCCTCTGCTCACAAGATTACTTATCTTCTCATCGAATTCTGAATTCCCTGGAGCTCCGGCATAGACTTGGGACCAGTATTTTGCCGTACGCTGAAATAGTTCGTGGTTTTCCATATACTGCTTGGCCGCAACTGCATCCTCTGGACTATCGGGCTCAGCTGCTGACAATAAGACTTGTATGGATACTAGAACAGTTCTCAAAGTTATGCAAGCCGTCCAATCCTGGTTTAGGAGATTTGAGCAGATTACACCAGTGACTGAGCTGATGTTTGGATGCCAGATTTTGGTGAGGAAGCGGACTTTAACAGGTTTGAAGGGATAATCGTCCGGAACTTTGATTTCTAGTATATAAATGCCTCCTTCATAAGGTGTACCTGTAGGTCCTAAAATTTTGCCTTTGAGCGTCATAAAATTGTCTTCCGTTGTTTCAACTGAAATGCCGGTTTGTGTGAAATCCTCTTTCGCCATATCCTTCAGCTCTCTTTGAATGCGTTGAGCAGCTCTATTCAACATTTTACTCGCCATTGTGAAGATTTCTTTTCCCCAACTTCCCGATATTACAATATGGTATAGTCTAAACTGAATTAATAAATTATTTTTCCATCACTTCGAAATTTAATAATCCTTGTTTAAATAGTTATAATCTTACACGCACATTTCTCAATTTTTATTACAAAACGAGAAAGAAAAAATATTAAAATCCAGGGCAAACCATGCAATAAAAAGCAAACCATGCTTTTCTTTTATACAACCTTCACTAAATTTTAATCCGATTAAAAAAAGTACCGTGATTAATTAAAATGTTATAGGCAGAGCTGCCAAGTCTCCGGCATTTTGGGTACCGGTATTTTAATACAGAAAATGTTTTATTAAATTGGAACATTCTGCGGATTTAAAAAATAACTTTTCCTATAAGAAAATTCTGCTGTGCAATAAGCGGGGGCTTGGCATCTCTGTATAGGAATATTTCGTAACCTCCTTTTTAACCTTAAAAAAAGCAACGACCATTTTTCGGGTACAAAAACTATTGCTAATTGTTCCATTTTGCATACAAGGTACTGATTGTAATATTGATACATCTATGGTGATAAATTTCCAATAATTTTTCAAATCCCATTTATTTCATTAAAAATACAAATCTTTTACTCATTTAGTTTAAAATAAATGGTTTTTAACTAATTTCATAATACTTTTGAAATATCACCTTTCATTGGCCATTTTTTAAAGCATTTAGAAAGTGGTTGTTGTTTTCAGTCAAATATAGACTTTGGTCTGTTCACATTTTATTTTATTATTATTATTATTATTATTTATAAATGGTGGAGAAATAGTCATACTTAATCCATAACGTACATAATATATGACTCTGTTATTACATAAGTCACCTTTTTTATTATCATAAAAATTATATTTTTACTGATTTTTATTAACTCAATAGGAAAAACTTTGTGTTTTGAGCAATAGATGTCCGCATTTCCTTTATTTATTTATTTTAACAAAATTCTTTGTATTTAGAAGAATTTTTACTTAATAGGAAATCCAAATGTCGCTGTTAATAAAGAAGAAAGTTACAAAAAAGGGTACAAAACGAGTAGACACATACTATCAAATATGGAAAAACGACGAATCCAAAAAAGACGTCGTATGAAATATCATCTTTTAAAGCAAAAAAACGAGGTCTGATTATCGAGCCTACTGATTACAAAATGTGCATTACATTAAAAAAATGCTGCAAATATTGATTATTTTTTCTTTTGTGCAGTTTTGGCTTCGAAAGGTGCGCTATGTTGCAAAAAGATATAAGCGCCTATGAAAACATACCTGGTAAACGTTCATGCTCAGTTTTACAAATAAATATGGCACATATATGCCCTATATACACCGAGGTACCTAATTGGTGCCAAAATGGCGTTTAGTTGCTTGCCTAACATGCTGGTTATCATATAAATATTATAATAAATTGTTTGTTCTAAAAATATTATCATTTATTGATTGTTATATCTTTTTTAATAACAGAAAATGTTTCGTTTATTCCTTTTTTTTCATTTTGAAATAAATAAATAACGTGTTGTTATAGCATGCTATATGCATCTGGTAATCAAAACGATGTTTTCGCCTAATTGGCATAAAAAATCTCGCCAAACCCGGTGCTTATATCTCTAGTATATTATCTCAAGTATTTTATTTATGCATACTATAATTGTTTTTACATACCACTTACTTCTTCTGGTATATAGAAATAGGTAAGTGGCTCCTTTATGCAGTATAAATTGTATAAAACTTTAAAAAATAGCCCCGTTGCCCCTTTTTGGATCGAATTAAAAAAAATCAATGTCTAATTCCAGTATTGCTCCCAGGTATGCATACATACTCCATATTTCAAAGTTGTACGCCAACAGGAAACGGATGAAAAATGGGAAAAGACGTCACACATGCATCAGGGTACATAATTGGCGTCAAAATGGCATTATTTTACCTGAGATGGTAACCCGGCTTTATTTATTTATTATTTGTTTATTTACTCATAAAATGTTTATTTACTTTCAGTTCCTTCTTTTAATTATATAAAATATTTCTTTTTATAGTTATTATTATTATTTTATTTACTGTAACTTCTTTTTGAAAATAGAAAATAATTTAAAAATGTGTATGTAAGCGTTATTTGAAAAGGGAGTTTTCGTCAAATTGGCTTTAAAAAAATTGCGCCAAATCTGATGCGCTTGTGGTATCCGTGCCTAAAAACTAGTGACTTCCATACACAAACAAAATAAATATAAGCTAAAAGAAAACATGCAATGAAAATAAATATAAAGGGAAAATGATGTCATAAAAGAAACTTTTTATTTAAAAACGTAATTGTTTCTAATTTTCACACGGCCCCACCAGTGGCCGAGAGGTACGGACCTCTCAACTGGTAGACGGCAGGTGCTGGGTTCGAACCCAATCACGGCTGTCGGCCTAACCGTTCGGAGTTTTCGTGGTTTTCTTCGAACCTTGCGTAAATACGGGTTAGGTTCCCTTAGAAAGACCCCCACGAAGGGTACTCCCCCCTGGTCCTATATCCCTAGCGCAGATAATCGGACGACAAAAATAAACCAAATAAACTAATTTTCACACGCGAAATATGTAAAACATTTTTTTAGCGATCAAAAACTGCTGTTAAGAGATTATCACAAAATCTCAAAATCAAAGTTTTTATGACATTTTTTAATATAAAAAAAAACAACAGTTTTATTTTCCTGCATGATTAAATTTTAAAATGTTTTATTGCATTCAATATTTCTGAGTGCGAAAATGATTACTATTTACTCCATGTACTGATTCGGTTATCTACGAAAATGTCCACCCGGTGAAAATCACGCTCACCAAATTTCTGTGACGTATGCACATAAATTGTGCTTTTTTATCAATTTTTTTAATATAACTTTTAAACTATTTGGAGTTAATTTAAAGTAGGTGCATTCACCAGATTACCTTCATAGGTACTTATTGGTACAAACAGAATCAAAATCCGACAAGTACTTTTTGAGATTTGCTTGACGAAAGAATTTTTTTGAATTTTAATATCGTTACGTATCTCTGAGTATAAAGACTTCGCTTCGCTCAGACAATAAATCTGTGAATTCCAGGTGAAACTACCGGCTGCAATGTAGCCGAACTGTTACCGTTCCGTAAGTAGATTTTCCGTTGTGGGACATACAAGAAGGGAAAACTCCGTTTGAAGAAGCGGTAACTTTCTGTTACAAAGTCTGATTTTTAATGATAATAATTTAACTAGCAAGTATGACCGAGCTCAGCTCGGTCAAAATTAACTTTGTGTTCAACTCGATATAGTATTTTCCCTGTATCATTCACTCTGTATTATTACTGTAAAACATGTTATTAATAATAGTATTATTTATAAAAACAATCAATAAGAAAACTATGTTTGTATGCACATGTTCATAAATTTTACTTTATTTTAAAATTTACAACGAAAGGACATCAATCCAAATCACTTTTTTTAGCTCGACTCTGATTAGTTTAACTATGCATCTCGAATACTATTAAGAATGTATAAGAAATTTCTTCACATTCTGAAACACAATATTTTTTGCCAGATATAGCCAAATTTGGTCACATTCTTTCGTTTGGTGTCAAATACGGGTTTTGGTTTCGTAACCTTAATAGTCGATTTTTCGGCCAAATTTAGCCAGTATTTCGTCAAATATCGCCAACTTATTGGCTTTTGCCATAGTCTCGTGATCCTGACCCTTATTACCCAAATGATCCACTAATCAAATATGATCAAACATGTGACTTAGCTCAATGGTCTTCAAGTAATCAAAAACAGTAGAGTATGAAATGAATCAAAATCGTTTAAGAGCCCACAATAGTCACAGAAAAAGTATTCAAAAAGACCCGGATGACCATGTAAAATCTATGGAAGCGTTCTTTTCTAATATCTCGCTCAAATTTTAATATTTTTGCATGATTTTTTTGCACAAGATAGCTGAGGGCAATCCACAACCGGGCTAGTTTTTACTTTTTCGCTCTTGGTTATATGATTTTTATATTACGATAGTTTCAGTTTCAGAACCGGTTGAAACCGGTTTCGAAAGTTAAAGTAATTTTTTAAAGAAAATCTGAAACAAAAATTGAAAAAGTAAAAACTAGCCCGGTTGTGGATTGCCCTCAGCTATCTTGTGCAAAAAAATCATGCAAAAATATTAAAATTTGAGCGAGATATTAGAAAAGAACGCTCCCATAGACTTTACATGGTCATCCGGGTCTTTTTGAGTAATTTTTCTGTGACTATTGTGGGCTCTTAAGCCATTTCTTAATTAGCTTAACAGCATTTAGCAATGAAGCGATATGACCCACTAATATAATTTTATTTAATATGCAACTCAGCCCAATAGTCTTCTCGTGACAAAAGACGTTTTGTTGCAAAATTTAGGTAAAATTGATTGAGTCGTTGTTATATATAATTAGGATGACCCGAACCTATTAAGACCTAAAACGACCCACTAATTGAATGTTACGAGCATGTGTCCTAGCTCAATGGTTTTCTCTTGCCCGAAAACGATATAATAGAAAGTATACTCAAAATGGTGAGAACAATTTTCTAGATAAAATTAGCATGACCCACAAATGACCCTTATGTCGAAATCTCTCGAAAATGTGACCTAGCTCATTAATTTTTGCGCGCCGAAAAACGTTAGATACAAAATTTAGATAAAATCGATTGAGCCAATTTTTAGGTAGTTTGACCTTGACCCGTTATGACCCAAAATGACTCATTAATCGAATTTTCTCAAACATCTGACCTAACCCAATGATTTTCTTGTGTCCGAAAACGATAGAATATAAAATTTAGTCAAAATTGCGCGAGACATTGTCTTGATAAAATTAGAATAACTCAAAAGTGACCCACTGATCAAACATTCTCGAAGATGTAACCTAGCCCAATGATTTTCTCGTGCCAAAAATATGCTGTATATAAAATTTCGTTTAAACCGATTCACCCGTTCTTTAGATATAGCTTGACCATGACCCATCATGATCCACAAATTACCCTTATAATCGAAATTACTCGAACATGTGACTTAGCCCATTAGTTTTCTCGTGTACAAATATTGTTACACACAAAATTTCGTTAAACTCGATCCTGCCGTTCTTTAAATATAAATAACTTGACCCAGACCATTTATGACCCTTTATGACCCATTAATCGAAATTTCTCGATCATGTGACCTAGCCCAATGATTTTCTCGTGCCAAAAAAATGTTGTATACAAAATTTCGTTAAAATTGATCCATATGTTCTTTAGATATAGCTTGACATGACCCATTATGACCCATCATGACACATAAATGACTCTTATAATCGAAATCTCTCAAACATGTGAGATAGCCCATTAGTTTTCTCGTGTCAAAAGACTGTTACATACAAAATTCCATTAAGATCGAGTCTACCGTTCTTTAAATATAAATAGCTTGACCCAGACCCTTTATGACCCATTAATCGAAATTTCTCGAACATGAGACCTAGCCCAATAGTTTTTTCTTGCCAAAAAATTTTGTATACAAAATTTCATTAAAATCGATCTACCTGTTTTTTCGATATAGCTTGACCGTGACCCATTATGACCCATCACGACCCACAAATGACACTTATAATCGAAATCTCTCGATCGTGTGACTTACAAGGAAGGTCTCCATACGGGCATACTCAGAAAAATCTGAAAAAATTACAGAATGTTCTTCTCATACAGTTATATATGTTTATAAAAAAAATTTCGGCGGAATTTCCTTATTACGTCCGTAAAAAAATAATAAAAATTTCGTTTATTTGGCGATTTATCTCCGGTTGGCGAAAAAACGAAATTTTGAAAAATACGCTTTTACGCTTCGAATACTTTTTAAAGAAAAAAACTTTCTATGTTCAATTCATTTAAATAAGTTTAGTTTAAGTAATTTTAGTTTTGCATTTTTACTTTACTTTAAGTGTAATTTTGTCATATTCGTTTATATGTACTTTTAACAAAATGAAATTAATATATTTTATCATTTAAAACACAATTTAAATTGATTAAAATTGTTCCAAATTGAAAAATACACTGTTAAAAATCTGCTGCATTTTGTTGCAGCACGGTTACTTGGCCGTGAAATGGAGCTTTCTCATTGGTTGGAATAGAGATATTATATACAAGCGGTGGAGTGCGTTGCAACAAAATGCAGCAGATTTTTAGCAGTGTATGACGCGGTCAATTGACCGTGCTATGGAGCATTCTCATTGGTCAGAAGAGAGATATTCTATAAAAGTAGTGGAGTGACGTTGCAGTAAATGCTGCAGATTTTAAAAAGTGAAGTCAATTAAAATCAATTTTCAGATTCGTTAAAATCGTCTGCTTTTGGCGAGGAAATGCATTGCTCGCCAAATCCCGCGTCGCTTTCAGCTTTTCACGCCAATTATTCCAAACTATTTTATTTTTTTACATATTTAATAATGTAATTCCGCCGCTAATTTTCACTGATCTTTTATTACCTACATGAGTAGTTTAATTCGTATTTTTTTCAAAAGATTCTGAGTATGCCCCCAATGGAGACCTTCCTTGTTAGCCCATTAGCTTTCTAGTGTCAAAAAACTGTTACAGGCAAAATTTCGATGAAATTGATTCTGCCATTCTTTAAATATAAACAGCTTGACCCAGACCCTTAATGACCCAATATGACCCATTATTTTTTTTCTCGAACATGTAACGTAGCTCAATGTTTTTCTCGTGTCCGAAAACCATAGAATGCAATTTTTAGTCGAAATTGCGTGAGAAAATCTCTAGATAAAAATAGCATGACCCACAAATACCTCAAAAATGACCCACTAACTGAATTTTCTCGAACATGTTACCTAACCCAATGGTCTTCTTGTAATCCAAAACAATAAAATATAAAATTTGGTCAAAATCGTTAGAGCCGTTTTTTAGATAAAAATGGCTTGACCCATAATGACACAAAAATGACCCACTAATCGAAATTTTTTGAACATGTGACCCAGCTCAATAGTTTTCTCGTGCCAGAAAACGATTGGATACAAAATTTCCTTAAAATCGATCCAGACGGTCTCTAGATATAAATAGCTTGATCCTGACCCATTATGACCCAAAATGACCCAACAGTCGAATTTTCTCGAACATGTGACCTAGCCCAATGGTCTTCTCGTGCCCGAAAATGGTAAAATACAAATTTTTGCGAAAATCGTTAGAGCCGTTCTTGAGATAAAATTTACACACACAGACACACACACACACACAATTTTTGCTCGCATTATAGTATAAGATATAATTTTTAAAATTAATAAATCGATTAATCATCAAAGAATTCGAAATTACCGAGTGATTTTAAGCTGCTATGTTATTTTACTTAATTATTATTATTATTATCTTGTGTAATTTAGTTCACGCCGTCCTCAGGATCGAACTCGGGACCTTTTGATAGCGGAATAAATCCTTACTAACCGAGCCAAAGCTGCTGATGCCTGGTTGTACAGAATATGTCTTTTATGAGTTAGTGGGAAAATCTGTTAGTGCTTTTTAAAGATTTTTTTTTTTTTTCAAATACATTCTTTATAATATTTGTAAACGGTTTATTTTATTTTATTTTAGACTGATGCATAATGCTTATTATTTTTTAAAATCAATTTTTATTTTTTTAAATAGTTTAAATAAAAAAAATCACTGTTTAAAACCACTGTTTTTTTTTTGTTTTTTTTTTTTTTTTTTTTTTGAATGAATGAATGAACGAATGAATGAATGAATGAAAAAATTCTTTTATTAAAAACTTAAAAAAAAAAAAATAATGTTATAGACAATTTTTTGAAATTGTCGTACACTATTTATTTATTTATTGGCTAATTAATTAAAAGATTTTTTTAATAAGAAATAGGAGAAAAATTAACAGAAAAAATGTAATTTAAAAGGGACTTTTTATGTTTTCATTATTTCTTGTTGCCAGTGGGATACGAACCCACAATCTGCTCTAGCAGTCAATTAACGATATGGTGCCTTGACCACTCGGCCACGGAGCCCCTTACACAACGGAGTGTCTCCGTTTTTTGTTTTTATTTCCACCCGTTTCGTTATTTTCAGGAAATATGGTGGGATTTGCTGATTTGTAACGGACAATGACCTTTTGTTGTGAAAGGGGACTTTTTCTGTAAAATTCAGGAAAAAAATATTCGTGAATTTCAGAATTTTTTTAACAGTGTACTGCTGATGTCCGCTCTCCCACAAGGAAAGACGAGCGATTATTTCTCCCACTGGCTGGATAATCTCATTGGTCCACTGGTTATCACATTCTAAGTATGCCAGAAATGACGTTTATTGCTTAAAGCTTGGCGATAAGAATAGATTGTATGAAGATATTTTTTATGAATATCTCTCACTCCTGATTTATTCAATTTATTAAAACATTGAAAAATTAAATTATTTGTGAACTTCCTAATATTTATTATTTTAAACACATTATATTTGAAAAAGTTATTGCACAGCACTTGTAAATGAATGCGTAATTTCTGCATGCCGACGCGACGATTGAATAAAACTTGCGGTGGCTTTTTTTCCAAGTTAGCTGGTGAAAAAATTCTTTTCCTCAGTAAATCGTCGCCAAGTTTCAGTGAGGGGGATTTCAGCCAGTGAGGTTATCCAGCCAGTGGAAGAAATAATCGCTCGACAAGGAAAGCCTCCATACGGGCATATTCCGAAAAATCTGAAAAAATTACAGAATGTTCTTCTCATGAGGATATATACATTTATGAAAAAAATTTCGGCGGAACCTCCGTACCCTGTGCGTAAAAATATAATGACAATTTCGTTATTTGGCGATTTATCATCAGTTGGCGAAGGAAAACAATTTAAAAAAAATGTTTGTTTTTAAATGTCAAATGCATTTTAAAGGAAAAGAGTTTCATGTTGAACATGTTTAGATAAATTAAATACCTTTGGTTTTGTCAGTTTTAGTTTGTTTTAAGTATAATTTCGTTATATTGATATTTATATGCATTTATATTCAAATTTAACCATCAAAATTTGAGATTTAAAACGAAATTCAGATTTAAATTAATTAAAATTGTTTCAAGTTCAAAGCCCAGTTGACCATTGTCGATTCAATTTTGTTGCTATGGAAACATCTAGCTTTTATTTTTGAATACGCTTAAATGTATGAAAATAATTTTACTGAATAAGAATTTTTTATGCATGAAAATATTTTTTCCAGAGGTAAGTTGAGTAACTAAAGCAACAAATAATATATGTATGCGCAATTTAATATGTATATATATATGCATATAATATATTAAATTCTCTCAATGCTTATGTTTAAATTCATTAAATACCATTTACACGGATTCTAAAAATCCAAAAGTTTTCAGTTGCTTTAAAATCGTTTGCTTTTGAGGGGGAAAGTGTTGCTCGCCAAACTGTGTGATACTTTTGTCTTTTCACGCCAAATATTTGAAAGTATTTTATTTTTAACAAGTTTTCTACTGCAATTCCGAAATAACGGAACCATGGAACGGACCACGGAGGAAAACGATAGATGAAGGTGCAGTATGCTATAAAATTGGCTTATAATATGATGTGCGTTATCACTCAAATTTAAATGCCTTCATTTGGTCCAAACAAAAAAATCACGTGGCACAGGGGCCGAATTATTTGGCATCAGCCGTGAATTTTTTCTCTAAAGGAAAATTATCTATTAGTATTTAAGTATTCTAAAGTAACATTTCATTGTATTATGGCTTAAAACTTTAAATTAAAGATTTTCTTCTTTTTGGGGAAAGCATGTGGTTGTGTTTTAACTTAATGTCGCGGATTTTTGGGTTACATTTTTGGCGTCACCCCCAGCCACTATAGTTCATCTCTAATCTTTCTTTTTACTCGATGGAAACTAACACAGTAAAAAATTAGACACAGATCAAAATTTTATTTTTTATTTTTAGTTGTGCTACCATTAAAGGTTGTTCATAAGCACATAATGTATCCCAAAAATACAACAGAATTAGAGATTTTCTCCTCAAATTTTTGGACTAATGGAATGATGGTAGATTCTCTTTTAATGCTATGCATGTTAAATCGTTACTTTTAACAATTATTATTCATTTTCAACCCGTAATCATACCAAGAAAAGTATATAGTAATATTTTGTGTAAAAAAAATATATAGACAAATAGATACTTGTATATTTCTTGAAAAAGTAAATATGGAACAATTTCCGCGACTACATCAGCGAAAGCGAAGACAGCTACATTTTCGCCATTTTACTTTAAAACCCAAAATTTTGTCGTTAGCACTGTCGGAACACTGTGAATCGGAACACTTTTCAACTTTAACGTAAAAAAAAAAAAAAAAAAAAAAAAAAAGATTTTTTAATTTTTTTTTTTTTTTTTTTTTTTTTTACTAGAAATTTCGGCCTTGTTTTGTTCTTTACTTTTTAAGCAAAAATGTAACATTTGTTACTGTTTTCATATGTATATACATACATATATATATTTTTTTAAATGGTGGTTTTATTCATTTTCAACCCGTAATCATACCAAGAAAAGTATATAGTAATATTTTGTGTAAAAAAAATATATAGACAAATAGATACTTGTATATTTCTTGAAAAAGTAAATATGGAACAATTTCCTCGACTACATCAGCGAAAGCGAAGACAGCTACATTTTCGCCATTTTACTTTAAAACCCAAAATTTTGTCGTTAGCACTGTCGGAACACTGTGAATCGGAACACTTTTCAACTTTAACGTAAAAAAAAAATGATTTTTTAATTTTTTTTTTTATTACTAGAAATTTCGGCCTTGTTTTGTTCTTTACTTTTTAAGCAAAAATGTAACATTTGTTACTGTTTTCATATGTATATACATACATATATATATTTTTTTAAATGGTGTTAGTAGTAGTAGGAAAACGACAGTTTAAGCTCAGCCGCAGGAACAAGGATCCGTGCCGCCTGCGGTGCCTCCGGCTGTCCCTCCTGCGGCTGTCCCACCGCCACCATCCCTCCCGGTCCCTCCTGCGCCCACCGTGCGTCCCCCTCCACAAACGCCCCCTAGTGGAAAAAAGGAACATTCTATTATAACAGGATAGGTGAACAACCTTCCCTAATTAAAAATATTATCAATCACATCTCAACATTGAATCATACTATAAGATGAAGATTAAATTTGTATTTGAATTTTAAACAACCGTAATTTTAATGAGTATTATTAATTAAGCGAAACAATTAAAATTTCAGTTTTTAACCATTTTATTTAGATTTCTTCAACTACAAGATGAGATTATCAATTTAACTCAAGAAAGTTAAACATATATTTGAATTTTGCTTCATAGACATCTTAATGAGTAGTATTAATTAAGTAAAAACAATAGAAAATATCCAGTTTTATAGAAAAAGACTGATTTCTTACGATTTTTATCAACTATATGATCAATGTAACGACTTAAAAGTTGAAAGTTAAACATGTATCCTAGTTTTTCAACAGCTATAGCCTTAATGAGTATCGTTAATTAAGTAAAAAAAACAATGGAAAATATCGATTTTTATAGAAAAAGACTGATTTCTTACGATTTTTATCAACTGCAACATCAGTGTATCGACTTACAAGTTGAAAGTTAAACATGCATTCTAGTTTTTCAACAGCTATAATCTTAATGAGTATCGTTAATTAAGTAAAAAACAATGGAAAATATCAAGTTTTATAGAAAAAGACTGATTTCTTACGATTTTTTCAACTCAAACTTCAGAATATCAATTTGATAGAAAGAAATTTAAGCATGCATTCGAGTTTTGGACAACCATTTCCTTCACGAACATTAATAATTAAGCAAAACAACGGAAAATATTAAATTTTTAACTGATTTCTTCATATTTATTTTATTTATATATATATATATATATATATATATATATATATATAAAATCAGAATACACAACTTAAAATAGAAATTTAAACATATTTTTTAGTTTTTGAACAGTCGTTACCTCAAAGAATTTCAATAATTGAACAATTAACAAAGGAAACTAATGATTTTTTAACGAAAAAAGACGAATTAAACGAATTTGGTTAACTTTTACTCTAAATGGAAATTTCATCATACTTTTATATACTAACTAAGTAGAATTTTAATGCATAAACGAACACATTTCAATAAATACTCAACACACACACACACACACACACACACAAATTTGAAAACAACACCTGCTTCTTGTGACGTCATATTGAAACCAAAACTTATTCCTCCGAAGTCCCTCACCACACCTTTTCACCCCCATCTCCCCCAATTTTTTACCTTAGGTAGAGAAATGGACAATGCAATGACCTCTCATTCTTGTATATTTAGAAATCTGGGAGAAAAAAAGAGACATTTTATACACTCCAATTTCATAACAGTTACCGCAATATCCCAAAATTTGAATTTTGGAAGACATAATCAGTATAATTAATTAAACAAAATAATAAAAATATTATTTTTTAAGGGGAAAAGGTGAATTTAAGCGAATTTGATTAGTTTTACAATAGTCTTTTGAACAACAACTTGGAAATATAGATTTCTAACAGAAGAATTAAACGTATATTTTAATTTTAACAACAAAAACTTAACAAGTATCATTAATTTAACAAAAATAAATATCAATTTTAAAGAAAAGACGAATTTGAATAATTTTACACTAGTATTTTCAAAAGCAACATAGAAATATCAATACTTATTCACATATTTCACTTATTCACTGTATTCAATACTATATTTAATAAATATGGATACAATTTAAGAATTTTCTAATCTATAATTAGATATTAGCTGTATATTTAATGTTACCCATGTTTTCAACATTAGTTCATAATCGTGAATTTTGTATTTTAAATACCATGTATTCAGGTTCAGATTATTTTCACTTGAAATCATACAGAATTTTTTAACAGAGTTTGTTTTTGAAATCATTGAAGCAACTGTATTTAATATATTTAACACCAATTTTCTAAGATTTTCTAACATTTTCCGATTATACATTCTTCAGAAGTACATTTCTAAATGTTACAATCACTTTACATATCGAAAAGATATCATTGAAGCAACTGTATTTAATATTTTTAATACCAATTTTCTAAGATTTTTTAATATTTTCCGGTTATACATTCCTCAAAAGTTATTATTACGTATTCTAAACAATAGAAAATATTAATTTTAAGAATAAAAAGACGAATTTAAACAAATTTTATTAGTTTTACACTATTTTTTCTCACCTCCAACACGGATATATCAATTTTAACAGAAGAATTAAACGTATATTTTAGTTTTTAACAACAAAAATGTAATAAGTATCATTAATTAAACAAAAATAAATATCAATTTTCAAGAAAAGACAATTTTTTACACAAATTTTCACCTTTGAAATACATTTGCTTACATATATTGTTACAGTATATTACTAAACTTAAACTTTTTAAAAAGTTTGAATGTCTTTACAAAGGGTTCATACTTATATTTTTCACGTCTTGACTGCATTCGAAATCTTACAACAAAAGTATACTTTTATTATTATTATTATTATTATTCTAGAAAACCTAAAAATCGTTTCTTGCTGCTTTAGACACTTGACATATTAAAACTACTCTACCCATATAATTAATCAAATTAGGACATGATTCATCTTACACTTCAAAATTTCTGAATTTTTACAATACTTATTTTCATCAAACTTTATTCTTGATCCTATATATTTTAATAGCACAGAATTTTAACATCTGTTTTTATCTACTTATCAAAAAATTATTAAAACACCCAACAACATTTTCCAAATATGAATATTATCTTTACAATTTAATAATGCAAAACATACACGAATACAAAGTTTAATTTTTATAAACATTTCATATTT
The DNA here is from genome assembly GCA_964019185.1 of Maratus speculifer. Classification (NCBI taxonomy): domain Eukaryota; kingdom Metazoa; phylum Arthropoda; class Arachnida; order Araneae; family Salticidae; genus Maratus; species Maratus speculifer. Next base: position 216,852,722 of record OZ025297.1, on the reverse strand, counting down.
CAAACCAAACTATTCGAAATTTTCACAACATAAGAGCAAACATTAGACGAACTTTTTAACATTAATATTGCTTACATCTTTTCATCATAACTTTTAACTATGATAATTATCCATTTTTAGGTTGATTGTCGAAAAACTGTAACTGAAATTACATAAACTTAATGTAAAAAACCATGTTCTCACACAATTTCTTGAAATTCAACAAAGAATTGACTATTACTCCAATACTTATCTACTTGAATCTCGACTCTCGATAGTATATAGATATTGCATCATTACATACTTCAACTCTTTTCAAAACGTTTATCACAAAATCAAGTCAATCAAAGTCTAGTAGTTATCACACCTGTTCCTCAGAAATATTACTATCATATGAAACAGTAAAGAAAATTAATAGATATTTAATATTTAATAACTTCATACGTGAAATTACTGCCGAATAAGAATACTAATAATCAATAAAATCAACTGTTGGACAAAAAAAATAGTACAGATTACCGAAAATTCAAATCATTTTTTCTACAAAAATTACAAAAATTAACAAATGAATGACAAGTTAGAGAAATAACTAAAAAAAAATAATGAACATATTTACAAATTTATTAAAATCACACCTTTTTCTGGATTACAAACCACAATTTCTTGGAAAATTTAACACCGAATTTGTAAGATTTTAATCCTAGTATTACATACACTCAATAAATATTCAAAATTAACAAAAAATAATTTTTTAGTCTCATCAATAAGCAGAAATTCTATATTAAAAGAATATTTTCATAGTAGTACTTATAAAAATGAGAGTTTACAAACTGATTTTCATAATTTTATCACATTTAAACTTAATATTTTACATAAAACATTATTTAATCAAATTTTATGCTTTCTAATTCAGTAAAATTCAATACTTTTTTAGTTTTTAAACCAATACCACAATATTTATTTACATCAAACTTGATTCTTCACCTTTTATATTTCCGCATTACACACGTGAGATAAATACTAACTTGGATCAGGAGTTGAAGACAATTGATTCCATTCGATTTTCACCTTGTACGCATTGCTCCTACACGAAATTTCTTACTGCTATAATCATCTAATGTATTAAAACTAATCGACTGATATTTTTAATCAATTCATCAGATGTTTCATCTCGCGCTTCTGAATTATCGTGCATCAAGTTGCTTAAAATATAAATACTATCTTTATAGTTTTAATGATATATAGTATACATGGTTTATCTTGAGTTAGCACTTCCATAGTATTAATCAAATTATATGTTTCATCTTGCACTTGATCTTAATGTTTTCATCTTGCATCTGAATTATCGTCCATCGAGTTTTTTAAATAATAATATATTTATAGTTTTTGATTATACATAGCATGTACAAATACAATCTTTAATTTTAACATTTCATATTTCAAATAACCTATTTCCGAAACCAAGCTATGTGAATTTTACCACAATGTTTATTATCATAGAATAATTTGTGTTTCACACTTTTCTAAAAATTATCAGATATGTACCCCTCAGAGAAATTACTATCATATGAATAAATGAAGAAAATTTAATTTATATTAAATGTACACGAAATTGATTGCAATATACATGTATTTAATAAAAATAAATAAATAAGCGATTATTTATACATTAAACCTTTACTAAATATATATTTCTTTCATTATACAGATATTTCAACAAGATGAACCAAAACAGCAGCAAACTTCAGAAATTAATGACCCGAATGATTCATCCCTAGCACATGTAGCGTTAACGAATAACACATATGTGAGTACTTATATGAGAAATACTAGAATTCGTATATGAAACGTAATTAGAGTAAATACAAAATGATTTGTCTTACTACCTACACTTTAACAAGTGCTTTTTACCTATATTATTGAAGAGAATCCTAACTGTGTCCATTTATTTCTACTACAGATGTGCTCTATTTGCTACAAACACTACTTAAGTAAATGGAATTTAACAGAACATACAAAAATCTATACAGGTGAAAAACCTTACACTTGGAAAGATTACCATAAATGCTGTTTTCAAGGAGACGTGAATCAAAAATGCACACATTATCATATAAAGCATCATCAGATATATGTAAACTTAGCGAAGACATTCAAAAATTAGTCAGACTTTTGAAGAATTTAGAAATAAAGGAAGATATTTAGGCTATTTATCCATCATATTTTCACAACACTTACCACAATATCTCAAACTTAAAATTTGGAAGACATACACACTGCTGAAAAGTAATTTTGTGATTCTTCTAACCAGTATGAATGTATAGATGTTATTTTGCAGTGTATTCTTTAAATGCTCACATTAAATATTCTTTTATATGCATATATCGTTGTGTTTATTTTTCTAATACCTATTACATTAATGAAATACATAACATTTTAAGTGAAATAACACTCTCACAACTTAAAAAATGCATAAGAACATACAAAAATAAACAGATGTATGAAAAAATATGCAAGTTTACAAAATATTTTCATTGTTTTCTAGAAATATTAACAAAAAATATTTACAATATGAAAAAATTGTAAAAGTGAAAAGAAAAAACATAAATGTAAAAACAAAAACCACAAAGTGAAAAACTCATAACAAAGTTTTTGAAAAAAAATATTTACAACAAATTTTTTTTTTTTTACAAAAACCAAAACTTCCAAAAATATTTTTTTTCAAAAAAATTTTTTTTCAAAAACATTTTTTACAAAAAATTTTTTTTTCAAAATAAGTTTTTACAAAAGTAAAAAAAAGAAAATCACAACGTTAAAAAAATGAAAAATTTTTCTTAAAAAAAGTGTAAAAAATTTGCAAAAAAATGTTGCAAAAATTTCAAAAAAAGTTATGAAAAAAGTCTCAAAAATTTTGTCGTTTTTAATAGCAAATGCAATGGTTTCGCCATTGCATACTGCATTAAAACCAACGAAATTTTTGAAGCTTTTTTCATAACTTTTTTTGAAATTTTTGCAACATTTTTTTGCAATTTTTTTACACTTTTTTTAACAAAAATTTTTCATTTTTTTAACGTTGTGATTTTCTTTTTTTTACTTTTGTAAAAACTTATTTTGAAAAAAAAAATTTTTGTAAAAAATGTTTTTGAAAAAAAATTTTTTGAAAAAAAATTTTTTGAAAAAAATATTTTTGGAAGTTTTGGTTTTTGTAAAAAAAAAAAATTGTTGTAAATATTTTTTTTCAAAAACTTTGTTATGAGTTTTTCACTTTGTGAATTTGTTTTTACATTTATGTTTTTTCTTTTCACTTTTACAATTTTTTCATATTGTAAATATTTTTTGTTAATATTTCTAGAAAACAATGAAAATATTTTGTAAACTTGCATATTTTTTCATACATCTGTTTATTTTTGTATGTTCTTATGCATTTTTTAAGTTGTGAGAGTGTTATTTCACTTAAAATGTTATGTATTTCATTAATGTAATAGGTATTAGAAAAATAAACACAACGATATATGCATATAAAAGAATATTTAATGTGAGCATTTAAAGAATACACTGCAAAATAACATCTATACATTCATACTGGTTAGAAGAATCACAAAATTACTTTTCAGCAGTGTGTATGTCTTCCAAATTTTAAGTTTGAGATATTGTGGTAAGTGTTGTGAAAATATGATGGATAAATAGCCTAAATATCTTCCTTTATTTCTAAATTCTTCAAAAGTCTGACTAATTTTTGAATGTCTTCGCTAAGTTTACATATATCTGATGATGCTTTATATGATGATGTGTGCATTTTTGATTCACGTCTCCTTGAAAACAGCATTTATGGTAATCTTTCCAAGTGTAAGGTTTTTCACCTGTATAGATTTTTGTATGTTCTGTTAAATTCCATTTACTTAAGTAGTGTTTGTAGCAAATAGAGCACATCTGTAGTAGAAATAAATGGACACAGTTAGGATTCTCTTCAATAATATAGGTAAAAAGCACTTGTTAAAGTGTAGGTAGTAAGACAAATCATTTTGTATTTACTCTAATTACGTTTCATATACGAATTCTAGTATTTCTCATATAAGTACTCACATATGTGTTATTCGTTAACGCTACATGTGCTAGGGATGAATCATTCGGGTCATTAATTTCTGAAGTTTGCTGCTGTTTTGGTTCATCTTGTTGAAACATCTGTATAATGAAAGAAATATATATTTAGTAAAGGTTTAATGTATAAATAATCGTTTATTTATTTATTTTTATTAAATACATGTATATTGCAATCAATTTCGTGTACATTTTATATAAATTAAATTTTCTTCATTTATTCATATGATAGTAATTTCTCTGAGGGGTACATATCTGATAATTTTTAGAAAAGTCTGAAACACAAATTATTCTATGATAATAAACATTGTGGTAAAATTCACATAGCTTGGTTTCGGAAATAGGTTATTTGAAATATGAAATGTTAAAATTAAAGATTGTATTTGTACATGCTATGTATAATCAAAAACTATAAATATATTATTATTTAAAAAACTCGATGGACGATAATTCAGATGCAAGATGAAAACATTAAGATCAAGTGCAAGATGAAACATATAATTTGATTAATACTATGGAAGTGCTAACTCAAGATAAACCATGTATACTATATATCATTAAAACTATAAAGATAGTATTTATATTTTAAGCAACTTGATGCACGATAATTCAGAAGTGCGAGATGAAACATCTGATGAATTGATTAAAAATATGAGTAGATTAGTTTTAATACATTAGATGATTATAGCAGTAAGAAATTTCGTGTAGGAGCAATGCGTACAAGGTGAAAATCGAATGGAATCAATTGACTTCAACTCCTGATCCAAGTTAGTATTTATCTCACGTGTGTAATGTGGAAATATAAAAGGTGAAGAATCAAGTTTGATGTAAATAAATATTGTGGTATTGGTTTAAAAACTAAAAAAGTATTGAATTTTACTGAATTAGAAAGCATAAAATTTGATTAAATAATGTTTTATGTAAAATATTAAGTTTAAATGTGATAAAATTATGAAAATCAGTTTGTAAACTCTTATTTTTATAAGTACTACTATGAAAATATTCTTTTAATATAGAATTTCTGCTTATTGATGAGACTAAAAAATTATTTTTTGTTAATTTTGAATATTTATTGAGTGTATGTAATACTAGGATTAAAATCTTACAAATTCGGTGTTAAATTTTCCAAGAAATTGTGGTTTGTAATCCAGAAAAAGGTGTGATTTTAATAAATTTGTAAATATGTTCATTATTTTTTTTTTTTAGTTATTTCTCTAACTTGTCATTCATTTGTTAATTTTTGTAATTTTTGTAGAAAAAATGATTTGAATTTTCGGTAATCTGTACTATTTTTTTTGTCCAACAGTTGATTTTATTGATTATTAGTATTCTTATTCGGCAGTAATTTCACGTATGAAGTTAATAAATTTGTAAATATGTTCATTATTTTTTTTTTTTAGTTATTTCTCTAACTTGTCATTCATTTGTTAATTTTTGTAATTTTTGTAGAAAAAATGATTTGAATTTTCGGTAATCTGTACTATTTTTTTTGTCCAACAGTTGATTTTATTGATTATTAGTATTCTTATTCGGCAGTAATTTCACGTATGAAGTTATTAAATATTAAATATCTATTAATTTTCTTTACTGTTTCATATGATAGTAATATTTCTGAGGAACAGGTGTGATAACTACTAGACTTTGATTGACTTGATTTTGTGATAAACGTTTTGAAAAGAGTTGAAGTATGTAATGATGCAATATCTATATACTATCGAGAGTCGAGATTCAAGTAGATAAGTATTGGAGTAATAGTCAATTCTTTGTTGAATTTCAAGAAATTGTGTGAGAACATGGTTTTTTACATTAAGTTTATGTAATTTCAGTTACAGTTTTTCGACAATCAACCTAAAAATGGATAATTATCATAGTTAAAAGTTATGATGAAAAGATGTAAGCAATATTAATGTTAAAAAGTTCGTCTAATGTTTGCTCTTATGTTGTGAAAATTTCGAATAGTTTGGTTTGAAATATGAAATGTTTGTAAAAATTAAACTTTGTATTCGTGTATGTTTTGCATTATTAAATTGTAAAGATAATATTCATATTTGGAAAATGTTGTTGGGTGTTTTAATAATTTTTTGATAAGTAGATAAAAACAGATGTTAAAATTCTGTGCTATTAAAATATATAGGATCAAGAATAAAGTTTGATGAAAATAAGTATTGTAAAAATTCAGAAATTTTGAAGTGTAAGATGAATCATGTCCTAATTTGATTAATTATATGGGTAGAGTAGTTTTAATATGTCAAGTGTCTAAAGCAGCAAGAAACAATTTTTAGGTTTTCTAGAATAATAATAATAATAATAAAAGTATACTTTTGTTGTAAGATTTCGAATGCAGTCAAGACGTGAAAAATATAAGTATGAACCCTTTGTAAAGACATTCAAACTTTTTAAAAAGTTTAAGTTTAGTAATATACTGTAACAATATATGTAAGCAAATGTATTTCAAAGGGGAAAATTTGTGTAAAAAATTGTCTTTTCTTGAAAATTGATATTTATTTTTGTTTAATTAATGATACTTATTACATTTTTGTTGTTAAAAACTAAAATATACGTTTAATTCTTCTGTTAAAATTGATATATCCGTGTTGGAGGTGAGAAAAAATAGTGTAAAACTAATAAAATTTGTTTAAATTCGTTTTTTTATTCTTAAAATTAATATTTTCTATTGTTTAGAATACGTAATAATAACTTTTGAGGAATGTATAACCGGAAAATGTTAAAAAATCTTAGAAAATTGGTATTAAAAATATTAAATACAGTTGCTTCAATGATATCTTTTCGATATGTAAAGTGATTGTAACATTTAGAAATGTACTTCTGAAGAATGTATAATCGGAAAATGTTAGAAAATCTTAGAAAATTGGTGTTAAAAATATTAAATACAGTTGCTTCGATGATTTCAAAAACAAACTCTGTTAAAAAATTCTGTATGATTTCAAGTGAAAATAATCTGAACCTGAATACATGGTATTTAAAATACAAAATTCACGATTATGAACTAATGTTGAAAACATGGGTAACATTAAATATACAGCTAATATCTAATTATAGATTACAAAATTCTTAAATTGTATCCATATTTATTAAATATAGTATTGAATACAGTGAATAAGTGAAATATGTGAATAAGTATTGATATTTCTATGTTGCTTTTGAAAATACTAGTGTAAAATTATTCAAATTCGTCTTTTCTTTAAAATTGATATTTATTTTTGTTAAATTAATGATACTTGTTAAGTTTTTGTTGTTAAAATTAAAATATACGTTTAATTCTTCTGTTAGAAATCTATATTTCCAAGTTGTTGTTCAAAATATTATTGTAAAACTAATCAAATTCGCTTAAATTCACCTTTTCCCCTTAAAAAATAATATTTTGATTATTTTGTTTAATTAATTATACTGATTATGTCTTCCAAAATTCAAATTTTGGGATATTGCGGTAACTGTTATGAAATTGGAGTGTATAAAATGTCTCTTTTTTTCTCCCAGACTTCTAAATATACAAGAATGAGAGGTCATTGCATTGTCCATTTCTCTACCTAAGGTAAAAAATTGGGGGAGATGGGGGTGAAAAGGTGTGGTGAGGGACTTCGGAGGAATAAGTTTTGGTTTCAATATGACGTCACAAGAAGCAGGTGTTGTTTTCAAATTTGTGTGTGTGTGTGTGTGTGTGTGTTGAGTATTTATTGAAATGTGTTCGTTTATGCATTAAAATTCTACTTAGTTAGTATATAAAAGTATGATGAAATTTCCATTTAGAGTAAAAGTTAACCAAATTCGTTTAATTCGTCTTTTTTCGTTAAAAAATCATTAGTTTCCTTTGTTAATTGTTCAATTATTGAAATTCTTTGAGGTAACGACTGTTCAAAAACTAAAAAATATATTTAAATTTCTATTTTAAGTTGTGTATTCTGATTTTATATATATATATAAAAAAAATAAAATAAATATGAAGAAATCAGTTAAAAATTTAATATTTTCCGTTGTTTTGCTTAATTATTAATGTTCCTGAAGGAAATGGTTGTCCAAAACTCGAATGCATGCTTAAATTTCTTTCTATCAAATTGATATTCTGAAGTTTGAGTTGAAAAAATCGTAAGAAATCAGTCTTTTTCTATAAAACTTGATATTTTCCATTGTTTTTTACTTAATTAACGATACTCATTAAGATTATAGCTGTTGAAAAACTAGAATGCATGTTTAACTTTCAACTTGTAAGTCGATACACTGATGTTGCAGTTGATAAAAATCGTAAGAAATCAGTCTTTTTCTATAAAAATCGATATTTTCCATTGTTTTTTACTTAATTATGAATGCTCATTAAGGTTATAGCTGTTGAAAAACTGAAATGTATGTTTAAGTTTTCTCTCTTAAGTTGATAAAAATCGCAAGAGATCAGTCTTTTTCCATAAAACTTGATATTTTCCATTGTTTTTTTTTACTTAATTAACTATACTCATTAAGGCTATAGCTGTTGAAAAACTAGGATACATGTTTAACTTTCAACTTTTAAGTCGTTACATTGATCATATAGTTGATAAAAATCGTAAGAAATCAGTCTTTTTCTATAAAACTGGATATTTTCTATTGTTTTTACTTAATTAATATTACTCATTAAGATGTCTATGAAGCAAAATTCAAATATATGTTTAACTTTCTTGAGTTAAAGTGATAATCTCATCTTGTAGTTGAAGAAATCTAAATAAAATGGTTAAAAACTGAAATTTTAATTGTTTCGCTTAATTAATAATACTCATTAAAATTACGGTTGTTTAAAATTCAAATACAAATTTAATCTTCATCTTATAGTATGATTCAATGTTGAAATGTGATTGATAATATTTTTAATTAGGGAAGGTTGTTCACCTATCCTGTTATAATAGAATGTTCCTTTTTTCCACTAGGGGGCGTTTGTGGAGGGGGACACACGGTGGGCGCAGGAGGGACCGGGAGGGATGGTGGCGGTGGGACAGCCGCAGGGACAGCCGGAGGCACCGCAGGCGGCACGGATCCTTGTTCCTGCGGCTGAGCTTAAACTGTCGTTTTCCTACTACTGGTGTTTTTTTAAATGGTGGTTTTATTCATTTTCAACCCGTAATCATACCAAGAAAAGTATATAGTAATATTTTGTGTAAAAAAAATATATAGACAAACAGATACTTGTATATTTCTTGAAAAAGTAAATATGGAACAATTTCCTCGACTACATCAGCGAAAGCAAAGACAGCTACATTTTCGCCATTTTACTTTAAAACCCAAAATTTTGTCGGAACACTGTGAATCGGAACACTTTTCAACTTTAACGTATAAAAAAAAAAAAAAATATGATTTTTTAATTTTTTTTTTTTTTTTTTACTAGAAATTTCGGCCTTGTTTTGTTCTTTACTTTTTAAGCAAAAATGTAACATTTGTTACTGTTTTCATATGTATATACATACATATATATATTTTTTTAAATGGTGTTTTTTTAAATGGTGGTTTTATTCATTTTCAACCCGTAATCGTACCAAGAAAAGTATATAGTAATATTTTGTGTAAAAAAAATATATAGACAAATAGATACTTGTATATTTCTTGAAAAAGTAAATATGGAACAATTTCCTCGACTACATCAGCGAAAGCGAAGACAGCTACATTTTCGCCATTTTACTTTAAAACCCAAAATTTTGTCGTTAGCACTGTCGGAACACTGTGAATCGGAACACTTTTCAACTTTAACGTAAAAAAAAAAAAAAAAAAAAAAAAAAAAGATTTTTTAATTTTTTTTTTTTTTTTTTTTTTTTTTTTTACTAGAAATTTCGGCCTTGTTTTGTTCTTTACTTTTTAAGCAAAAATGTAACATTTGCTACTGTTTTCATATGTATATACATACATATATATATTTTTTTAAATGGTGTTTTTTTAAATGGTGGTTTTATTCATTTTCAACCCGTAATCATACCAAGAAAAGTATATAGTAATATTTTGTGTAAAAAAAAATATATAGACAAATAGATACTTGTATATTTCTTGAAAAAGTAAATATGAAACAATTTCCTCGACTACATCAGCGAAAGCGAAGACAGCTACATTTTCGCCATTTTACTTTAAAACCCAAAATTTTGTCGTTAGCACTGTCGGAACACTGTGAATCGGAACACTTTTCAACTTTAACGTAAAAAAAAAAAAAAAAGAAATAAAAAAAGAAAAAAAAAAGAAAAAAGAAATAAAAAAAGAAAAAAAAAAGAAAAAAGAAAAAAAAATGATTTTTAAATTTTTTTATTTTTTTTACTAGAAATTTCGGCCTTGTTTTGTTCTTTACTTTTTAAGCAAAAATGTAACATTTGTTACTGCTTTCATATGTATATACAAACATATATATATTTTTTTAAATGGTGGTTTTATTCATTTTCAACCCGTAATCATACCAAGAAAAGTATATAGTAATATTTTGTGTAAAAAAAATATATAGACAAATAGATACTTGTATATTTCTTCAAAAAGTAAATATGAAACAATTTCCTCGACTACATCAGCGAATCAGCGAAAGCGAAGACAGCTACATTTTCGCCATTTTACTTTAAAACCCAAAATTTTGTCGTTAGCACTGTCGGAACACTGTGAATCGGAACACTTTTCAACTTTAACGTAAAAAAAAAAAAAAAAGAAAAAGAAAAAGAAAAAGAAAAAAAAAGAAAAAAAAATGATTTTTTAATTTTTTTATTTTTTTTACTAGAAATTTCGGCCTTGTTTTGTTCTTTACTTTTTAAGCAAAAATGTAACATTTGTTACTGCTTTCATATGTATATACAAACATATATATATTTTTTTAAATGGTGGTTTTATTCATTTTCAACCCGTAATCATACCAAGAAAAGTATATAGTAATATTTTGTGTAAAAAAAATATATAGACAAATAGATACTTGTATATTTCTTGAAAAAGTAAATATGAAACAATTTCCTCGACTACATCAGCGAAAGCGAAGACAGCTACATTTTCGCCATTTTACTTTAAAACCCAAAATTTTGTCGTTAGCACTGTCGGAACACTGTGAATCGGAACACTTTTCAACTTTAACGTAAAAAAAAAAAAAGAAAAAGAAAAAGAAAAAGAGAAAGAAAAAAAAAAGAAAAAAAAATGATTTTTTAATTTTTTTATTTTTTTTACTAGAAATTTCGGCCTTGTTTTGTTCTTTACTTTTTAAGCAAAAATGTAACATTTGTTACTGCTTTCATATGTATATACAAACATATATATATTTTTTTAAATGGTGGTTTTATTCATTTTCAACCCGTAATCATACCAAGAAAAGTATATAGTAATATTTTGTGTAAAAAAAATATATAGACAAATAGATACTTGTATATTTCTTGAAAAAGTAAATATGAAACAATTTCCTCGACTACATCAGCGAAAGCGAAGACAGCTACATTTTCGCCATTTTACTTTAAAACCCAAAATTTTGTCGTTAGCACTGTCGGAACACTGTGAATCGGAACACTTTTCAACTTTAACGTAAAAAAAAAAGAAAAAAAGAAAAAAAAAAGAAAAAAAATGATTTTTTAATTTTTTTATTTTTTTACTAGAAATTTCGGCCTTGTTTTGTTCTTTACTTTTTAAGCAAAAATGTAACATTTGTTACTGCTTTCATATGTATATACAAACATATATATATTTTTTTAAATGGTGGTTTTATTCATTTTCAACCCGTAATCATACCAAGAAAAATATATAGTAATATTTTGTGTAAAAAAAATATATAGACAAATAGATACTTGTATATTTCTTGAAAAAGTAAATATGAAACAATTTCCTCGACTACATCAGCGAAAGCGAAGACAGCTACATTTTCGCCATTTTACTTTAAAACCCAAAATTTTGTCGTTAGCACTGTCGGAACACTGTGAATCGGAACACTTTTCAACTTTAACGTAAAAAAAAAAAAAAAAAAAAAAAAAAAAAAAAAAAAAAAAGATTTTTTAATTTTTTTATTTTTTTATTTTTTTACTAGAAATTTCGGCCTTGTTTTGTTCTTTACTTTTTAAGCAAAAATGTAACATTTGTTACTGTTTTCATATGTATATACATACATATATATTTTTTTTTAAATGGTGTTCCGATTCACCCAGGAGATAGGTGTGATTCGGAACAATTGTTATAATCTTTATTTATTTTGATTCAAACTTTAACAATTTAAATAAAAAATATATAACAAGTTGAATGTAGATTCTGCCATTGCAGAATTCAATTTCGCCTCCGATTAGGGGGAAAAAACCGATAGGATTTTTTTAGAAGGGCGACACCGTTTAGAATGCAATGAACTAACTTCATTTTTTTGTGTTTATCAATATAATAGCAAACAGAACGGCGTGAAATACCCAATTGATTAGCAATTTCTCTGAGTCATTGGAATTGCGGAATATTAAAGAGATACAATTTGACGTGCTACTTCTTCATTGACTAGATTCATCAAAAACGGATTTTTTCTTTAGTTTAAACGCTTTTTTATAGACGCTGAGAAAAAGGAAATGCATTTTAACAATAAAACGAGTGAAATCCCATCGAATTCGACGAATGAAATATTTAAAAGACCCGATCGATTTAGTTTTAAAAAAAAGCAAAAGTAATTACATTATTGAATCAATATATAATAAATATATTTCCAAACTTAATGTCAAGTTTGCCAGTTACAATTTTGCATGCAAATATTCGCACATCTTCAGTTAAAATTGTAATCTGAGTGCCGGCGAAATACAGAAATTTTATTTTATATGCACTCACAGAAAAATAGTTTTATTAAAAAAAAATAATTTCATTTGCTACTTCTAGGTTATCCCGTCGACCAATTTCGCCAAATTATACGAATCGCCAAACTATTAGCCAAATTATACATATCGACATATTTTTTCTTTTTAAATAATTAAAAAAAAAACAAATAATTAGTAGAATATTGTTAAAAGTATAAATAAAAAATCGAAATAAAAATCACTTAATGATGTTTTAAATACGTGTATCGTATTTAATATCATTGAATGTTACATTCACGATCCTCCATTATTGGTATTTAAGCTTATTTTTTGGCGATTGTTTTTTGGTCGACCGGATAACCTAGTAGTACCTTTCATTTTTACTGACATTATTTTCACTAACTGAAGTCATCTGAAAGTAAAATCTCAATCTCAGTGTCCATAATGAAAAGAAATATTGAAATGTAATATCATTATGAGTAAAAATGCGATGTTTTAAATAGTGACACGTCATTTTTTCTTCAAATGTTTTTTTTTTTTAAAGTTACTGTTATTAGTAATATGAAAAAGGCATCCGTAATAATATTGTAATTCCTATTTATCTGGTTGCTGAATGACATCATTTTCTCATTTGAAATTTTTCTTTAGACATTAATTTTTATCATAAATTGTTTTCTGTTATTTTATTTACATTATTATTATTATTTCTCAGTAAATATATATTTTTTACTTCAATTAGTGCACAATTATAAGCAATCTTTTATTGTGGTTAAATTTTACGAAAACAATTGACTTTTTTCTTTTAAATGCAAGGACATGTTCACTGATGAAATAAAGCTTCTGACTCGTGGAACACAAAATAAATTTTTATTATCAAGAGAAAAGCTAAACTGAGTTGCCACCATATTTAAGAAATATCGTAAAAAGCATTTAAAATTAAAATTAAAATATAAAAATGGAAATAAATTAAAAAATATCTAAAATGGGCACAACTACAAATAAATAGCTTTCATTTTTAAAAAAAATTATCAAAATCGGTTGAGTACAAAATTCAGGGCTGACGACACGACATTTTTTAGCTTGTCTGAAAGAAATAGCATCGGAGGCTAATAATGATAAGAGAGGAATAGGAACACGTAGTTACTATCAAAACAAGCCTTTATTTTATATACAAGTAAAGATATGCCTTTTTAAAAATTTAAAAACCACTTTGAACTCAAGAAAAATTAAAATTTATTCCAAGAAATTGTATTCGAGTTGCAGAGGTTGGAATTTAATACAAATTCAGCCCTGTTAAGTGTTATCCTTTTCTTGTAGTCTATGGGTAAGGAATAGCCCCCATCAGTCGCTGCATGTATTAATACGATCTACTAGTACGCCCTCATCCCCAGTCCTTAGTACTGTTTGCATTCCTCTCTTTTTTAATTGGTTTTCCATTTTGAGATGTTTGTGTAATGTTGCGGATGTTAGAAAATAACTCTGTGCAATTTTTCTTAGTAATTTGCCATTTTTAAATTCTTTTATTGTGTGTTCCATGTCTGTTGGATTGGGCGTTCACTTTTTTGTTTAACTAAGTAATTTCTTGGCACCTTTAAACTCTTCAAATAATTAGAAAAAACAAAATATTGTTACAATACATATTCATACATATTTTTTCAGGTATTTCATGAAATTATTACTGTATAGAAAATAAACCATGAGAGAAAACGTGTTCCGATTCATCCTGTAAATCTTAAACCTCTGATGTTACAAGCCATTTTTCACTTTTTCATTATGTAGTTTAGAAATAAGTAGAATTTAATACAGCATATCATTTACAGGTCTATCATTAATTAAAAATCCATATTCTTAGGTTTAGAAAACGAAAAGTACTGCAGTTACACACAAAGTTTTGAAGACGTTAAAAAAATAAGGTTTTTGAGGATCCACTTGTAATTTTTTTATGTACCCCAGTAGTGATGCCAACATGGCAAAAATGAATTTCCCAAATCTTAATGTTATTACCTTTTTATAAAAAAATTGACAGCTAAAAATATCATCACTTATATTTATAATGTATTTATGTGCATGATTGGGAAGTTTCGTTCCTATTCACCCTGCTGTTCCTATTCAATTCACCCCATTTTACGGTAATTTAGCTGCATTCTAGTTTAAAACAAATAATAACATTAGTTGCGACCATCTACGACCTAAAGAACAACTCCAATTATTAGGACGAGCGAAGCGAATCCTCTACTAGGCCACTCAAATTACATTTTGTCGTACACTTTACAAAAAAAACTATTCAATATTTTAACTTCAAATTAAACACAAAAATAAATTATGATCTGTAGATTTGCACAATATAATTTTTTTTACAGTAAATTGTTAAAAAATTTATTATTTTAATTAATTTATTTTACATTCATTTCCAATACGGACGCATTTTAGCAAATAAATAAAAAAAGAAACGCGTATATTTTCAGAAAAAAAAATATAAATCATGGAGTAAGTAATTATAGATAGAATCATGATTAATTTAATAAATAAAATATGTTTTCATTATTCAGAAAAATCGTTTGAACAGATGACACTTAAACATTTAAAAAAAATTGTATTGTGGATTTTTTTTTCTTTTTTGTAAAGTGGCAACAAAAGAATTGTAAACGAATAAAATTAATTGTTAAATTTGTTATATAAACCCTGGAGTTTCGGGACAAAGCCTCCCTTACGGGTAGTAGCACACGTCTCAGTACTTGCCAACCAACCAACCAATTTCTTATATAAATGAAAAATTAAAAGAATTGAAGCGTGAAGTTGTTGCCTCGATTCAAGCTCTTTATAAATGTAATAAAGCAAAGTTGGCCGATTCAGAAACGACAAATTGACTTTAATCATTTCTTATTTTATCATTTGGATCTAAAGTAGTGATGGGCGATTTCGATTTTTTAAATCGATTTAATCGATACTACGGCCAACTCGATTTAATCGATACTTTAAATTTTTTAATCGATTTCTCTGAAGGTAATATAATTTTCAAATTCCTTCAAAAGTCGAAGATAAAATAGACGGATGTGCCAATTCCAAAATTTCAGTGTATTAGTTTCTAAGATAGAAGAATTAAAGAAACCTCAGAACCCCCCCCCCCCCGCCCGCCCCCTGCAAAATAGCGTTTTTTGTTGAGTGATGTACACCAAAAATTGATCAGGATCAATTTTTATTAAGTACCAGCTGAATCTGAATTTTGATGAAAATCCATGAAAGCGCGAGATACAGCTATTGCGAAATCATAAAAATGCAGCATATCAGCGCCACCTGTTGGGCAAATTACACCAAGAACTAAATAACAGTAATCTATGTCAGAGATTTACTGAATCTGAATTTTGATGAAAATTCGTTCTTGAGATAGCGCTATTGCGTTAATCATGATTAATGCAGTATAGCAGCGCCATCTCTTAAACGATTTCCACCAAAATGTAATTAGCATAAAATAATATCAAGGACTAATTGAATCTAAATTTTTATGAAAGTCCGTGCATTAGTTCTTGAGATAAAGCTAAAAGGGAAACAGGGGCGTGCGAAAAGAGAACTGCGCCCGGTTCAAAGTTCCAATTTAGCCCCCCCCCCCCTATTAACTTTTTCTTGTGATAAGCTAGAAGTGATGTTAGTAGTAAAAATTTGGCGCCCCCTAAATTTCCGTGCTCGGAACGACCGCTTCCTTTCGCCCCCCCCCCCCCTTTCACATGGCGCTGAGTGGAAATTGTGAAAAATTCAGTATAGCAGCGCCATCTGAGAAGCTATATACATCAAAATGCAAAATACATCAATTCATGTCAAGGACTAACTGGATCTAAAATGTGATGAAAATCCGTTCATTCGTTATTCAGATATAGCTGTTGCGCAAATCGCAAAAAATTCAGCATAGCAGCGCCACCTGTTAGGCTATATGCACCAAAAATTAATTAGATTAAGTTTATATCAAGGTCAAACTAAATCTAAAGTTTTGTGGAATTCCGTGCATTTGTTCTTGAGATAGAACGGTCAGAAATTTTTGTCCTATAGAGACTCACAGAGTGACAGACACACACACAAACAGATATTTCTTAAAAACCATGAAATTGTGTTAAAGACCTTCTAAAATATATAAATCCATCAAAAACGGGAAGTCAAAATTTTTCACGAATCTAATACTCTCTTCTTGTAAAGTTACAAAAGAAAGTAAAAATGTAAAATCGATTCTGCCCGTAAGATCGATCTTTAGATTCGATGTCGATCTTTAGATTCGATTTCGATCTTTAGATTCGATGTCGATCTTAGATTCGATGTCGATCTTTAGATTCGATGTCGATCTTTAGATTCAATTTCGATCTTTAGATTCGATTTCGATTTTTTTTTCTTTTTTTCTAGGCTAAATTAGTGTTGAATGCATGTATTTTTCTCGGAGGAAGGCATCATGTTTTACAGCTCTGTCAGAGAGGGGGAATCGCAATTTGTGCATTAAAAAGCATAAAATCGCATAACTTCTGGGGGGGGGGGAGTAATCCCCTGCGGGCCACCCCATTAGTTCGACACAAAGTTAAATCGTTATTTTTTTGTTTAGAAGTCCAGTTATTTGAAGTATTAGTTTATTATGTTTTATTTTTCACGCTCGTCTATTCTAATCCCCCTTTCCACGTCAGTTTTAACTTACAGGGCCGTTCGAAATATGCATACAGTTTAAAAAATGTCCAATTCTCGGTCTATTTTATTTTAGATCCACATTTTAAATCCTTGACAAAAGATAAATAAAGGGTCGCCCTTCCGCCCGTTTGGGGGTTATCTGCGGCCCGACGGGGGGGCATATTTTTTTGTTTCTTCAGAAGAAACAAAAAAAATTTTGAGGGGGGGGGGGGCTTGCACCCTCCTCCAATATACACCTTAAAATTTCGCTCATTTAATTTTCTAAAATTTTTAACTTAAAAGTTACATGGCACCCCCAGAGCTGTGGACCCTTCCCCCCCTGTCGATCACTCACCTAATTTGGCTTATTTCTTCACTTCATTTCAATCTTTAAAAGGCTATAACTTTGCTTCTATAGGAGTTACAGTGATGAGAAAAATTCTAGTATGTCTAACCATTTCTCGCCGTTCTTTTTTCTTTTCCAGTTACCCGGTTTTCCCTATAGGACCTTTTTTTTTGGGGGGGGGGGCAGAAGGGGTTTTTCTTCATACAATATGTCTATTGAAAGCTTATGCTTCATACATTACAAATCTAGCAAAAGAAATTTTCTCCCATCATTTCAGGTCACGATACGGACCCATAATGTGTTAAAATTTTGATTTTTCAAACTTCTTGAAAAAAGAAAAAAAAATGATACATATTAGCGAAACTGGGGTTCGAACCCGCAATCGTTTGATTGCACACGTAATCCCTAAGCTTATTGGCCACCGAGTACTCAGCAGCGCTATTATTTCTTTAGATTGTCATCTTTAAATTCGTAATATCTTTTGAATGGAATGTCCGATTTGAGTAATTCAAAAGTAATATACAGATATTGTAACAGGTATTAATACAAAACTAGCGAGCTTCGCCCGCTAGCGGCCCCTTTCTGAAAAAAGAGTTGAGTTGTTTCGATGCTCCCTACATGATAATCAATTTCGTGCGGGAAAATGTCGAATACAAATCTTAGTTTTGTTCGTGCTCGTAAATATTCCTCCCGTACGTCAAAGTGCATTAAGAAAAATACTTTCTTATTAATTTTCATAATTGTTTTTTTATTACTTAAAATTGTTCTTTTATGTGGATATAAAAAAAACCGTTGATTTTTTCATATCGGCGTAGCTTGGCTAAGTGCACGCATGTGCAATGCGAAAAACATTGTTTCTGTTTATACAAAAGATGAAGATTTAATATTTATAAAAATATGTTTGTTGTTCTGCAAATGGTTACACCTATTATTTTATTTAAAAGATAGTTCTGATAGCCATATTTTTCCAAAAATTTCATACCTCATTAAAAGTGGATTACCAAGAATGGTATTAGCCGATTTTAAGGAAATATTGAAATTAAGTAAAAGTTGTTCCTAAAACTATAAAAAAAAAAAGGAAGTTCGTTCTTTCCCCGTAATTTCGCGGTTTTTATTTATTTAAAAATACTTCTAACTGTTGTATCATTTCAAAATAGTGATGCAACTTGTACCACGGTATTCTCTAACTGCTTTTATGAAGATTTTAAAGAAATGTCAAATTTTAAAATGTATTTATTTGCAATAATGTTCTCTAACGATATTTTAAAAATATACGGATTCCGAGTGTCGGATTAGTGAGGTCGCAATGTATTACTATTACACACTTTGAAAAAAACCTCGAGTATAATTTTCGTGTAAAAATATGCATATTTTGTACAAAAAATTTAATTTTTAATTTTTTCCTTTTTCACATTTAATAATTTAAATTAAAAAATTCGCCTATTATATTATTTAAAATACAGTTACGGCCTCCCGATTTTTTCAAAAATTTTATGCAAGGTGTAAAACCAGTACCCCAAACACACATATAAAGATCATTGAAGAATACAGGATTTAAGGGCTACTTTTACCTAAAAATATGGCAGAAAAAAAAATCGCCCTTTTTACGCCGTAATTTCGCGGTTTTTACAGATTTAAAAATATTTCTAACCGTTGTATCTTTTTGAAATTTTGATACAACTCAAAACGATGTATTCACTAAGAGGTGTATAAAGATGAAAAGAAAGATTGAAAATTAGGGATTTTATTCATATAAATATGAGCGGAAAAAGTGTCCAAAAAGCAAACAAAATTGTACGATCGGAGACCCTTTTTCTCGATTTTTTTTCAAAGGGTTAATATTAGAATATTTCAAAAATAAACACACCGTTGGAAATTAGACAGAAGCGTCTTTGAGGGGTATTTTTTTTCTTTGTCGTGCGTCCAAAATTAAAAAGGATGGAACCGTTTTAAAATTCGATAGTTTTTCGGTCGAAAATTCTGCGGAGAAAAATGGAAAATGAAAGCTTTCGGGAAAACGTTTTTTTCAAAAGGTTAATGTTCGTATTTCTTGAAACCGAATAGACCGTCGGAAAGGTCTTTAAATTTCCTTCAAGAATATGTAATTTGTTTTAAAATCCGTGAATCTGCAGCACGGATGCGACGTTATATAAAACTCCTTAATTTTCGTATTTTCGACACCTTCGTGGTTCTTCATCCGCGGAAAGCTAGTTTCGACCGGAGAGCTCCGTCAGAGAACCGTCTCGGAACTTGGATTTTTTGTCACGTTTCCTGGGTAGTTTTTAATTAATATCTCGGGTAATTACCGGGCGATTTTCTCGAAATTCATTATCACAAATGGCCGAATCGTCCCGAGTCGATAGACACCCAGAGCGCCACTCCACTCGGCCGTTGAGAAAAGTTTTTAGCGGTACAGACAGACAGACGTTTACTGCGGTTAATAGTATAGATTGTGACTATATTCTTTAAGACAATATTTAAAATGTATGTGATAACAGTAAAGACTGCTACAATACAGTTCTTTATGCTAACCCACTCACACTAAAATATGGCAATTGTCGTGCAATAACTAAATATCAGTGAAATGAGATAAGAAAAAAATCTTCTAATTTGTTTTTGTTTTATTGCTGTTGTTTGTTTGTTTTTGTTTTTTCATCTTAAAAGTAATTGTATAGCAATTAATTTAAACAAAGAAAACAAAAAGCGAAAAGTAGGCCAAAACTGACAGCACATTTTCTGCATTTTTTTTTTTTTTCATAACATTTTGTGTGTGTATCTTACGGAGGTAACTCCATGGTTCCTACCAATACATTAGTTTATAATTATTTGAAAAATAATACCTTTTTATTTAAAGTAAAAACTATATTTTACAAGTACTGTATTTCTGTTCCGTATAATAGAATAAAGCAACACATATTTTTCCTGTCAATATATATTTTCTTTCTGATAACTTCTATAACTTTTAATTAACACTTTTGTGACTATAAAATTTCGAAACTCAATAGAAGATAAATTGCATAATATATTAATCATTTTATTCTCTTTATTTTAACACAACATACACGTTGCACGGAACATATTAGAAAATTTATTTCTTATATGGCCCAAGATAGAAAATTTAACACCCTTGAACAGGTGGTCAATACCGTGAAAAAGGTTTTTAATTTCTAAACAAAAAAGATCATAAACTATTTCTAGTCGTAAGTCAATCGCTGTAAGTTTCATTTCGATCGATAGTTCCTTTAGTCATTAATCTGCTAGTACTAAAAATTATTTCGCACTTATGATCTTTTAATGAAGCTCTGTTAAGAATCTTATTACTTTTAAAAGTGATCATAAAGCTGCTTTCACAAAATTATATTTACACCACCATAGGCGTAGCGTGACCAAAACTTTTGGGGGGGCACCAGCGAAGTAAAAACTGCGCCCCTTGGCAAATTTTCAATTTGGCGCCCCCCCTCCCCTTAGCCCCCCTTAAAAGTAATAAAAAATCTTTTTCTTTTGGTAGGCGTCATAAAACTAACAAATATAAATTAATTCTATTAAATAATTATTTAGCGTTTATTTTGGAACTTTAAAAGGTTTAATTTTAATTAAGAAATTCAGAACTAAAACATACAGAAATTTGCATTTTTTTGTCAAAGAGTTCACAATGTTTTAAAACAGGGATGAAAACGATCAAGAGAGGTAAAGAAATTCCCTGAAAATGATTGTCGGTCAAAAAATGGCTCGCAGAATAAATTTCGTACATGTGGTGACCGTCTCTTTAGCATGTCCTTCCAGTGGAACATGCTAGAGGTCTACATTTACAGGAATTTCCAGGCACGGGCTCAGCACGGCCCGGCGTGTGTATTAAAAGTTTCACCCGAGCCCGGCCCGTTTATATTTTCATAGTTTAGGGCTAGGTCCTGCTCGTACAAAAAATTAGTGAAAAAACATAAGTATTAATTGGATAATTTTACAATATACTTTAAATTACTATGTGTTCACAAAATATCCTGAAAATGCCTGAAAATACTCAATAGCAGCATTAATAATTGCTTAGACATTTAAGACTTTTCAATATTCAAATAAAGATTCATAAAACTTTATGTAGGTTAGAATTTAAAAAAAAAGGTGGTTAAAAAAAATCCTAACCTTTGAAACTATAAAAAAGTAGATTTTGCAATACGAGGTTTATCGAAAAACGAGTTTTCCACGGAATTAAAACAGAAACAAAACATAACTACCCGGACTGGATTTTGATGAAGTACTCGTTGCCCTCAACATGGTATCGCTCTAAATAGCGCGAAAAAGATTCTCAATGCAGGAAACCACATCGAAACACCTGTTTATCTGGAAACTGAGCGCCAGGTGGGTGCCTAATCAACTTGCACCTTAACACAAAAACAAACGTGGAAAAGCAGCATTGATGTTGAGGTAGCGATATCACGATGAAGGAAATGAATACCTCAACAAGATTTTAACGGTTGATGAGACGTGAGTAGACAACTGTAACAAGTTCCTGCCTCCATTTCCAGGTGGCAGACTTCTATGACACTGGACTCAAAAACTTGTCCCACGTTGTGACAAGCGTTTTAATTCCGTTGGTTCTAATGTGGATTTGTAGTTAAAACATAGCTGTATCTTTTGTAATAGTTCTTTTTGGGTAGTTATATTTTGTTTCTTTCTAGCCACGGAAAAATTATTTTATGGATGACCCCAGAATTTTTCAGTAAATTATTATTCTGATCAAATTTAGCTACTTTCTGATACATTTCTGAATTCCTTTCTTTTCGAAAACACATAAAATTGGCAGACGTTCTTATTCAGAAACTGTGTAATAGAATGGAATTTTCCATTTTTCGTAAAAGACAAAAAATCTTTGAGAAAATACTGCCAAAGTTGTCATTTTGAATCGAAATTCAAGACGCAATCGCACTAGGGAGAAGAAAAAATTGTCATCAAGTGATTAGAATATGTTATAAATCAAAAAGTTATTTATTTATTTAAAAAATGGAAAATGCTAATCGATTACAAATTACTTCAATCATCAGCCTGTTAATTTTATGCCTTTATAAAGAAAATTGAGTCAGAAAGTGTGTCAAATTTCACGTTGTTGAGCTGGGAATTTGAGAGTAACCTTAAGTTGTACTTACAAAGATTATATTAAAATACGTTCATTATTGCTAATAACATTTTTACAGAACATATTCCTTGCCCTCTACATCCTGAGAAAAATTAAACCTAGTTTTGTCCCGTCTCGACTGTGTAAAAAAATGCAAGCCTGATCTTAGCCCGCTACAAGCCTGAGCTGAAAAAAATTAAGCCCTGATTCAGATGCCATATAACTGTTCGATGCCGATCTATATGCTGGACATTTCGTAAATTCTTTATTGATATTGTCAAGCTATCATCGGCTCGTGACGCACAATTATACATATTCTTGCGAAAGTCATATTCATCGGCCCAGTAGAGATCTTTATATCGGGCCGGTAGGCCTGCTTAATTTTTTTTATCGATCCGGAACGGCAGGTTCGTTCAATTTTTTTGTTGGCCCGGTCCTTTGCATTTGTTTAGAGGCCCGATTAATCTATTAATTTTCTTCAAAACATAATTGCTTGTCCCACTGTAAACAACTAGATCCAGTTTCGCTCTGACTCGACTATGCAAAAAAAAAAAAAAAAAAAATATATATATATATATAATGTATACATAAGACTCAGTCCAGCACGACTCTGCTTATGAAATTGAGTTTGTGCTTAGATACGATATGATTGTCCGATTATATGATCTCTAATCTGGGCATATTATAATTTCTATAGTGATTTTGTCAAACTAGTATCGGTTCGTAAAACACATTTATAATTGTTATTCTCGCGAAAGCTCATAACCAATGAAAATTGTCCATATTTTATCTGTTTCGCTTAAATTTTTATGTAGAGCCGTTAATGAATGGATAAATGTGAAATGAATGAATAAATAAAATGAATAAAAAACTAGTCATTGAGGGCCACCGTAATACTTACCCATCATGGATATACATAATATAATATATGAAAATAAAACATGTATGAAATATTTATAAAATGCATTGCAATTTCAAAACAAAATTTAATCGTATATTTAAATTTTATAATATACATAGTAATGCTCTATTAAATATAATGCGATACGTATACGTGCCGCAAAAAGACTTAAGAATCCTTGTTTATCCGCGCCAGCAAAATTTTACTGTAAAATTTGCCTTATTTAATTGGAGCATTTTCCTGATTTAATAATGCACAAATTTTTGTTTTAAACAATTGTTGACGAACATTAAAAATTTCGTAAAAGGCTCTCGTCGCGAAGGAGTTAATGGTTAATGAATTGCTGATGAACCAATTTCGACAAATTATATAAAACGCCAAGCTATTCAAGTAGTACAGAATTGTGTAACCGAAACATCCTTATAACTCCAAAAATAATAATCATATTAACTAACAGTTTACTGCGTCGGATTAAGAGTCTCATTTTCAATTAAAATATATCTTTGAACTGAAATTGAAATACAAGGTCATGAGAAAACGAAGAATGTGGAAAATAGGATTACAAATATCTCGGCAACTAATAATCCGATCGACTTCATTCTTTATGCAAAATTTGTGTTATTTTATTGCCTTTTACATCCACTCATTAAAATACAAAATTTCGAAAAACTTCATATACCTTTCATCAGAACGAATTTTTCGAGAATCCTAAAAAAAATTCCGAATAATCGAGGTTACTGATATTAAATAGGCTTCGTTCCATCTTTACATACTAAGAACATACAAAGTTTCAAGTCTCTATCTCGATTTGTTCGGGAGATAGAGCATTTACAAACACACAGACGGACGGCAATTTTTTTTTTTTTTTTTCTGGAAATAAAAATGTTTTTCGGAATTTGTAGTAAATAAAATATGTAAATCCGCCAAAAAATTTTTTTTCGATTTTCAAAACGATTGCAAGATTTACCCTATGCTACGTATAATGAGTAAATAATACAAAAAAAAAGGTCAATTTTGATTTTAAAATATAAATTTTAATTTAAAATTTTTAAATATTAATCATGTTTGAAGATCGATATATTTTCTAAAAAATGTAATTCTTTTTAATTTTTTTAAAAAGTTTTAAATTTTACAGAAAAAAAAATTAAATCATCTTTGTAATTTACAAAAATATTTGTTTTTGAAAACATATCTTTTAAAAGAAAAAATAGTATTTTTCATATTCTTTTCTACAAGATTCATTGAAAATATGGACTGGAAATAAAAAAAACCCTTAATAATAATAAGATGAATAATAACAATAATAAATCCCGAAGACAGTTGAATATATTATTGAAAATCATGGTGAAAATTTTCAGGACTTTTCTAGTTTCAAATCTTCATTGTATTATATATACTAATGAAAATGAATTTGTAAATATATAAAGAAAATATATGTTGCCAAACGCAGAAAATAAAGAATTTAAACAGACATTTAAGCCGATTCTCGAAAAGATATTTTTTTTCCCTTGCATAACAACAAAAAACTTCCTGACATATTTTCTGACTAAATTTTAAACTTAAAAGCGTGACAATTGCAATCGTGATTATTGAAGAGATTTATGATCAAATGTTTTTATTTCTATTTTCCGATAAACGAATTACATCTTAAGGCAGGTTACTGTCTCAAGGAGGTAATTTTTTTGCCTCACTCTCACTATCACCGCCCGGAAATTCAGTTCGAAATGCCAAATTGACAACTCTTCTAAAAGTATTTCTGAGTTTATCGAAAAGTAGAAATTAGTATTCAGTTATAAAATTGAAAATAAGAGCACCTGTTCGGATTTAAAAAAAAATGTGCGAAAAAATGCAGTTTGGATCTGAGAGTTACATTGAAAAAACAATTTCTTACAATATTTAGCAATGATAAAAATTTTAGTTTTGTAGGTTTTTATTTTAATAAAATCAATAATAAAGTATTTTATTATTCTAACAAAAGTTATTTTTGGGCTTCTTATAAAATAATAAGGTAATCATGAGTTGTATTTTATATTATTTCATATTTTTGCTTCATGCGCTAGTTAGAAAATGATATTTTGTGCCAGTGGGAAACAGTGTTCTCGGATTTTACACCCTCCCCCCCAAGAAAATCATAGAACAAAATTTATTTAGATTCTCAAAACATTGACCTAATGCATTTTGAATGGTTAATACTGACACTGTAACATATAACAACACAGTTTTATTTATTTTTATTTTATTTTATTTTTTAATAAGCGAAAGGATTTAATTTTGCAGTTTGCTGGAAAGATATAAATACACTCTTTATAACTGGTTAAAATTGTACATACTCTATCCAAACATTTCCATACCGCACCTAAAGTAACTTTGATACAATTTAATTTACTTAAAATGACAAATCATTGTGATCACACATAAGAAATTCTAGTGACAAGACATCGCGAGATAAAAAATAATTAAATATAACCGTCGCTCTAAATAGGTTAATTATTTAATGTTAATTAAAATAAATACATAAGTTTGCATTGTGATTATTTACAAGGGCCCTATCACTTATAAATTTTTCGCAAAATTTCAAATTAAAATAACCTCCCCCCCCCCCCAAAAAAAAAAAAAAATCTTTTAGAAATATTTTAATAGGACTATAAGAAGTTTTTCCTTGTAAATCAATTGTAACCCAAAGAGAAAATAATAACAAATAGGCTACAAGGAAATTATTCCTAGAAAAGATGACACACATAAACTTATCACTAAATAAAACAGACTGAGATAATGTCTCGATTAATCATATTTATTTACAAGTTATTAATAAAAGAAAACCATCTTTACAAAATTAATTAAATTAAGAAACAAGCAGACTTAAGCTGCACTTTTCTACTTCCTCAACATAGAAGATTACTTTGACATTATAATAGTTTCTTTTGTTTCAACATCTTAATATATAACATACACTGATTTTAATCACTATTTTAGATTTTATCAAATTGATATACAAAATCAATTTAGTTATTTTATTCGCTCCTTCATTACATTGATAGCATGAAATTCTGTAAAAATTCTAAGCTTAACTTATATCTTTAGTAATTGTTAATAGTTACAAAAGCTAAATTTATGTATATCCTGGTTGACATCGCGCACTTAGTTTCAAATTCTTTTTTTATAGTATATATTAAAACAAACAAAATTTTAATTGGCGCCCCCTTCGCCTTTCGTTCTGGCGTCCAAGGCACATGTCCCCTTAGCAATTCCTAGGGAAATTGGTTGCCGTTTGATATTATCGGTGAGGGTATAATTTCACACTGAAGAGATTTTTAATCAAAAGCTAACCTGTTTAAATAACAAAAGGCATAGAGATGCATTTGATTTAGTTTTCCTTTCGAATTTTCTGGCTATGAGACGTTTTTACCAAATTCTGTACTTCTATATTTTTGTATGTAAAGACAAAAAAAATCTTAATTTGACGCCTCCTTCGCCTTTCGTTTTGGCGTCCGAGACACATTCCCCCCGCCCCCCTCTGCAACCCCTAGGGAAATCGCTTGGTTTTTGGCAATTGTTGATGAGGTACAGTTTCACACAGAAGAGGATTTTTGAGTAGAGACTAACCTATTTAAATGATAGACGGCATAGAGATACATTTGGTTCTGTTTTAATTTGAATTTTCAAGAGACATTTTTATGCAAATTCAATATATATTCTACATATACATTTTTATATGCAAAGACAAACAAAATCTTCATTTGGCGCCCCCTTTGTCTTTTGCATTGGCGTAGGAATTGCTTTGCTTTTGCAATTATCGATGAGGTGCAGCTTCACATAAAATAGGGATTTTGGAAGAGAGACTAGCCTATTTAAATGACAGAAGGCATAGAGATGCTTTGGTACTTTTTTCCTTTTGAATTTTATGGTTGTGAGACATTCTTATGCAAATTCCATAGATATATATTTTTGTATGTAAAGACAAAAAAAATCTTCATTTGGCGCCCCCTCTGTAAACCCCAGGGAAACCGCTTGGTTTCAGGCTGTGAGACATTCTTATGAAAATTCCATTCATATACATTTTTGTATGTAAAGACAAACAAAATCTTAATTTGGCGCCCCCTCTGCAATCCCTAGGGTAATCGCTTGGTTTCAGGCTGTGAGAAATTTTTATGGAAATTTCATACATATACATTTTTTATGTAAGACAAACGAAATCTTTATTTGGCACCCTCTCTGCAAACCCTAGGGAAATCCCTTGTTTTCAGGCTGTGAGACATTTTTATGCAAATTCCATACATATACATTTTTGTATGTAAGACAAACAAAATCTTCATTTGGCGCCCCCTCTGCAACCCCTAGAGAATTCGCTTGTTTTCAGGCAGTGAGACATTCTTATGCAAATTCCATACATATACATTTTTGTATGTAAGACAAACAAAATCTTCATTTGGCGCCCCCTCTGCAACCCCTAAGGAAATCGTATGGTTTCAGGCCGTGAGACATGTTAATGCAAATTCCATGCATAAACATTTTTTTTTATGTAAAGACAAAAAAATCTTAATTTGGCGCCCTCTCTGCAACCCCTAGTGAAATCGCTTGGTTTCAGGCTGTAAGACATTCTTATGCAAATTCCATACATATACATTTTTGTATGTAAGGCAAACAAAATCTTCATTTGGCAACCCCTAAGGAAATCGCTTGGTTTCAGGCTGTGAGACATTCTTATGCAAATTCCATTACATTTTTGTATGTAAAGACAAACAAAATCTTCATTTGGCGCCCCTTCTTCAAACCCTAGGGAAATCGCTTGGTTTCAGGCTGTGAGACATTCTTATGCAAATTCCATACATATACATTTTTGCATGTAAAGGCAAACAAAATCTTCATTTGGCGCCCCCTCTGCAATCCCTAAGGAAATCGCTTGGTTTCAGGTCGTGAGAAATTTTAATGCAAATTTCATACATGAACATTTTTTTATGTAAAGACAAAAAATCTTAATTTGGCGCCCTCTCTTCAATCCGTAGGGAAATCGCTTGGTTTCAGGCTGTGAGACATTCTTACGCGAATTTCATACATATACATTTTTGTATGTAAAGACAAACAAAATCTTCATTCGGCGCCCCTCTGCAAACTCTAGGGAAATCGCTTGATTTCAGGCTGTGAGACATTCTTATGCAAATTCCATACATATACATTTTTTTATGTAAAGACAAACAAAATCTTCATTTGGCGCCCCCTCTGCAAACCCTAGAGTAATCGCTTGGTTTCAGGCTGTCAGACATTCTTATGAAAATTCCATACATATACATTTTTGAATGCAAAGACAAACAAAATCTTCATTTGGCGCCCCCTCTGCAACCCCTAGAAAAATCGTTTGTTTTTTGGCAATGATCGATGAAGTACAGTTTCACACAGAAGAGTCTTTTTGAGTGGAGACTGATTTATTTAATGACAGAATGCATAAAGATACATTTGGTTCAGTTTTGCTTTTGAATTTTCCGTTTGTAAGATCTTTTTATTCAAATTCGATATATATACATAAATTTTTGCATATAAAGACAAAAAAAAAAAGTTTTCATTTGGCGCCCCTACGCTTTCTGTTCTGGCGCCCGGGTACAGATCATTGGGGGGGCACGTGCCCCCCCGACGCTACGCCTATGTACACCACGATTATAAAAATGCCATAAAATCACAAAAAGTGGGTGCCGTGACGGCGCAGGAGTTTAAGGGTAAATTGATATAATTTTCATATTTTGACATTCTACAGAAGGTTAACAGTAAGTGCTATTGGTATTTGGTTTATTTTCAAATTTAATAAAGTGTTGAAGAAGTTATGTTTTTTCTAAAACTTAAAAATTATTTTTATTTTATGTTAACACTTTAACCAATTGAGGGGGGGGATGGGATAAATTATATCCCACCTATTTTTAACTAAGATTTCTACCAGAAACATTTAATTAGTTTTACTTTTGTAATTTTAATGAAAAAGAGCTGAAAACTTAGTTTTCTTTATTTTAAAATAAATCTTCTTAAGATTTCTAGTGGATAACTCAACGTAACAGAAACAGAAATGTCTACCTCTCAGAATGCTAACAAGTTTTTGTTTGGATAATAATGATTTGCTCTTATAAAATTTTTAAACGACTTCGAACAAAAGAGTTTATATAATTTGTTTAGGGGTGTTTTTTATGTAGGTCATTATAAATTTTGTACGCATATGCCGCTTTCCTATTATTATAATTTGTTTTTCGTTTTATGTTCTTGGTAGTTATTCTGTTACATTTCATTTCATCTAAAAATATTATGTTTGCCTTTCTGTCTTTTCTTAATGCACTATAAAAAAAAAAAAAAAAAAAAAAATGCGTAAAAACAGAAATTGTGTTGTCAGTTGCGGTCTAATCTCCGTTTTGTCTCAAACTTTCTGTTTTCGTTTGCACTTTTCACGATTTTACGCATTCTTTTCACAAAACTTTATGCTATTCAAAACGGGATATTTTTTTAGATTTATATTATTTTTAATAATAAATGGGAATAATAGCATAATATATTAAAATAGCAGATAAAGCCTTTGTGCACAAATGTTTAAGGATAGAGAGCCAACGAATATAAATGCACAAATAAAGTATGAGAAGGTAGCAAATAGCTATTTCGAATCTACTAACGAGATTCTTCATCAGTGCAAAACTCAGCGAGCTAAAAGTAGCAAAACTGAGAGCTTTCTCAGTTTTGCCGCGCCTGGCTGCCATGACTTTTATTTTTATCTGTCTCATTCTCTAAAATCCTAAATTTTAAATTTGATGCAGCTAACTATTTATAATTTTTTTATTACTTGAATTTCTTATACGTTTTTATACATCTTTTCAAATATTAAATCATGG